>CM061921.1:51366043-51392286 GCA_031002005.1 Vandiemenella viatica | reverse complement strand
ATAAAAAGTCACTAAACCAAAACTGTTTTCTTTATTCAGAAATAACTAACAGTTCAGTAAAATTATTCTTAAAGGTTGCTTCGTGAACTCTAAAGTGTTTCTATGACTCTTTTTAGTATATGTACACCAAAACAAATACCCAAGTGATGAGTGAGTGCTATGTGGTATGACATACTTGAAAGTAATATTTAACTATTTGTGAACCTGCTATAATCAATGCTGCCACGGTTCTTGAAGTTGGTTGTTTATCATATCTAAATCATCTGGAAATGGAGGGATGAAGCCTTAATACTTGACGCTCATTGAAAAGTAACCACCCCATAAATCAATCTTCTTAATAATGCTTGTGAAAACTTTTGTTGTATACCACTACAATTTAGTGAGTCCTATCTTGGAAACTCATTATGTGAAACCTCTCAGAATAATTGCTCATTGCACTTATAAATATTTTACAAATTGTGAACTTCATGTGGTCACCAAATGAGTAAAACTTGCCATTAGAGTACTTAAAATCCTCCACAAATATGATTCCTAGCTTTTAAATGATGAAACTGTTAATAACTTTTTTGTTTACTGTTATTTCACCAGAAAAACACATTAGAAAAGTACATCAGACTTCTCTGAAGAAAACTGAAGCTCAGACACAAACACCATTAGAATTATTCCAGGTGTGAGCAGGTCACTAGGCTGTGATTATCGTAACCTTATATTCACAGTAGAGAAAGTTCTGGGCATGGTCAAAGGTGCTACCAGAAATTTCTCAAGTGCTAACAATTGAATTACACAATAGAATATACTTACAATAGACTTGCGCATAATAGTTCGCGAAGGGGAGCGCTCAGTTTAGTTCGCAGCTCCCTCGCGAACTAGTTCGCTCTTTTAGTTCGTTAGTTCGCGTCTCGAATTCAGAGAAACAGATCGTTCGCTCGCCTTGCTACCGCTACTGCACGCGCTATTTTGTTTGTTAAGTCAGTTTTATTAGGACATAATTTTTTTGTCGTTTCTAAATGGAATTTAATATGACCTTCTTAACAAAAGTTATTGCTTAATAATAGCCCTTTCAAATTACATTAGCATGAACAGTTGGCGCCGATAAACCAAAGTGCTCATTGTCCTTTACACAAATGGGTAAATTGAATAATTGTGCTGTTTTTACTATTTACTTTACATGCATTCGTAGAATATTAATTTTTTAAATGGATTTGTTTATTAGTTCATGGAAGAAACATTACTTATAAAAGGCGCTAATGATCCTGCCGTCGACGCGCCCTTAAACCCCAACAACAACAACAACACAACATTACTTATAAAATATTATAAACGCGTTTATTTTGATGAATTAAAATACCCGTTTATAAGTAATCGGCTTTTTTATATAAATAAAGTTTTGGAAATCATGGACAAAATATAATTCTACTATTGGCTACAACTTAAGTACTATATGACAGAAATAGTATTACCTATATTATTAAGAAAAATAACATTAATACTTCCAATGTGATATCTAATAATTAGACATATAAAAATAACAGTGACCCTTGAATGAGAAAGTGGTAGCAATAACGAAAGTGCGTAAATTTCCAGTGAATTGGAAGTCATTGAGCTATTATTTTATTAGTGAAGGGGAGAATAATCCAACACACATTCACAATTTTTTGGCGACGAATGAAACTGATGAAGACACAAAAGTTAAAATCTTTTTGAATTTCGCAAGTCATTTCTTTCATCACTTTCACAAAGCTGTTAACCAACAGACTGAGATAAGTATTATATTATGTCAGCTTTAAAATCAGCGCTAGAAAAATGTAAAAGATACTGTTTCTTTGGTTAAGAAAACAAGAAAAAGCCTTTAGAAACCAAATTCTCCACAGAAAGTGATAATATAAAAAATAATGCTCTAGTATTCGTTGATAAATGTCTGGAGTATCTTAGTAAATAGTTAGATTTTAATGAAAGCAATTGGCTATACAAAATCCAAAAATTAAATTCAAATCACAGGGTTTCATTTGATGACTGTGAGACTATATTAGAGGTTATAAATTTGCGAGAAAAAATGAATATCAAAGTGAACAAACTTTACTCTGAAATAACAATATTATACGAAATCCAGGTAAAAGTAAGAGAAGTATTTCATGAATAAAAAAATTAATTTGACAACTGAAAGCGATAAAGCATATGACAATTTTACTGTAGACAAAAAAGAATTAAAGATGAAAGAAGTGCAAAAAATATAGCTTAAAAAATGAAATAGTAAAAACATACCTTTTATCATTTTCTACTCTTTCGTAAAATATTATATTTTTGAAGTGTAGCATATTTTTATAGGTTATTCTTTTTAAAAAATTCCTACCATCAACCGAAAAAATATTGGAAACCCTAGCGGCGAATGGTGCTAGTTCGCGAACGGTAGCGCTCAATTTAGTTCGCGAACGGTACGCTCAGTTTAGTTCGCGAACGGTAGCTCTCTATAGTTGAGTGCTCTGTTTAGTTCGCGAATGGTACCGCTCTCTATAGTTCGCGACCTGGAGCGCTCCTCTTTAGTTGCGACCGGGAGTGCTCTGTTTAGCTTCGCGAACTAGGTCCTCCAAGACAGCTCGCTCGCTTTGCTAGCGCTACTGCACGCGCTCTCTTGTTTGTTATGGTAGTTGTGGTTATCGATGGTTGTCTTTGATTGTTAATGGGATCAAAGTGTATTTTATTTTCACATTCCACATTAAATTTCCGTTTGTGACTTCTGCAATAATTATTAATGTTGAAAATTTATTTTTATTTTATTTTTATATCTGTGTCCTTCAGTGAAATGTGTCCACAAGGAACTGTGTTTCCTTTTAGATAATAAACTAAAACAAAAGTTGATCTTCGGTAAAGGATCTAACTAACTAAGGAGTGAGAGATCTGGGAACTAGTTCGTGTAGTTCGCCTGTGGGAGCGCTCTTCCGAACTAGTTCGTTCGCGAACTACACAAGACTAACTTACAACCAGTTAATACTTTGTTAAAACTAAATGAAATCAAGTGGAAACACTTTTAAATGAAATCACAAAACATTTACAAATATTTAACATGATGAAAGTAAACATTGCAAACTATCAAAATTACACTTTAAATATGATAACTGGTACAGTAGTCTCAGTAACAGCTTTTTAATGAAAATTTCAGGTATTGTATTACTTTTAACACATTTACAAAAGTTATTTAGTTCATTCACAGCATTCTTACACAACATACAAAACAAAACACCTCATATTCGTGAAATTATCCTACATACAATATTGTGGTGATGCACAGTTGTCACACAATTGTGATAAACATTTTAATAGAAATAATTATAATATTTCTCTACAATTATGTAAAATATTTTATTAAAAATAAGTACAGTACAGACAATATTTACTATTGCATACTGTAACATTCTCAAACATTTCCGAGATATCATCCTCGGCAAGATATGCCCATGAAGGGTAAAGGTCCGTGTGTGGGTGGTGATGCCAACTGACCAGGGTAACAGACCTCTTAAGGTGGCCTTTTTATCCAGTATCAGACCCTGCACATCTGATGTGATTGCATTTGACACTGCGCATCAGACACATTGTTGGCACTTCCTGCATTGTGCTGCTCTCCTCTGCTGTGCTGGTACTAAAAGATAGTAAGTGAACATGATTTGTTGTTTTATTTAATATTAGAGTAATCTGAAGGTGAAGAAATTCTACTGCAACTGTGCAAGGGAAATGCTGAAACAGATTCTATTTTTCAAAAAAGATGAAGATTATTTCAAGACACTTGCCAATCAACATTGATTAAAAGATTCTTGCTGTGTTCAATGCAAATTACAAATTCAGTTTCATTGATGTTGGGTCATATGAGAAAGAAGGTGACAGTGGACTTTCCAGCAACTGTACTATCAGAAAATTATATGAAAGTAGTAACATGTTTCATCCTTCATAACTGAAAGCAATCATCTGCACTCAAACTTTGGCTTACTAGGCCTAACACAGTTGAAATATTTTTTTCAGGGATTGGTCAATTTAGCCCTTGAGGATCCCTCCTTTCACCACAAGGCAGTGGTGTCCTCTTCCAATTTACCCCCTGAGAGGATGGGGGCCCCATTCATCATTTTTGCTATTCTGAATGTCTCCTTATCTCCCAAAACTGCCATTGAGTGCTTCACCCATAACCCTGGGCATGTGTTCCACACTCTACTCTGTCGGACTGAACCTTTCCTTAACTTAGCCTCCCTGTCACCATGACCTGGAGTTAGGATACATCAGATAAGAGCTACCCAAGTGGAGGTAACTGCTTCCCTTTAGCCAGGTTAATGGTTACGTATAATGCTATAACCTAATGTTATAGGCCTCTCACACACTAGATTTTATAATAGTGTGAGATTGCTGATATGGAGTAGAGATGTGCTGCAAAATATTAAGAAAGTTATCTATCACATTTACTTTTTACTGATTTTGACATGTGTATCGGAATCATGGGTGATGGAGAGGAACAAAAGCAGAGTAAAAGCTTTGGAAATGAAGTTTCAAAGGAGCAGAGTAGGAGTAATGAGAATTGACAGAATGAAGAATGAGAAAATCAGGGACATGATCAAGGAGGAACTGTTACGACAAAGAATAGAGAAAGCAAGGTTGGTGTGGTCACGTGAAGACAGTGTGAGAGGATATTAAAGAGAATGTTGTACATGGAGCTCATAAGACAGAGACCCAGAGGAAGACCAAGGGACACATGGATGAATGGTGTTAAAAATGTGGGAAGGAAATTGGATGACAGTTGAAGAAGAGAGATGGTGGGTGGATAGGAAGCATTGGAGAAGCTTTTGATCCTACCAGACCTGACGTGCAGTTGGCAGCCACTCAAGATGATGGTTAATGACGAAAATGTTTCATCCGCCATCTAAACTGCCAAATTTGGATAACGTTTACCACATTTTCTTGTAAGCGATGAGGCAATTTGATTACATCCAAAATTGATGAAACCCTTTTCTCATCATGTTGCAAATAGTGACAGTACAAAAGTTGTTTTAAACTACCGTCTTTATCTACTCGTAGAGTTTCTGAAAATTCCTTCACTGAATTACGTCAAATATTTCACTTACTTTATTTGCCGACCAGTACCAAGCCAGAAGCTACTGATCATTTGATTATGGTTGACTGCTGTTCGAAAAATTACTTAGAGCCCCATTCCTAGAGAAAAATAATTACCCTCATTATGAACTAACAGAAATGAACCACTACAACATCTTGGATCATTAGCAAGGCATGGCGGTTATGTACATGCTGATGGGTTTTTGAGAGACTTACTCACAGAATACTTGAACAGTTGTACAAGTGAAATTTTAATAACCTGTCAAGGTTACCACATTACTAGATCACAGTAGGCTTTTTAACTTCCCAATTATACATAATAAAAATTAGGTATGTTTATTATTAAAAATTTACATTTGTATATATTTGTGAATTTATAGCATTAACTTTGTGAATTTATTAATTTATGTTATGTAATAAAATAATTAAGTATGTTGAGTTTAATAACTATTCTGGTAAAGAAGATAGAGATGAACCAATGGAACAACATTTTCTATGAATGAGCCTACAAACCACAGATTTCAACCCCAGCAAAATTTTGTTTCTTTTTGAAGCCCGTCATGCCTAACTAAAATTTAAGTCTCTATGTAAGTATAACACTTCAATTTTTATGAAAGTAAAAATAGTAAAAATATTTGGAATTTTAAAAATATTTTCTTTATTTAAAAATGTTTCTCGGGAAACAAACCAAGAAATATTATTATTGATGCACAATATTTCGGCAACATAAATCTCCATCGCCAACTTCGGTGCAGTTGTAAGCCTTGAAGTCTGCCTTGAGCGTGTTGTTTGAAAACTAACATGGCAGTGACAGACATTGTTATGTTGCCTAGCAGCATCTTAGACGTCATTAGACTCCCGCAGAACACAAAAAGCAGAGCGTTGGTGACGAGCAGCCTCAATAACAGAAATCCATGAATCACTTATCTGGAAACCACAATCCCTGGGCCACTTTATTAGGCAAATTGTTTGAATCCTAAAGCATTCTATTATCTTTGGGTTGTTTCTGTGCCACTCCATCAAGTTTAACTATATTTTAGCAATAAAACATGCTCATAGTTGCTTGGCATTATGTTTAGGTCTGTTAGAAAAAATATTTAAGGTGGTAGATCAGTACTACTTATATCTTAAATGAATTATTATATTATGTAGAAGGATATAAATTTAGATTGATGCACATGCCTAGGTTGCCACTTGTGCCCACATTAATCAAAGTTAAATAAATGGTTTGTTGTGGACTGAGAGCAGAAGAGGTGAAGGGGAGACAAAAATAATATTTTTTGCTTTTTTTTTTTTGCTTATGGCTTTACACCTTGTCGACGTCGAGGTCATTAGAGGCAGGAAAAGATGGGGGCAAGGAATGGGAAGGAATTAAGCCATGGCCTTTTGAAGTAAGCATCCTGGCATTTGCCTGGAGTGATTTGGGGAAACCATGGAAAATCCAAATCTGGATGCCTGGATGGGGATTTGAGCCGGCATCATTCTGAGGCCAGAGCGTTACTGGGGTATTATCTGAGGTTGAGGACCAGGATTCAGGATGTATTAAATGATTGGTTGCCACCTACAGAGTTCAGACATTTCAGGGAGTTCGCCCATCACACTCAGTAAGAGAGAGGTGACAACTATGATGACCAGAAAGGAACAGTGTGGAGACTATCAACAGATGTTCTAGGAAGTGGGAATATCTTTGATATAAGATGGAAGGCCATTGAAAAACTATTGTAGATGTTGATCCATGAAGGCAGATTTGCACTCTAATGGTAACCGATTAGCAGTGCTTATGAGATGTCCATGATTGCCTGCCTTAAGTACCTTAGGCAGGAGGTTCAGGATAGTGATGCGAGCGCTCCTTAGATTAAGGAAGAATCAGGTATGAGACCTTGGAGGTGGAAGAATGGACAAATTTATAGGTGGATGAATGTAATGGGATCCCAGGTTTGTGGTCATAACTTGGTGGTTTCGGAGAGCAGTTTAAGGACTTCTGCCTCTTAAACTAGAGATTCCCAAAGATTTTCTTACCACGCACCCCTTCCATCAAAAGAAAGATGGACACACCTCCCTTCCATCAAAAGAAAAGATTCCAACCCCCCCCTTTTTTTCTCTGCTACAATTTTACTATTAAAAACATAAAGTCATACTTCTTAGTAATAACAGTGATATCTCAAACCAAACAGTCCACAATACAAAATTTATGTCACTGAGTTTACCATTGGCCAACCTAGCCATATGCCTTAATTTTTATGTGCATCTGTAAGAGGCATAGTCCAAAATATTGTATTTGCGTCTTTTAAATATTTTTTTTCAGCCTTTCTGATTTTATCTGTGGTAAGTGAGAGATTTACTTTCTTTTTCTTTGATGTTAATACCGCTGAAATTTTACATTTCCAGGTATGCTAATCACATATCTGTCTGTGTTGGAGGCTGATAACTCTTCAGATTACCCACTGTAATGACTAGGGTTCGGATCTTTATGACCTAAAAAAATAGAGAAATATGCAGGCAATTATGACCTTAAAAATTGGTAAATATCATCTAAAAATGACAAAATATGACCAAACATTTAAATTTATTATACATCAAACATGGTTAATTATACATCATTTATTTTACTTGGTAGTGTTGCTTTCATGTAGACAGAATAGTTTGCTTCCATGCACTAGCTGCACCCTTGGGAAATTAAATTTTAAATAGTTTTGATGAAGTCACTTTAATTTCATATAATTTACAGAATAGAACTCTTTCATTTGTACTAAAATACTCCTCTCTAAATCCCCTTATGTAACTCTGTAACTTCGCACTTTCAGAAAATTTTATTTTCGGCATGGCGGTAGGTCAACTCACTGATTCACTGCAGAATGCAGGAACTTGATAATCATTTACGCACAAGTCCTAGTGGTGTTATTCCAACTGTTCAATAGGAAATAAGTGATTTATGTATGGGATATAAACCTTTTATATAAAACCATTACATTATGATGAATTGGAAACATATTAATTTATGGGAATTTCTAAAGTAACATTTAATGATGACTGAGCATTATTTTCAAATGTATTTCATTGAGATATTCATTGACACAGATCGATACAGGCATGCTGCTGCTGCATTGTTGGGATTAAAAGGCAGGCAGAACATTACTTTTAGAGAGTGACAATAACATATAATTTTAATTCTTGACTGGCGAATTCTGACCACACTGAAAATTAGTTTTATTCCCCTCCCCCCAATGTATAGCAGAAGTACAGTTCTGTGAATAATTTCTTCTCATCTGTATCAAGTGAATTTCTGGTCCTATTAAAAAACTACCAGATTTTCCTTAAAATATGACAATATGACCATAAATATTATTGAATATGACAAAAACTGGGAAAATGGCCTGAGTATGCATTTATATGCATTTTAATACATTTCAATGCAATCAGAAATGTTCAATCAGTGTTTAATACAGCATTTCAGCTCAAATAGATGGCAGGAAAAAAATATGACTTGTCCTAAAGATCTGAACCCTAGTAATGACCTTTAAGGCAATCCGATTGTTCAGGAAGCAAGATACTGGGGTGTATTTTATTTTGGATCTGTCGAGAAAATGAATCAGTAATCATAAGCAATGTAGTTATAAAATTTTATATAAACAAGATCTTAGAGAAATATCATTTTCCAGCATACCCTTGCATACCAATACACATTCATTGTACATGCTTCTTTATGCATGAATAAAATGTTTTCAGCCTAGAAAGAAGCCATGCTTGCTCCAGTTCCTTCACTTCTTTGACTCTCTAATTTGATGGCTTCTCATAGTGTCTTTGGGTGGCCCAACCATGTTTTAGTCTGTGATAGAAATGGCTTGCCCTGGTAATTAGGGATTGATTTCATTACTTTTAATTAAACTTTGGGTGCCTTTTATAATTAATTTTGGATTGCATGACCAGTGTTAATTTTACCTTTACCTATTTATAACAGATACATAATTATTTAACAAGTTAAAATCTTACAATTTATTACTGTATTTTACATTTGATCAAGACACAATTACGATTGAATGTATCTGGCACATGTTAATTACAATGAATTTCCGGATTTCGGAATTAATCAACTGTCCAACCATATAACTTTCTGCTGGCTAGAAAAGTTTTATTACATGAGTCCCTATCTCTGTAGATCACTCTGCGGGTCATTTTTGGGTAGGGAATTTACTGGTAACTTGAAAAATGCAAGCAACTAATGGTTGAGCTCACCATATGGTTCACATGATCTTGAGAATCACCATTCCTGATACACTGTATCATCACAATCTGCAACCTCCACCATCACTTGTCAGAGCAGGTCGCTCCTTTCTCTCCAGCTCGCAGGCACAAGATGATCCTCTTCCTGGGGTGCAGAACACGTCGTTCCACACTCCCCTTTTTCTCCTCATTAATCTGCTTGCTAAATTTTCCCTCCAGAACATGAAAACAAAACCTTATGTTAGAACAAAAATATAGACATTTTGTGTTCATTGGTCAGTCACTCCACTCACCATTTTCGGAGCCTCCCAAATTTGTACGGGCACACATGGACATTTCGCCAAAGATGGTTTGTGTCCGACCTCTGTTGTATCCCAGCTGAGGTGAGCATAACTGTTCCTGTCCGCCTTTTTAAGGTTACCGTGTACCTGCTCTGCTAACGGTATTGTACCCACACACAGGCCCTTAAGAGCTGTTGTTTGTTTGTGGCTGCCTCTGTCGGCAACCCTTTCACTTACTCATTTGCTCTGACCTCCGTTGTATCCCAGCTGAGGTGGGCATAACTGTTCCTGTCCGTCTCTTCAAGGTTACCGTGTACCTGCTCTTCTAATGGTATTGTACCCACACACAGCCACTTAAGAGCTGTTGTTTGTTTGCGGCTGCCTCTGTTTCCAACACTTTCACTTACTCATTTGCTGAATATTTCACACGGTACACCAAATGTGTCTCTGATCATGTCTGTTACAAGTCCAAAGAGCAAAATCAGAATTATGTGGAATATGCTTTAGTAGTGCAAAGTGTAACTCTTCTAAGGATTAAACGGCATGAGCAAAACTAGTTTTGTAAGTGGCTATGTGACATATCTTGCACAGACTATTTCAGGCAAACCCTGTTTTTGTTTGATTTCACAGGCAAAGTAATTTAATTGCAATGGAGCACATGCTCTGGTGGCAATTTCCCTACACACCCATCTTCCCACTTTCCTGCACCTGCCTAGATTTGCCCTCTACCAATTTTAACTTTAAATTTTTTCAACGTTTTCAGTAAATTATTCATCATTTCCCTTGGTAACTTATTCCAATCCCTGATACCCTTACCTAAAAATGAGAATCTTCCCACACCCTTGTGCCTGAAATAGAGTGCCAGCTTGTGGTCATGCTCATCTTTTCCCTTCCATGCTCTACTTTTCATACCTACACCAATATCTTTCCATGCCTCATCGCCAGTATATGCCCTGTACACTCTCATGACCCTCCTCATCCTCCTCCTGTCTTGCAATGAATACCATTCCAGCTCCTTTATCATATCTGTTACTGATTGCATTCTGCGATAATTTCCAGAAACAAATCAAGCAGCCCTTTTTTGCACCCTCTCCAACTCCTGTATTTGATACGCAAAATGTGGGTCCCATACCACACTATGATATTCGAGCAATGGTGTGACCAATGTTTTGTAACCCAATTCCTTTACTTCTCTCGTACATCCCCTCATCACTTTCTCCAACAAGTGCAGAATTTTGAAACCTTTTCCTACCACCTGTCCAATGTGTCCTGTCCAGTTAAGGTTGTTATCAAATGTAATGCCAAGATATTTACATTTCAAGTCTTCAGCAAGCAATTCTTTCCCCACCTTATATTCATAATTAACCCAACTAGATATCCTGTCCTGATCACCCTGCAAATGTTTACAATCCTCTATCATTTTGATCCTTTTATGTAGCATTATGTCATCTGCAAACAATCTACTTTCAGATAGTAAACAATCAACACAATTATTCATTAGAATAATGAATAGCAATGGTCCCAATATGCTACCCTGCGACACTCCCATTTATACTTCCACTTCTTTTGATACTGCATTTCCTACCCTAACTTTCTGTTTTCTATCTTTTAAAAATTCTTCTATGCACCAAATCACTTTCTCATCCACTCCAATAGTTTTTACCTTATTTACTAGCATTTTATGGCTCACTCTCTCAAACGCCTTTGACAGATCTAGTGCTACACTATCAATTTGCCCCCCCCCCCCCTTGTCCATTTCATCTGAAATATCTTGCATATATCCCACCAACTGAGATTTGCATGAATATCCTTACCTCAACCCATGTTGCCTAGTTGAAAACCACTTACGTTCCTCACATATATTACTGATGTGGTTGCATATCAATCTTTCCATTAATTTACCTACCACTGATGTCAAACTGATTGGCCTGTAATTTTCGACTCTATTTCTCACCCCTCCTTTATGAACCGGTACTACTATCGCACTTTTCCAGCCCTGTGGCAAGCTGCAAGTATCCAGACTCAATTTAAATAATATTTCAAGATAAGGTACAATGTCACATCCAGATATCTTTAAGATATCTGTAGTAATATTTTCTACACTGGCCCCTTTATGTTTTTTCAGGTTTCTTATTTCCTTCATGATTTCCTCAGGATGAATTTCAAATGTTTTAGTTTCTTCATTTATAATTTTGTTGTTAAGCTTGTTCTCTGAATTAGAACCTCCCGTTTCTGATTCACTGTCCCTAATGCTGTTACTAAACCAGTTACTTAAAATTTCTGCTTTTTTCAAATCTTCAGATTTTCTACTTCGTCTCTCTGTTCATGTCACAGAACCATTAAATACCGTCATTAACAGTAGATGAGCAGGGCTGTTCTGCTCATTTAGTTTCCAGTACTTGTGTAACTGCTTTCCAACTTATTGTTCCATTCATTGATATTTCATTAGTAGTTCCCTTACTGTGCTGAAAGCCTAAATGAATTTTAGCCACTGCTACACCTTCGCCTACAAGAAACAGGCCACTACCCATTGCTTTCTTGTGATGCATATTACAAACTGAAAGTTGAATGACTATGATTAATGTCCCAGCAGCAACAGCATAACTACCAAGCCCATCCAGCCATTCTGACTTTGGTAGAAACAATGTCTATAGATTCATACACAACTGAGTGAAGCCAATTGGAAAGGGGGGAGCAATTTAACTACCAGTGGCGGATCCAGGGGGGTGGGGGCTAGGGGGCTGAAGCCCCCCCCCAAAAGCACCAAGGTCACCCCCCTGACGACGACATGGATTTTGGGGACTTTTTTTTTTTTTTGCTCTATCCAGATTTGGGTTTTCCATGGTTTCCCAAATCACTCCAGGCAAATTCCGGGATGCTTCCTTCAAAAGGCCATGGCCGAATTCCTTCCCATTCCTTGCCCCCCATCCTTTCCCATCTTTAAAGACCTCACTGTTAGAGAGACGTTAAGCAGATAAAAAAAAAGTTATACTACTATATGGATAATTATTGGCTTAACCTTGTATTTAACTGACTCTGCCATTGGGGTAGGGAATATTAATTCTGTTAGTGTTACGATATGGAGAAAGAATGTACAAAGGCATTTTATCAACCCTTTAAGTTTTAATGCATGGATAAAATGAAAATAGTTATAAAAAATAGTGTGCAAATGTTTTAAACATATTATATCTGTCTTTACTACATTGTCACCCACTAACAAAAAAATTGTTTACATTTTAAATTATTTTGATTGTGTATGTTTGTTTAGGCCTACTGGGACCATGTCAAACCTTCATTTGTCTTGCATTTGCTTTTGTTGGTAATATTATTGATATTGTTAATACGTGTATGTACTGTTCCATATATATAGTAACTGACATGAGATAATATGTATTTGCAGATTAAAGTAGAAATTTATTACGCTAATGGGTCTTTAAGTAACTAATGGTTATCAGTTGCTGATAATATTATTGATATTGTTAATAAGTGAATGCACTGTTCCACATATATAGTAACTGACATGAGATAATATGTATTTGCAGATTACAGTGCACATTGATTATACTAATGAGTTTTTAAGTAACTAACCGGTATCAGTTGCTAGTAATATTATTGATATTATTATAAAATGTATGTACTGTTCCACATCCCTGAGACTTTTTTCAGATGTGATCAAGCTGAACATATCTATCTACAAGATGGGTCGGCAGAACTGAATATGCCAGTTGACCTAGTCCGCACGGGTGAAATGCGGCTGTTGAATGTTTGACTTGGACCATGCTTGGGTACTGGGTTGTGGGTAGCACCGCTATGCCACCAGTTGCAGTCTCAGTTTGTCCCCAGAGTGCTGTCGAGCCACCTCGATAGTTGGCATCCATGCTATCTTCACCAAGTTGAAATCTCAATCTCAGTTGTCCACCACATTGCAGTGTACTAATTTATACCTCCTCCAATAAATTTATCATGTATTTATATCCCTTAAACATTCATTCAGCACATAGTTCACAATAGCTGATTTCTGACTGACGATAAAACAGTGTATGTTGTACTACCAGTAACTTCCAAAATGAATTTAAAACTAAAATTACATGCAAGTAGCTATAGGGGAAGATTTTGTGTTTAATATCAAACTAGCTTTTCGGCTGCTCTGTATTGTTAATATGTTGATGGTACAGAAGAAGACTGAAATTGTAATTATTCCAGGTGTTATTGCTATTCATACTAACAATAAGACTGAAGTGACTACAAAAGAAAGCAGGGAATATATATGTTGTTTAAACACACTTCTGCACGATATCCATAGGTGCAACAAATAAAATTCTTACTTGGAAAATATCATAGACTAAGCATTGTCAAAGAATATGTTATGAACATGATATGTATGATAGTAGAATTCTGCAGGGGAAAAGAACAATTTTTCCTCAAAAGAAAAATTATTTTAGATACCACATCTATGCAACATTTCTTTTTTGCTGTAATGAATAAATAATCTAATAAAATAAAAATGAGAAAATCTCAAGTTTTCATAGAATCAAATTTGTAGTGGCCTTCATCAGTTGTTAGACAATGGCACCTGCAGTTATGTTTTAATCCAGTAGCCTTCATGTTATATAATTATGGACCCATCATGGTAAGATGACTATCCGGGAAGTTGTTTCCCTTCTCAATGAATGAAAGTACCTTTTGCCTCAATCATTTATAAACTAAAATAAAAAATCCAAAAGATATTAAAGCAATCTGCACTTGAATTACTTTTATATTTAGTGCATTCAAGTTGCTACAGTATAAGATTTATTAGTGGAAAGAATAGGCTTTATTTCCTAATATAACACTACTAGTCTTCTGACATTCTATGACAAATATTTAACAAAACTTTATTAGGAAGACACTTGATGCTGGTTGTAAAGACAGAACTTTTTCAAATATTCAATTATTTTCTTATCTGTTTGACGTAAAAGTAGTTTTTGTTTCATTTCCAATGGCTAATACAAATGACTACAGATGCTGGATAGAACAATAACATATTGCTTTTTAGTTGTCAGTGATACTAGACAGTTTTTATTTTCTATTTGCTTTAAGAAAGACAATTACAAAGATTCTTTGATGACATCCTAGATCCGAAGATTTCTTAAACAATCCAGTAACATGTAAAGTGAAATGTTTGCTCAGCAAAATATCGCCCTACAAATTGCAGTCCGTATTCCACTCATAGAAGTCTGTTCACACCTTGACGACAGCTTTGCCGTAGTTCTCCCCACCCAACATGCCTATGAAGGCCTTGGGAGTATTTTCGAAACCTTGGGTAACGGTCTCCTTGAACTTGATCTTTCCTTCCCGGATCCACTGCATGAGCTGAGATATGCCTTCGTTCCAGCGGTCGTGCCAGCGCGTATACATGACCCCTTCCATTTTCAGTTGATTGAAGATGAAGTCAAATTGCACCATGGATGCCTTTGGCCTATCTTGGTCGTTGTAGCCAGAGATAGCTCCACAGACCGAGACTCGGCCACCATTGCGCATGGTGCTGATTATGGAGCTGCTCTGCTCGCCACCCACATTGTCAAAGTAGATGTCGACGCCATCGGGTGCCACCTTCCGGATGGCTTCAGCCACGTCCACCTTCTTATAGTTGAAGGCATGATCGAAACCCATTTCCTTCGTCAGCCACTTGACCTGTTGAATGTGAAAATCAGGAACCAATGAAACAAGAAAGAAAAAAAAGACACATTATCTTTCTAATTGCTTCCATGATTGTTTCGTTTGGATTATGAAGTTAGGTAGGATACTGGGAGGAGACTAATATTTATAAAGGCTTCCTTAAGATATACAACGTAACTGAATATCCCGAATACCAACTTGACGTTGTTTCTGAAAAACCACCACTTTTAGATTAGTAGCGCTGAGAAAAATCTCTGACACGATGCAATGCACGGCAGTTGTGTTCACACAGTATTAGGTGCAATCCATAAATTACATCACACCTTAAGGAGGTGTGAGGGGATCAACAAGGTGTGACAAGGGGGAGGGAATGATTCATAAACTTCGTGACGTCACAGACATGATTTCTATCACTTTTTGGCATGTGGCGGCCACGCTCACTGTACCTACGGTGCCGCACGTTGGCCGCCTTTAACATAATCCGAAAGGCTAATACTGCCCTTGAGGCTTCGACAAAGTATGACTTTGGCGTACTTATTTAAACAATCGTGTGGCATCTGTGGTCTACATCTGTCAACATACAATGCCATTAGCCGGCCCTAGCAATCACATAACAGGGAACAAGAGGCTTTGCGCATCATGAAGATTTGTCCTCAAAGAATACGACAGGAAAGTTTTTTGTTTGATTAACGATAATGATGCTATATGACTGGATGATAAAGATGTTAACACATCGAATGTTCCTAACATTACCAAATCGAGAATGAAGTGACTGCTATGGCAGTCATAAATAATATAAAGGAATTGGTTCAATGTCCATGGACACAAGAAGATTAAATATTGTATCGTTCATCTGATTTGTTATGTTTTGTAAGTTTTCTAAAATGTTTGATTTATTGTTTATTTTAAGAAAAAATATGCTAAATAAAAATAAATAATTTTGGAAGTGCTATTTTAATTTAATAATTTTTAAACTTAAAATTGCTAAATATGTGACGTCACACCAGGGGAGGGGCCTCCAAAAATTATGAAATTCGTGTGACATATTTTATAGATCGCCGCTTATTAAAAATTGTTACATTTTTTAAATGGTTTTGATGAAATTTACTTTTCATGACTTGTAGAAACAAATATTTTACAACTAGAGTTGTGCGTTCAGAATGGAAATCGCTGCTCATTCTATCTTGGATGTATAAAGTTGTAATAGTACATGATCTGCAATTAAAATTAGTAGGCTAATTATTTAACCCAGTTACGTCTAAGCTGAATTTATACACTCTTAAATTACGCTTGTTGTAGCTGTCTTTTAGCATAGTTTTCAATACAAAGCACATAAGTTGTAACTTATACATTTCCAAGCGAGTTTATAGCAGGTATTTTCAAATTACGATGAGCTATGTCTTGTAGATCGAAGTATGATAATTTCTATCACAGGTCTAAACAAAATGTTTTGTCTGGTTTGTTAGTGTTGTTTACTTTTCCAAGCATTGGAAAGTTTTATATTCTACGTCCTTGCGGATGTTCTGATAAAGCAAGCACTGACCTTGTCGTCTGATCCCGTGAACCCGATGACTTTGCAGCCGCGGAGGCGGGCTATCTGGCCTACTATGGAGCCGACGGCGCCCGCTGCCCCGCTGATCACCACAATCTCTCCGGGCTTGGGATGCGTGATCTCGAGGAACCCGAAGAATGCAGTGATGCCGGGCATACCCAGAACGCCCAGGGAGAGAGAGATCGGCAACTCACCGAAGTCTGGCATCACCATGGCGGGCGACATGAAGTATTCTGCGCCGGGCCCTACGTCGGCCACTGTGCGGGTTCTCCAGCCCCAGTAGCCCACCACGTACTTGCCCACAGGGAAGCCGGGCGCTCGGCTCTCCACGATGCGCGCCACCTGTTGGCAATAGAGTCACGTGCTTTACTGCAGGCTATCACTGTAATCCCATCCACACTTCAAATTAGTTAATTTGTGATTTTTTGACGTGAAAACTTGTAGAAGATGTTTGGACGGAGTTAAACTATGAATTTATTCAACCTTCCCGTCACCGACATGCTGTGACGTGTTGTGTGTATGATATGCGCGTTGGACGCTTTTTGGGTGTGTAAAAGCTTATGAGTTCGCGCCACCAACATGCTGTAATAGTAGTATATCTTTAGCTATAAGTAAGACGTGTTACACTTGGGCAGCAGTAAAAGTACAGATTATACTTGTATCTAATATATACAAATGAACGTTTGTTTCTTTTTCATCGTTCTTCATACAAATACACAGTTTTATCCGATTTTGATGAAACTTTGCATGCGCATGCTTTAAAAGAAATAGAAAAAAACACCGCATTCGGGAGGACGTAGGTTCGAATCCCCGTCCAGGCATCCAGATTTGGGTTTTCCATGGTTTCCCCAAATCACTCCAGACGAATGCCGGGATGCTTCCTTCAAAAATGCCATGGCCGAATTCCTTCCCGTTCCTTGTCCCCAGTCCCATCCCGCCTCTAATGACCTTAGCCGTCGACGAGGCGTAAAGCAGTAAATAAAAAAAAACACTGTTTATGTTTGATTTACAAAAATCTAGACTCTCTCCTCCTTTCTCCCTCGCCTGAATTTCTGTCAACGTTGTTCATACAAATCCACAGTTTTTATCCGATTTTGATAGTACTTAGCACACGTATACTTTGAAATAAGGCGGTCTGGTAGTTCAGCGGTTCAGGCGCTAACTTCCGAAAATTTCCCTCTCCGCTCGCGGGTTCAAATTCCGTGGTGATAAGGAATTTTTAGGAGTAGTATTTGATTATATGAGCTACGCCAGTGTGTTCCATGGTTCCACGTTAAACTGTTGGCCCCTGAAGAAAGGAATTGGCGTTCCTACCTCTGACACAATAGCTTGGTATATCTTCTGGATGTTCCACCAACCTTCGGGTTGTGGACAGTCAGATTTTTAGTTTTTTTCAAAAACTTCTCTAGGTGCGTTGGGCGATTTTTGGATGGGTAAAATCTTATGTGTCCGCGTCACCGATATGCTAATGTTAACGGTATATCTGCTTCGGTCTGCTGGCTCACTGGTTACGGTGTCTGACGGGAACTTAAGGCCCCCCGTTCGAATCCCTGTCTCGGCGGGGATTTTCATAGACACTTAACCCGATCTTCACCTCTGGCACAGATTGCTGTGTAATGTGAAGTACGCCATAACGCTTCCGTGGTTTGGATTGCACGTTAAAGTGTAGGTCACCTGTATTAGGTAGCACTACCGGGTTAGGTTGAGGCGGCTAAGGTAGGGGTGGAATGTGCAGCCAATAGAAACCCTATCACCAGGTCATTACGAGCATACGTAATTATTATTATTTAGTATACCTGTAGATGTAAGTGTGATGTGTTTCGCGTATGATATTCATAGTTTTATGTTTTCAATTCTGTCGGCCTATTAGTGTTTTTATTCTTACCAACAAAAAAAAAAAAAAAAAAGACGTTGGTTTGAAAGGTACTTGTCTTTATTTTTCTCTGTGGTTATGTCGTCAAAAGGGGAAGGATATTGCATATTAGTTCACATTCATTAATTTTTTCTGCTTTTTTAAGAAAAAATAGCCGATTAAGACTTACAGATAGCTCTAATATTTTTTAAAATTTCTTTAACCACCCCGAACGCTTAGTTTATTTCAGAGTATTTATCAATACAGCAGTACGACAGCACGAGACAGAATACTTGATTAAAACTACTCATGCCTTGTTCCGGACTTGAATCGACGACGAACCGTGCGAAAAGCCAGCGCAATACCGGGGACGGCTTTTCTGGAAGACATAAGTCGCTAGCACTAAGTGAATAAATGTCGGATGTTCATTTACTGTGAGCTTACTACCTTTTCTCGCATTTGATTCAGTTTGTCTTGGCCACGTATATAATATTCATTTGTCTTTAATCAGTGGCCTGATTCTCCAACTCTTTTCTTAGTGAAAAGATACCCATTTGGATAGTGACTGCTCAACTATTTTGTATTCCACGAAGAATATTTAAAGGACCTCTTCCAGCCGTACGATGCTGTGTTTGCAGTAACAAGGAGAATATGTGTATAGAAAACTAGCATTTTCTCGCTTGTCCGGCCGTGTGAACTTTAGTGTGCATAGTAATACCTTTGCCCCTTTTTTCCCCTTCTAGTAGCAAAGCATAAACGATTTTAATGTAGTATCCTTTTAACCTTTACCTTAAATCAAATTTCGTTACTCTTACTGAAGTACTAGCTGGGGTACCCGGCTTCGCTCAGGGAGTTGATAAGAGATTTACCGAGCGCGGTGTGTGAGCGGTTAACGCTCTGGCCTCGCAGTCTGGAAAACGGCGGTTCGAATCCCCGTCCGTTCTTCCAGATTCGGGGTTTCGATGGTTTTCCCAAATCACTCCAGATGAATGCCGGGATGCTTCCTTCAAAAGGACATGGCCGAATTCCTTCCCGTTTTTTTCCCCAGTCCTTTCCCGCCTCTAATGACTCGACGTCGACGAGGCGTAATGCCACAAGCTAACATTACAGGACACAGCTAAACAGTTTCTGTTATTGGATAACAAATTGCTTAAATTTCTGCCTGTGACGAGATCCCGTCAATTATATGGTTGACATCCAATAGATATGATTTTGGAATTTATATTAGGTAAGTTTTTTCCTAATATGTTTTGACTTATAATTTACATTTTTCACCGCAAATATTCACATTTTTACAGACATTATAATACGACAAACAATACTACAAACTTCGGGACACTGCACACAAATGATAACTTCTTTTTCTTTTTTTTTTGCTTATGGTTTTACGCCTCGTCGACGTCGAAGCCATTAGAGGCGGAAAAGGACTGGGGATAAGGAACAGGAAGGAATTCGGCCATGGGCTTTTGAAGGATGCATCCCGGCATTCACCTGAAGTGATTTGGGGAAACCATGGAAAACCCAAATCCGAATGCCCCGACGGGGATTCGAACCGGCGTCCTGCCGAATGCGAGGCCAGAGCGTTAACTTCTCATCCCTCATACTCGGTCACAAATGATAACTGTTTTCCTCTGTTACAACAAGTTAGTTCACTTGCTTCCATAGCTCTAGTTAGGAAGTCGAATGAGAGAGCCAATAATCCACTTGGGAATGATAAGAAAATTGTGGAGTATTCTAAGAAAATGTAGATGAAAATCTTAGTAGACACTGGGTTGTCGTAACTGGCAGACAGTCAGTCGCTTAAAGGGAATCAGTGAATTCAAATACATCATTTTCAGCTGTGTGGCGTAATTTTGGCGAATTGGACAACATGGACAGGCGTCAAGACTTGGGATATTCTCTGATTCAATATTTTAATTACGAAAGTACCTTCAGTTAAAAGAGGGATATGCTGAGAAAAAAATAAAACTACGTTCATTGTAATTCCTTTCTGACAGATTCGAAAACTGTAACGTTTCCTTATTCGAGGAGAAGGATCGAAATATGTAGAATGAAACAGGATATTCAGTCAATTACATGTTTCATGTGCACTGGGATTTGTTTTTTACTTGTTTTATCCAAGCAATATAAGTTGTTTCAGTTAATTATAACAACTAGCGTTTTATTACTACATGGTACTTAAAAAAGTGAGAGGGCTTTTGCAGAATGAAATGATAGTTGATTGCATCCTTTCTTGATTACCAATGTAGAGTGAAGTTAGTGCTGGCATAACACTTACAAAATTGTAACGATTTGAAAGATGAAGTTAAAAAAAATATCCGTTTTTTTCGTTTCAATAGGATAGTAATAATATAGAATGAATAAAGAATTATTTAGAAAATACAGACAATAAAATGAGATACTGTTGAGATTACTATTTACATAAAATTTAACACTATCTGCCCAAAATTTGGCTACGTTAATAGCAAGTCTCACAGAATTTTCGGAGCTATAAGAAAAATGATTTTGCCGCCCCCACTGTCGTCGTCGCTCTGGGCAGTAGTGGAGATTCTTAAAAAAAAAAAAAAAAAACATACACAAATTAGCCGCCCGGGGCAAGTGCCCCACCCCCACCCCTAGATCTGACCCTGCACTCCAGTAGTATCATAGTAAATTTAGTATAGTTAAGACAAAACAGTGAAGTAACAATGATATCTGAGGCATAAATATTTCTGTGTTTGCAGCTATCAACTGAATGTGTTTATGAAACTGGAGTACCTGCGATCCAATCATGGTAGCGCCGACTTTGTGCATGATTTTGTAGGCCCTCTGATACGGATCGACGCTGATATACACGGCTTCCGCAAGTATCTGTCCATCTTTGAGGGGTGGCAGCTCTTCCTCCTCGATGCGGAAGTCATCGAGGCGTGGCTTGCCCTGGAAGATGCGTGCGATGACCACTTTGCGTGCCTTCACCATGGTTGACTGCCGACTACTGCGTAGAAAAGTGCGCGAAACTCTATTTTAAGCTGGCGTCTGCCCGACCTTGATACTGTGACACAGCACGCTGCCTGGAAGCAGATAACTTGCTGCTATTTCTCAGCTATTAGCAAGTTTGATGCAACGTTCCGAATGTTGGTTTCAATTATGTCTACACGCTGCAGTTTAAAACTATGCGTAGCGCACATTCTGTATCGGATAGAAATGATTAATAATTAGCATATGAACACATCATGAATGCGTTAGAGTTACATTTTTCTATGGTAAACAACTGGAATGACTTAAAAAATTATTGACGATTTTTTTATTTTGCCAGATTTCTCAGCCTTGCTCAAAGATTTATCCCAGTTGATACTGATTCTATGTTGAAGCAGCAGTCTATTACCAACGTATTGCAATAAATTATTTGCGTTATCTTACCAGAATTGGGCAGCCACGTAGATCAGGCGGTAGAGCGTCTGACTACGGCCCGGAGGACCGGGGATCGATCCCCAACAAAGCCGAGGATCCTAACTCGAAGCCGAACGTCCGGATCGGCCCCCAAGACCCACTCAGCCTGCTATCAAATGAGTATTGAGGGGAAAACTCCGCGGGAAGGTAAAGAAAAGGGGTCAGATCGCGTCGCTGACCATGGCATGTCCACTCCAGTGCCCACTGTCAGAAAATAGGAATGCGGAGCTCTACCTCTACTAATCCTACGGGAATACGGCTTGAAAGCTGTGAAAATCCACTACCTTTATCTTATCAGAATTGCTGATAAAATTTCATCCTTTCACGCGATTTAAGCTTCCCAAAACTAATTCGCAAAAATTTCGTAACTTGCAACAATTTTAAAATTCAAAGTACCCTTCGGCTTCCTCCTGGACAGATCCCATGTTCAATATGAGGAATGTTCTGTAAATCCACAGTTGTTTACTCGGCAGTCCTGCTGTATACAGTCGGTGCGAGTTACGACAGTGTAAACAGAAAAATGTAAACAGTTACCGCGATAGGCGTTTTCCACGTCCTTACACTATTTCAAACATAAAAAATCGAAATACTTGTTTAGTACATGTATTAGTACCCGTTCTCACACAACGTTTCGCCCTCTGGCTTGTTGCATGTCCACATGTATCACCTTCAAAGCGCGAACACACAATTACAAGTTAGCGCACGGTTTCCTAGACAAATCTCCCATCAACAAATCTTCAAGCCACCGAGAGGCTCCTTCAACATGTTGCCTTGTGACCGAAATTTTCTGTAAAGCAAACAAATGCATTTTAATACCGGCATGAAAACTGAACGCATAACGCGGGCTTGCTGAGATGATTGTACATGGCTGGTTGCACTGCTGCTCCGCTCTTCGAATCCTCAGACATCAGTGTCGTCTGTAAATCAAGAAGCCTATCAGAGCAGATTAGTACTACGGTAATGAATTTTGCTAGATACGACAGAGCGGTGAAGTACGTACATTATACCGCAGAGTGGTCAGCTGTGGACTGTGGGACCATTTGCATTCCAATCATTTGTGTCCACGTGAAACAAATGTCTTCTCATTCTTATGAGATGACAATTTAACATAATTTTATGTTCTTTGTTGTTTTCGTCTCTATTTCTTTTCTTCTCTCACACGCAAATATATAGACGCGTGCCCCACCCCCCCCCCCCCCCCCCCCCCCCACACACACACAGTAAATTTCTTTGATGCGTGTTGGAATGCAACCACGATAGCCCCATAGTGTTCACATAAATATGTAAAACTCATCTAAGAGCAGGTTGGAGAGGATCTATGTGACGCAAAACCTACGCCCCAGAACATCAAGTGCTCATATTTACACCCTAAGCTTTCAGACAATTGTAGTATGCAGTGTGTTATAAATATGCAACAACGAGCAATTAGACGGAAAGACTATTGGAAACCAATCACATCTTTAATCGCCGATCACCAGTTGGTCTTTGAAATTGGGAAGGCATGGCGAAGAAGCCTCGGGAATAGTAGTAAATATAAAAGCCTCATGGCGTGGTGGATGCAAAACTTAGATTGAAACGCATTCTAATGACATACAGTCGATAAAACATCTTCTGGATTAAGAAAAAATCTAGCACTATTATAGACGTATTAAAGAAATATATCAGAAAGCTAATACTTATATTGACACCTATATCAGAATTTAAAAATATTAGGCGCAAATTCTGTCTTTACAAAGAATGCAAATGAACAAACTCCCAGTCTGGTCAAAACCCAACGATATAGCCTCAACAGAAACCGCTTCTTTACGCCATCTCATTAGAATGGCAAAATAGTTATGAAAAACGTTTACAAACTAACATAAAAAAGGAAACTATAATGTCTATAACGATACACTCCAAGCGTCAAATGTAATATCTCACAGTAGGGTGGCAAATGTTTTGGCACAAAGCTACTATAAATTTTATTAACAGTGATTTATTGCTATCAAAATTGAACCATTGAGATTTAATCTTAATGAGAGGGGATCTTGAGTTGTTTTGAAAAAAACGACATTCAGGTTTGATTTATGAAACAAAATGAATTGAACCCTTATTAATTACAAATTTGAAATTGACTAAAGATAGTTTTTCCATGGCTAGCTTTGAGAACTCTTTCCTTTACGGAGATACATGTTAGTATTAGCGCCAGTGGTGGAATACACATCACTCGCGTCTAGTTTTTTGTTGTATTGTTGTGTTTATTTTTTTTTTTTTTTTTGCTTGTGGCTTCACGGCTCGTCGTCGTTGAGGTCATTAGAGACGGTAATGGAATGAGGGCAAGGAAAGGGTAGGAATTCGGCCATGGCCCTTAGAAGGAACCATCCCGGCATTCGCCTGGTGGGATATTGGGTAACCATGGAAAACCCAAATCTGGATGGCCGACGGGGATTCCAACCCAGGTCCTCCCGAATACTAGGCCAGAGCGCTATCACTCAGCCTCCACGCTCAGTTGCGTCACATAGTAGGGTACGTTGGCTTCTCCATTATCGGCACGCCTGTGTCGATGTATTCCGATTCCCAACACGCAATCACACGCTCCCAGCACAATGTAGGCGTCGTCGCTCCCTGACACCTCGAAACAGAAAATGTCACCACAATTGTGACGTAGCTGGTGTGGTGTATCCAAATTAGGGTTGTAACGGAGTTCCGCATCCGCAAGTGCGTAAAATACTACATCCGCCTCCGCACCCGCAACCTTTAAAGCGGAGGTATTGTTTACATTGCAATATATGTGTAACATACCTTACTATTGTCTCTTTATACAAAATTCGTCTCATCTTCGTTTATCTTACAACACCGAGGGTGTTTTTGTATTGTTTTGTTTTGTTATTGTGTGTGTGTGTGTGTTTTTTTAATTGAAAACTTCTACATGTGCGTTAGGCGATATTTGTACGGGGGTAAATCTATGAGTTAGCTACTTTCCGTCACCGACATGCCCTGACGTGTTGCGCGTTGGGCGCTTTTTGGATGGGTAAAATCTTATGAGTTCGCGTCACCGACATGCTAATGTTAACAGTATATCTGCAGCTATAAATATGACGTGTTGTGCTTGGACAACAGTGATAATATAGATTATACTTGTATCTAATGTAAAAAAATGAATTGTTTTTTTAATTCTTTTGCCAATGTTCTTCATACACACAATTTTTATCCGATTTTGATGGAACTTTGCATACATATATTTCAAAACAAATAGAAAAACACGTTTTACGTTTGATTTACTAAAATCTAGACTTTCACCTCCTTTTCTCTCACCTGTATTTCTGTCAACGTTGTTCATACAAATCCACAGTTTTTATCCGATTTTGATAGTACTTAGCACACGTATACTTTGAAATAAGGCGGTCTGGTAGCTCAGCGGTTCAGGCACTTATTTCCGAAAATACCTATCTCTCTCCGGTCGCGGGTTCAAATTCCGTGGTGATCAGGAATTTTTAGGAGTAGTATTTGATTATATGAGCTACGCCGGGGCGTTCCGTGGTTCCACGTTAAACTGTATTCCCCTGAGGAAGACAAAATAGCTTGGTACATCTCCTTCGAATTGTTGACTAAGTTGTATTTTTAGTTTTTGAATTAAAAACTTTTTAGGTGCGGTGATGTGCGGTGGCGTGGTTTTATGCTTATGGCTCGAATTAGTTACCAACTCCGCTATGATCATATGACAAAGATTATTTTGTTGTCGCGTGCGTAGCTAGGTAAACAATTTAATTAATTAGTGAAATCATCCCACGTTTCTTTGTTGCTGAAAGCTGAGGCAAAAAATAAATCAATATGGAAACTGACTATGCTTACGCAATATGCAGAATTTGAGAAAAATATACTTAATTTGGTTTTAATTTTATTTTTAATAAAATATTAAAATTTTAATAATAATAAATTTATTTCCGCCTCCGCTTCTGCTAAACCTCCGCTTCCGCTAAAACTCCGCTACCGCTAAACCTCCGCATCCGAGGATGTCAATCACTGAACCTCCGCATCTGCAAAGATGACCTCTGTTACGATCTTAATGCACACACACAGATTCCCTCTTTGGCGACCCAACACACTCTGTTGACCTTCAGTGACTGTCACCCGAGTCTGTAGTCAGCTCACGGTGACTCGCCTTCTCGGCGCACAAACGCAA
>CM061921.1:51341257-51365043 GCA_031002005.1 Vandiemenella viatica | reverse complement strand
CTGTCCATAAATCCATAAGAATACGAGGGGGTGGAAATCTCTTCTGATCGGCACGTTGCAAGGCATCCCAGATATGCTCAATAATGTTCATGTCTGGGGAGTTTGGTGGCCAGCGGAGAAGAATGTTCCTTGAGCCACTCTGTAATAATTCTGGACGTGTTGGGTGTTACATAGTCCTGTTGGAATTGCCCAAGACCGTCGGAATGCACAATAGACATGAATGGATGCAGGTGATTAGCCAGGATGCGTACATACGTGTCAACTGTCAGAGTCGTATCTTGACGTATCAGGAGTCCCATGTCACTCCAACTGCACACGCCCCACACCATTACAGAGCATCCAACAGTTTGAACAGTCCCCTGCTGACATGCAGGGTCCATGAATTCATGAGGTTGTCTCCATACCCATACACGTCCATCCGCTCGATACAATTGGCAACGAGAGTCGTCAGACCAGGCAACATGTTTCCAATCATCAACAATCCAATGTCGGTGTTGACGGGCCAAGGCGAGGCGTAAAGCTTTGTGTCGTGCACTCAGCAAGGGTACACGAGTGGGCCTTCGGCTCCGAAAGTCCATATCGATGATGTTTCGTTGAATGGTTCGCACGCTGATACTTATTGATGACCCAGCATTAAAATCCGCAGCAATTTGCCGAAGGGTTGCACTTCTGTCACGTTGAACGATTCTCTTCAGTCGTCTTTGGTCCAGTTCTTGCAGGATCTTTTCCCGGCCACAGCGATGTCGGAGATTTGATGTTTTACCAGATTCCCGGTATACACGGTGCACTCGTGAAATGGTCATACGGGAAAATCCCCACCTCATCGCTTCCTCGATGATGCTGTGTCCCATCTCTCGTGCGCCGACTATAACATCACGCTCAGACTCACTTAAATCGTGATAAACTGCCATTGTAGCAGCAGCAACCGATCTAACGCCTGCGCCAGACACCTGCTGTCTTTTATAGGTATTGCCGACCGCAGCGCCTTACTCTGAGTGTTTACATATCTATGTGTTTGCATACGCTTGCCTATACCAGTTTCTTTGGCTGTTCAGTATATATTTAAAGGCACGTAAGCAATACGTTCTATACGAGACATAGTCTTCTGATTGTCAGAACTTCTATTTCAAATGTATTAACTTCGACACATGCACGCTACAACAATGAGATATAAATTACTAACCCCTTGTTTGCACTATGTCGTATTGATCCCATGTACCGAGCGTGGTGAGTGAGCGGTGATGCTTTGATCTCGCATTCGGAAGGACGTGGTTTCGAATCCCTGTCTTGCCATTAAAATTTCCACGGTTTCTCATAATCACTACAGGCGAATTCAGTAATGGTTCCTTCAAAAGACCATTGCCGAAATCCTTCCCGTTCCTTGCCCCCACCCCCGTCATTTCCCACCTGTAGTGACCACGATGTCGAAGAGGCGTTAATCTATGAGCCATAAGCGAGCTCTATTTTTACGCATTTCCACTTTAGATCGTTCTATGAATTTTTTCCAAATTCGTCCGAAATTTGCTATTACTGAGTTTATGTGTTGATTACATTGTAGGTACCGAGTGTGTTGGTTGAGCGGTACGCTTTGGTCTCGCATTCGAGAGGACGGGGGTTCGAATCCCCATCTGGGCATCTAGATTTAGGTTTTTGATGGTTTACCCAGATCACTCCAGGCGAATGACGGGATACTTCCTTCAGAAGGCTTTGACAGAATTCTTTCGCGCCCTTTTCCCTATTTCTTTCCCGCCTCTAATGATCGAGACGTAAACGCGACGTAAAGCCTTAAGCAAAAAAAAAAAAAAAAAAAAAAAAAAATAGAGATAAATGAGCTGTTAGTTAATACTGAAAAATTTACATGTGTTACTTTGATACATGCGTCACTTTGTTATAAGCGTTTATTCCGAGTTGACATTTCACACGCGAACTTAAATCTAAGTCGAGGTTTGTTGAAGATTTTCGCTAATAGGTGAACTCTTGAGGTAGGCCTACATGCATCAAACAGGTACTATCGGGTTATTGTTAATATTTACAATATTAAGTATCAAATGTCTACAGAGCATTAGTGCTGTTATACTTGTTCAGGAAAATCTCATAGCATCTAACTTACGTGAGATTTCGCCTCGTTAGGAAATCAACTGGCCATTTACAGAAATGTCTCGACATTCAATATTCTTATTTCTTCATTAAGAAACGTTCGTGTATCTCTGCATGGAATGTTTTCTGAAAACCTAATAAAATGTTATAAACCTCATGTAACTGCTTAATTAAGCTCCCGTTATGTCTTCAGAGAAGATAGCGAGTTAGGCTTTATATGTTTTTCCAACATACAGTTTGCTGGTTATGGGGAGGTACTTGACGTGTAGAAAGTTTATAAATAGTTGAGAGCGTGATTTGCACCATGACACTGTTGAGAACAGAGGTCGGAGATATAGATATCAAGCGCTTAGGGGTCATCCCAGTGTAGTTTTAATGCTGGTTTATTTTCGCTGATTTCTCTTTAATGGATACCCTTTTCTCCTCTAAAACATTGCATAATGTGAGAACACTCTCATAGGAATATCATCTGTATCTAGAACCTTAGCTGATTTCACGATCTCGTGTTGTTAATGCACTTCTCCAAAGTCTATTTATTTCTGTAGGCCACTGTAAAATCCCAGCATATTATCGATGTATTATGTACTGAAACAGTTCCAGATTAAGGTATGAAGCAGATATATTCATTTAATGATATAATTTGCTCGTTCTGGCTCAACTTCTATAGCTTTAGTTAACAATCTCCACTTGCTGATCATTATGCCAAATGCACACTCAGCAGTCAGCGACCTGTATAGCCAAAGATAAACGTCCTGCATTCTTTCGATGGTGGGGAGATATTAAAAAAGTTTTTAAATGGTGTGCCTCATCTCCTGTCATGATTTGAGGCAAAAAAACGTTTATTACCGTGTAACTGCCGAACAGAATCAACACTGAAGCATAATTTCCTTTCTTGACAAGTTTGAATTCTAAGATATCCCGCCATCACCTTCTTTTCCATACGCCCCAACTTCTATTGCTATAAATCTGTACTCTGGACCAACAAGAGCATGCAAAACAATAGAAAAGTTTGCTTAGAGTTGTAATGTCAGAAGCTACCAGAGTGTGAAGGGATTTTAGTACAAGTATGTTTTCCATCTTTGGTACTAAATAATTAGGAAACTACAATCAGCCTCGAAACAGTTCTGATATAGTTCTGGTCTCTTCATTCCATGGAAATTTCATGAGTTCTTCCACCACTTTCTTTCCCATATCACTCTGCATGTTTCATGCACAATGCCGCCAACCAGGGCCGGCGTTAGGGGGGGGGGGGGGGAAGCGGGTCAAATCTACCGGGGCCCCGATCACCGACTATAGGAGCCCTCAGGCCTTGAAGCCAAGATTACGCCCATTGTCGCCTGGCCATTTTGTAGAGCTAAAAAAAAAAAGGTCGCCCATTTTACCCCGGGCCCGAAATTCCTAACGCCGGCCCTGCCACCAACTGTATTATTAGTGATTCGTAAAGAATATCCAGTAGTTTTGAAAGATGATCCAGCCCCCAAATACCTCAAACAAATTTGTTTTAGTCGAAGAATTCAATATGAAATAGAGAGGTCCACGAAATGTATTCAGAAAAGTGTTTACACATAGGTATCGTGACTCAGAAGAAGAGTAAATCCCTCGACCTCAAGAGACTTGAAAGGCAGCGTTCCATTTGAAATTGATAAAGGTGACATTGATGAGTAAGGGCCCGAGTCTGTACACAACTTAACCATAATAAATTGTAGTGGTACAGCTTTACAAATCCCGTCACCATAAACCCAACAGCCGTCACCTTCTTGGTGTGTTTTGAAGTCATCACAAAAGAAAACAGCCGTGCGGACGAAGGATATATGAGTTTTTGACAGCAACATTCTCAAAATTGAAGAAGAGAGGCTAAAATTTATCAGTGAGCATATAGTGGATAGCGAAATACGGTTTTTAATGGACATCGTTTCCTGACACAAATACCCCCTTTTTCGTCAGTTGGCAGTACGACCAACTATGAGTAAACCATTCCACAATATTCACCGAGTCCGGCACAAACATAGGGTCTATCAGTTATGGGATGATGAATGGCGAAGTTCATCTTCGCCGATATCAGTAAGTGCTGCAAAGCTTTTTTTTAGCTTTACTTCTTGTCGACGTCGATGTTATTAGGGGTGGGAAAGGACTGGGGGCAAGTAATAGGAAATAATCGAGCGTGGTGGGTGAACGGTTAACGTTCTGGCCTCGCATTCGGGAGGACGCGGGTTCGAATCCCCATCCGGGCATCTAGATTTAGGTTTTCCATGGTTTACACAAATCACTCAAGGCGAATGCCGGGACGCTTCCTTCAAAAAGGCCATGGTCGAATTCCTTCCTGTTCCATGTCCCCAGTCCCATCCAGCCTCTAATGACCTTAGCCGTCGACGAGGCGTAAAGCAACAATTAAAGAAGGAAGGAATTCGGCCATGGCTTTTTACATGAACCATCCCAGCGTGATTCAAAGTACTCGTGAAACTTAACGATATTTAGCATCTGCGTAAAGCACTTCACATCTAGATCCTTGTCTCGACAGTCTGTTAGTGCAGCATTTGATAGAAATTCAAAATGAAGCATTTACTCTCCTTTCATGTAAGGGACATGTGTTGAACTGTTCGTAGCCAATTTCTTTTCCCAGTGTAATTTGAATTAATAGTAAATCTTTTTCAGTAATTATAATTTCATCAACCTTAAATTATGTTACTACAACAACGCGTCACGTGTTTTCATCTACAAGTGTGATAAAATTAATTGGTGGTGTGCTCATTTTTTTAAAAAATATTTTTTCATAATGAATAAAGTATTTCAACACACCATAAACATTGTTCATGTCAACAGTATCTTTCCAAGTTCTTTTTGATTTTGTTAACATATTGCACCATTATATTCATTTCTAGATTGGCACTGATGGGATCTTCTGACCTGAGCATTATTTTAGCGTTGCTACAAGAAGATGGAACTTTCTGCCTTTTTATTACGATTTTTTTGATTTTTCAATTTCATTCGACATTATTTTAATGTGAAGTGACATGATATGTAGCGGAGCGAAGTGGCGAATGGGTATTGCTAAGAGAGGAACCCAACCTAGGACAGTGGTCGTTGACAGTATAAAAAAAAAAATACTGCGCGTAGGTTGGTAATGCTCGAAGTTTGACTGAGTTTCATATTAAAGCAGCAATTGCCTTATCCACTGATTTACAAGCAGAATCATTATATTAGAGTTATGATAGAGTGCTGCATCACTGAATAATCCCCATTACTGGAGTTGTCTATCGTGTATTTCACTCGTTAGAGTACTCTTTGTATGGTAAAAATCACCCTTTGCCGGCATTCAATGTCAGATCTACTGTTGTTTCATATGCTAACAAATCACTGGATCTATTCCTGAGGTGATCATGGGTCGTCCTACCCTATTCTGAATCCTATAGGTACTTATGTTTCAATTTTGAACTGAAGGCTTCAGGTGCTTTACATCATTTCAAGTTCAATGAAAATAGTATTCTGAGAGCCTATTTTGATGTAGACGCTAGTGGTCCAGTAAAACATTTTGTTTCGGTGGAAGTTTCTTCAACAGTCACAACGATGCTTTGCTCCTTTCTGAAGATCATTCTTCAATGTACGATAATGTTGACTATTGTCCAAACGACTTGCTGAATTTTTCTGAAAGTAGGAATATTTTAAGTGAGAAGAAAATAGGGAAACATCACAAAGGAGAAAGATCAAACATTTCAGGAATATGACCTGAACAACTTTGCCAGGCTGCAACCAACAACCGCCAAAAGCACTGTGTAAAGCAAAATGGAACAGTAACCACTGTAATAAACCATGGAAGTACATCATAAAGCCATTAAAAGTTACTATTCTATACACTCAGAAGTTGACTGTGAAGTAATAACACGCAAATCTGATCCCGAGATAAAGCAGGAAGCCGTTCAGCAAAAACGACCAACTGAAACATTAGTTAGTCTGCTTCCTGGAAGAGAATTGATTTACCTCTGGAATAGTAAGTGACATAAATAGAACAAATTGCTGTCATATAGTAAACATTTGTATGTCCCAAACAGCCATCCATCAAAAGTAGCAAAATATGTAAGCAATTTTTCTCTGGCATACCATCAAATCTGCAAATAAAATTTCAAGCAAAAAACTTAATACCATTGCAGTGGCTCAGTAAAGTCAATGACCCTGCACCCAGTAACAGAAACTGAGGTTGAGAAAGTTGTTCTCAGGCTAAAAAACCATCAGGATTGGATGAGGAGTTTATGTTTCCAGTAAGACAATGTATACTTACCCTCGAGGCCCCATCATCACATATTATAAATGAGTCTTTAAAATTTGTAGTATTTGCAGACAGTCTATCTGAAATTTACAAAAGTATTCCCAGAATTAAACAAACAAAAAATGGGAGTAGTGAAAATGTAGAAAATTAACACGTTTATTCCTATTCTGTCATCTTTATCCAAAATATTCGAATCTGTTATGAAAGCAATATTAAAAATTCCTTTCACATTGTTCTAATAGTTTTATTTATTTTTTAAATTATTAATATTTTATTTTTATTTATTATTATTTGCTTATGGCTTTATGCCTTGCTGACATTGAGGTAATTAAAGGAAGGAAAGGACTGGGGCAAGGAAATGGAAGGGTGTCGATCATGGTCTTTTTAAGGAACTATCTTAACATTTGACTGGAATGATTAAGCAGTTTCCTGAGCAAATCTTCGTTTGGTTTCCAGGCATGAAAAAGAGCATTGTCAGCCACAACACAGTTTACAAAAAAATGTTGTTGAACCATTAAACAAGGGTGATCTAACAGCAGGTCTGTTCCTGGATTTTTCAAAAGCCTTTAATACATTGAACCATTACATCCTCCTTCAAAAATTTGAAGCAATAGGAATAAGGGTTACTGTAAAATCCTGGTTCCAGTCACAGAATACAAAAAGTAGAAATCTCTGAGATGTCAAAAACTCAAACATTTTATATATGTTCCTGTCGGATCCAAGAGGCATTAACATAGGTGTCCCACAAGGAAGCATAGTAAGATCTGCACTCTTTCCCATTTTGCAAAAATCATTTTATAGACAGCATAAATCATGTTGTAAATTTTTATTTGCAGATGACAGAAATATTACTTTCTAATGAACAACAGACTGATTTAAATGCAGCTCGCAGAGTTGTCCTCAATTGGTCACACACAAAACTGACTTTCAATATAAATAAAATACCACCAAATTCAGTACTGTTAGCAAATTTTGACAACTAGCTATTAAAATAAATTTATATAACATTGAGTTCACTGCTAGTCCAAAGCTGCACAGTTCCGAGGAATGACTGTCGATCATTAATAGAAGTGGAATGAACACATACAGTGTTTGGGAAAGAAAATACCTACTGCATGACTAACTCTTAAATCTCTAGCTCATATTTGTAGTCATGACTGCCTTAATGCAATATACTTTGCAACTTTCATTCAGTGTTATCTTGTATAATCATATTTTGTGCTTCAAAAAATAAAAACTTTATTTTCATAATGGAAAAAAAATGTTATGTAGAAAACAGAAAGCTATTCCAAAATTCCAGACCCTTGACTGTACTGTCCTGTTATATTATCAGTTCTATAATGCATGTAAATGTTATGCATGTAATAATTTGCCATAAACAGTTCATACTATTCACATTACACAATGACAAAAAATTATTACCACATAGGTAGGAAATTAAAAACTAAAAGTCTGAATAATTTCTTTTAGTAGGGAGTGAAATTATGTAAAATAAAACTCCTATATAAAATCAAGAGAGAAAAGACCCAGAACTATTTAAGAAAATGCTAATGCTGTAACTGGCAGAAAATTTTCACTATCTGTAACAGATTATTTGAATTAAGATATACAGGGTGTTACAAAAAGGTACGGCCAAACTTTCATGAAACATTCCTCACACACAAACAAAGAAAATATGTTATGTGGACATGTGTCCGGAAACGCTTACTTTCCATGTTAGAGCTCATTTCAGTTGGTAGAGGCGGACCAATTCCATAGCCCCCACGCTCTCCTTACCTCAACCCTCTTGACTTCCATTTATGGGGGCATTTGAAAGCCCTTGTCTACGCAACACCGGTACCAAATGTAGAGACTCTTCGTGCTCGTATTGTGGACGGCTGTGATACAATACGCCATTCTCCAGGGCTGCATCAGCGTATCAGGGATTCCATGCGACGGAAGGTGGATGCATGTATCCTCGCTAACGGAGGACATTTTGAACATTTCCTGTAACAAAGTGTTTGAAGTCACGCTGGTACGTTCTGTTGCTGTGTGTTTCCATTCCATGTTTAATGTGATTTGAAGAGAAGTAATAAAATGAGCTCTAACATGGAAAGTAAGCGTTTCCGGACACATGTTCACATGACATATTTTCTTTGTTTGTGTATGAGGAATGTTTCCTGAAGGTTTGGCCGTACCTTTTCGTAACACCCTGTATATATATAAAAATATTCTTATTTGATATATTGGAACTTGTAGATAGATAAAAATGAGTCTAATGACCACACTTATGTACATTATAGACGTAATTACAAATTATGTATATTTTATGTATTTATAAATATACAATGATCAAACCAATATACAAGTAAATTAAATAAATAAATATGGTTCAATTTCTATAACTGCTAGAATTGTTTTTATTGTCATCTTGGCATAGTGACTATCATCATTTTTGTTTCCATCCCTCTTAACTGTGAGCTATTATCTGTTGAAAGTAAAGTTACATTGCTTTCAGAAACACATTTTCAGGTTCTAAATGCATAGCTTTTGAATTATTTTACTAAAACATGTTTTGCTTGTCCCATAACCAAATTTTATTTACAATGTTATTTTTTAATCAAGCATGCAATCAGCTAAATTCATTTTCCAAAGGACATATCACTTAACATTTTATGCCTAAGAACAGCATTATACTAAATCTCATTTAGTAAATATTAACTCTAACTAAAAAAAAAAAAAATCCCGAGGTTACAGTGAACCTTAATATTACTTGAATTTTGTGTTTATTCAAAATATACAGTTGTAATTCATAATACAAATCCTTATCACACTAAATGCTCCCTCCCCTACAGCCTTGGCATCCACTGGAGTTGCACGAGGTCTGATAGAAAAGTATCCGACCTTTGCCCGGGGAAAAAAACTGGCATACCTGGAGCGTTGGAAACTTAATCACCCTCAAAGTGGTCTCCTTGAGACTCCACACACTTGTCCCAGCGGTGCCACCATTGTTGGAAGCATTCAGAGAAAGCCTTTTTCAAAATGGAGTTTAGCTCTGCTGTAGTTGCAGCCATAATGTCATCTCTTGTCTGAAATATTGCTTTCCTTTCAATTGCCTCTTGAGTTTGGGGAACAGGCAGAAGTCGCAGAGGGCCATATTAAGGGAGCCTATTGAACCACTGGAGTCTTGTTTTTCGCCAAAAAAAGTGTGAATCAAGTGCGAGGAATGTGCTGGAGCATTGTTGTGATGAAGGCGCCAATTTCCTGTTGACCACAACTCTGGTCTCTTGCGCCGCACAGCATCACCTAGAGTACTGATGAATTCCCTGTAGTACTCTGTGGTGATTGTTTAACCCTGTGGTGCTTAGCCATGGTATACACATGGGGGAGTCAAATAAAGCATTCTGGTTTACTTTGATGTTGCTGTGCCCTTGGTGGGCCTTATTTGGTCTTGGTAATGTAGAATGATTCCACTGTGACAACTGGGATTTGGTTTCCGGGTCGTACCAGTACACCCAGAACTCGTCACCAGTGATTATGATGTTCAAGAAGCCGGGCTCACTGTTTGTGAAGTCCAGCATGTCCTGCGAGACTTCAAAACGAAGTTGCTTTTGCACTGTCATCAGCAGCTTCAGCACGAATTTCGCCGACACTCTATTCATGGCCAAACCATCAGTCACAGTGGAATGTGCCAAAAAAGTGTGAGGCCAACTCTTCCGCAATTTCTCAGATGGTCACATGACGGTCCCGCATCATCACAGCGTCCACTTTGGAAATGACCATGTCAATTCGACATGTTGATGGCCGACCGGAGCGTGGCTCGCTCTCCACCGATGTGCGGCCATCTTTAATTCGGTTGTACCACTCCTTAATCCGTGTGATCCCCCCAGCATTGTCACCGAAAACCATCTGAATATTCCGAATGGTTTCCACCTGGCTGTCGCTCAGTTTCTGGCAAAATTTGATGCAGTACAACTGCTCCAGTCGTTCCGTCATTTTCCATGCAATTAAAAACCCACGAGAGCACTATAGACAACCTCACTCAAATGCTGCTTACCAGCAACTGACATTATCGACAGGCAGGAAAAAATTCACTCATGCGCACAAAGGTTCAAGGTCAGCTCATACAAGCACGCTTCATTCAAATCCATCAGGTTTTTGCAAAAAAAAAAATAAGGTCGGATACTTTTCTAATAGACCTCATATATATTCTAAACAGCAGGCCCTCACACGCTATTCCGATAACATCTCCCAAGCTCTGATATCTTGCATCTGTCCACCAAATTTAGTTCAAAAACAACTTTCACATATGATATCACAACCCACTCAGCCTATCTATCAACCTAAATCTTCAAAAAGCAATCACAGTCCAGTCTTGATACTTAGTACTTTTTAGCCCTAGAATCAATTAACCAAGTCATTTCGCAAGATTATGATTTCCTTATGGTCCGTCTGGAAATAAGATTATGACCACCTGCTTAATAGCTTGTTGATCGACCTTTGGAATGGAATACTGAAGCGATTTGGTGTGGAAAGGATCCGGCAAGTCCTTGGTAAGTTTCCAGAGATATCTGCATCTAGATGTCTATGCAATAATCACACAATTCCCTTGAATTACGGGCCGGTGGTTTGTGGGTGTGGAGTTGGCACCTGATAGCATCCCAGATGTAATTTATCGGTTTGAGAGGGGAATTTGGTTGCCAAGAGTTCACCAACATGCTCCTAGAACCAATGTAGCACGATTCTGGCATTGTGATATGTGCAGTTATCCAGCTGGAAGATGCCATCGCTGTAGTTGAAGACATGATGAAGGGATCTCGTTGATCACAGATGTCATGGTGCCTTTGATCACAACCACAGGTCCCATAGAAGTCCAGGTGATTGTCTGCCATGGCATAATACCACCCCCACCTGCCTGCGTCCATGGCATAGTGCATGTTTTGAGCAGCTTTTCGCCTGGAAAGTGGCGTATCACAACACCGTCTATCTGGTGTAACAAGAAACGTGATTCATCCGCCCAGGCGACACGTTTCAATTGCTCCATGGCCCAATCTCGAAGCTCTCGTGCTCACTACAATCGTAATTGCTGATGTTGTTGGTTCAACCTGGGAACATGTATGGGCCATCTGCTGACAAGCCCTATGTTCGACATTGTGCGCTGAACGGTGTGCTCCGCAACACTTGTGCCTCCACCAGCATTGTACTCTGCAGTCAGATCTACCACAGATCACACCCTGTCCTCCTTTACAGAGAGCAAGCCTCTGACCTCCATGTTCTGTGATGAGGCATGGACATCCACCACCTTGTCACCTACTTGAGGTTTCACCATCCTTCAACCACTTTCTGTAGATGCTCACTACAGTAGTACATGAACAGCCAACCAGCCTCACCATTTCCAAGATGCTCGTTCCCAGGCACTGGGCCATAACATTCTGACCTTCTTTCAGGGGTGTAGCTACTATGGGGCTAGGCGGTGCAGTGCACCGGGGCCCCTACACTCAAGGGGCCCCCAAGCATACCTATGGGGGCCCCAAAGTGCACCTCTGATGGCCCCAAAGCGCACCTCTGGGGGCCTCCAAGCACAGTTCAGAGGCCCACGAGCCTTCATGGCAAACTGGCGACTTTTTTTTTTTAGCTCTACAGTCGTCTAATGGGGCCCTTGAGACACAGGAAGCCTCTCACTGAGGGCCCTCTCACTGCTCAGGGGGGGTCCCCAACCACTGTTCAGGGGGTCCCCAACCACTGTTCAGGGGGTCCCTAAGCACAACTCAAGGACCGTATCCTCAGCTCAGGGGACCCTTACCAGCAACACAAAGCAAAAAAAAAGGTCGCCCATCTGGCCCGATACCCCAAAATAAATTTTTTGCACCGGGGCCCTTGTTGACCTAGCTACACCACTGCCTTCTTTAAAGTCTCTTATGTCAGTGTATTCTCCCATTTGCCACATATATTATCACTACAATGGCTCCCCATGTATCTCTACTCCGCTTATGTAGTTATCTTACTGCATGACTTACCAACAATGTCACCAGACGGCAAGCAATCTCACAATGTGCAGTGGTCATAAAGTTTTGGCTCATTAGTTTAGGTCTGACCATGAATACACTAGCCATTAGAATGAATGGCCACAAGTAAATGGTAGTCACCCAGAACCCTAACCACTCAGAATCTTTTCATATCACCACACATCATACCAAGAGTTTTAATTCTTGCTTCTCCATCCATGCTATCAGAATCCTTCCTAACAGAAGCAGTTTCTCTGAACTCAGAAGGTTGGATGGCTTACCAGTAGAGGCTGGGTACCAGTTAGCTACTGGGTCTCAAATCAAGATAGCACTCAGCAATATTACTTTTCCCCCCACTGTCCCAATCTCCACCTTCTCTTCCCAATATGAAACACTGATCACCAGAGATGTCATTCAAATTAGTGTATAATGCCTTTGAATTTCTGTTCTTTTAATTCAAGTTTCTTTACAGTTTACCTTAGGTATTGTGTGCAAAAACTATAGGCACAATATTTGTTACTGTTTCCTTCCACTGTTTCCTGTGATGCATTTCTGGAATGTAGTTTCTAATTTTGTATTGCTCTAGTTTATTCTTTTCAATCCACACTCCCTGCCATGCTAATTTTTGCCCCACAATGAGGCACCAACCAATAGGGCGAACCTCCAGTTAGCTGCTAGCCACCACCATGCAGCAACTACTGTTTTCTACTGTTTACAAATAGATATAAGCCCAAAAATTACAGTGCTCAATGTATGTACGTGCCTATCGATGTTTCAATGCTGATTTGGACTTCAACTTTAGTAAGCAGAGGTTATTTTCATATCGAAGTTATTCCTATGTAATGCAGAAATAAATGCCAGATGTCACAACAGGCAGACCCGCCAGTATAAAAGGAGGTCAGGAGTATTGTGTTGTCAGCAGAAAAGTAGTTACAGCAGAATTGGTTGGTCGGGGGAGCTCTGCAATTTCATATATCGACTTGTCATTGGATGTAACCTGAGTAACAAATCCATCAGGAACATTTCAACCCTTCTAAATCTGACTAAGTCGACTGTTATTAACATGATTGTGAAGTGGAAATGTGAAGGAATAACCACACTAAATCAAGACCAGGCAGACCTCATTTAATGACTTACAGGGACTGAAGAGCATTGTGAAAGGCCGTTGTAAAAATTAAAAAAAAAAAAAAATCAGTGGAAGGAATCACTCATGAGTTCCGAAGTGTCACTGCAAGTCCAGCCAGCACAATGACTGTACGCCAGAAGTTAAAAGAATGTGGTACAAAGGTCAAGCTACTGATCATAAACGAAACATTTCTGTAACCAATGCTATGTGATGCTTGATGTGGTGTAAAGAGCAATGCCAGTTGACAGAAGATGACTGGAAACGAGTGATTTGGAGTGATAAATCACACTATATCTTGTGTCAATCCAGTGGAAGGGTTTTGGTTTGGCGAGTCCATGTAGTGTACAGAGGAGGTGGTGTTATGGTAAAGATGTGGTTAGGGTGTGGTCCCCTTGTTATACGTAAGACAATTCTAATTGCGGAAGAACATTTTTTAACCATTGTATACTGTGTACCATAGAGAACCAGTTTGGAGACTACTGTTTGTATCAGCATGACAATACACCCAGTCATAAGGCTGCATCTGTGAAGGAATGGTTTCTGTACAGTAAATGGACTGGCCTTCCAAAGTCCCAACCTGAACTAAGTGGGACACCTTTAGGATGAGTTAGAATGTCAGCTTTGCTCCAGACCACAGTGTCTAACATCACTATATTCTCTGGTTTCAGCTCTTGAGGAAGAATGGGCATCCATTCCTCTGCAGACAAACAGATACATCATTGAAAGTCACCCCAACAGAATTAAAGTCATGATAAAGACAAAGAGTGGACCCACTCCATATTAATACCCAATAGGATACGAGACATAGGTAAAGTGCAGTTTCAGATAGGTGTCCTGATACTTTTGATCAGATAGTATATAAACACTGTTAGGCTGTTATGTATATTGGAGAATGGAGGGATATATGTATCCCACCATTCTCCAATAATGCATGCTATAGACTATTGACTGCAATATAACCACTGTCAAATAACTAGAGGAATAAGTGATCATGAACCAGTTGTGATGGATATTAGAGGATTCAGTAAACCAGTAGCCAAAATTGAAGGTGGAAATATGTACAATTATAAAATGGCACAGATTTCAAACTTGAAGAGATGTTTCATGGGAAGTTTCAGCACATGAAAGGATGGCACAAGTTCAGTAGAGTCAAGGTGGGAAGAATTCAAGGAGATAATAAAAAAAGGGTGAAGAAATATTTACTCCAAAACAGAAAGAGAAGTACAGAACCTATATACTGTAATAGTGAGGTGAGGTGGTTAAAGAGGCTGGTGTGAAGGGGTCATAACAGACTTAAGTGACAGAAGGGTAGTAGGGAATATTTGAAACAACTAACCAAGGATTTAATAATAGCAAAGAAGGTTGCTAAAGGTGAATTTATGAAGAGTATTATCGTTGCAGGTGGACCACTGACTGAGGCATCTAGAAATTTCTAAGGTTATGTTAGAAAGCTGAGGGGAAGGGAAGGTGTTGAGACAATTATGGATAAGGATGGAGAAGAGGATGCTGAGAATTTGAAAAAAAAGGCATAGATTTTAAGTAACTGATTTAGTGAGATTATTAAGGACAATGAATCAGAAATTGGTGCATTTAAATCAAAGAACAAGCTTAACCACATGATTATAAATGAGCAAACTAAAAAAATTTAAATTCATCCACAGAATAGCATGAAGGAACTAAGAAAGCCGAAAAAACGTAAATGGGCTGGCATAGATAATTTTACTATGCGTGTCTCCAAGATAGTCTGAATACTTGCTGCTTACCAGCAGGGGCGGCCCTAGGGCGGTGCAAGCGGTACGACCGCACTGGGCGCCGTCATACGGGGGGCGCCGAAAATGCAGCGAGAGATCGTTTGAGCAAAACATGAAAAATTCTATAATAACCAAGCCTGCTATCAACGTATTATTTTAACACACTAATTATCCAGAATTTATAAACGTAAGAGGTTCAGCTTATTGAATAGTCGTATGTAGTTATAGAATCAAGCTCCAGTAAGCTCGATTTACTCGAATAAAGAAAATCATAACTCGTGTCATAGTTAGCACTCTCAGGTGCCGCGCCGCGCCTCCCGCAACTTTTCCTTGCCTTTTGGGATGTAATCTTGGAGTTTATTCGCATGCGGGTGTATGTTCATGGGGGTGAGATTCAACATACTTATCTTTTTCCAAAATGCTAGACCTTAGGTGATTTCAATTAACGTTGGCATCGTAAATATATTTAAAAAAAACTATCTGGTACACATTATTTAAAAATAAAACAAAACCAAGGCGAAACCAAAAATTTGCAAAACTTTTTAGTGTTGAGAAGTCATCTGAATAGTTGTCACCGAAACTAGTTCAACATGCAACGGAAGAAGACCTATTTGATAGACTTTCTGCAAACGAGGTTCACGATGATATAGAGCATATTTAGCTATGGCTGGAACGTCGTCTGCAGTTCAAAATATTACAAAGTGGGGTGTACCAGACATACCACCACCGTATCCTTTTCAAAGTGCAAATAATGGTATTTCAAAATGGTCGCTCATTGACTCTGCAGCCAGAGATGAAATAATTATTCGAGCAACGGAAAAATAAAAAAATCATGGTCTCCATTTTTCAAATATGCATTTTTGAAGAGTAATGCCAAATGGAGTAACTTATAAAGAAAATAAGATGTTTTGTTTACTCTAAATATGCAGACAACATATATTTTTTTCTGTTTATTCAACATAAGGTCTCACTCTCATTTAGGAAAAGAAGTACATGACTGAAGCTACTTAGCATCTCAAAACCACGAAACTGCTTCAAATTTCCAGTAGACTATGCGCAGTTGGATAGAAGCATTGATTTGAATAAAGAACTTCAGTGTAATAGGCAAGCATTTGTAAATACAGATTGAAGACGAAAAATCACGGTGTGTTGCTATCCTCGAATGATTGGTGTCCAAAATATTCTTTTTAACATAATTTTTTGTTCAGAGGAAGCTTTGGATCTAAAACACTAAATACTTTTAATAATGTTAACTTCTTGGGTTTATTGCAACTAATATGAAAATATGATCCTGTGAAGATGGAGCATCTCAGACGTATTAATAATGAGACTAATATCCATGATTTTGACAAATATATTCAAGACAAATAAAGTTAGTTATAAAATTTTGACTACGATTAAGCCATCTAACTGAATTGAACTCCTGATGTCAGTCAAGTCGAAAATTCTTAAACATTGCTTTTGTTGACTCTAATAAGGGAGCGTCCATGAACCACGTAGCTCCATTTTGGCCTTCTGTGAAACCCCCAGCCCCCACGTAGCCCGAAGTGGCTTTTGCCTCTACCCCCCTCCCCCGCATGGCATGTAGCTTTTCCCCCTGTTGATTCGAGAAGACATTTTTTGTTGTTTTCTCTTGACAGACTATCATAAATTACATACGGAAATAATTAAATGACGTAGATAAATATTCACATGCTGGTTTTTGTTCTGTAGCTTATTTTAACTGTGATAAATAATATGAATGAAAAGCTACGTGGCCTGGCTAGGAAACCCCCTCTCCTCACACGTAGTCCAGCGTAGCTTTCCAGCCAACCTCCCCCCCCCTTTTTTTCTCTTCATAGACCGAGCCATGCAGTTTATGGACGCTCCCTAAAGAGCAAGTCCAAGTGCGCGTTTCGTTGCTTACAAGCCGGAAAGTAACTCTTCGGTACCTAGGAGCTGGACTCCCTGGTCTGTTTATCGATGATACTTTGAATTAGTGTGATTTGGATATGAACGATTGTCGAGGCCAAAGATATGGCAGTGGATCCAGTATGATAGGAGGAAACAAAGGTGTCCAAAACAGAATTCTGATCAAATATCTACGAGAATGTAGCTGTCATTAAATTTGGTAATACATAGCAGGTGCCTCCAAAACATCCGTTATATCAGTTTCCTTGTCCAGATTTCATTAAAGAATATTTGAAACGCTTACTGCATATTTTTTCGAAAATAGCTATTTTCACTAAAACTGTTCCCGGATACAGGATGTATTATTTACTGTAGAAAGAACACTTCTCAGCCTAACAGAATAGGCATGAAAATGCGTTTAATGTTCCATTTACTGCAGATGAGGAACTAGTCCTGGACAAGTTCCCTGTCTGCAGTAAACGGTCTTTTTGGAGGCGCGCGCTTGCATGAAGGGGAGGGGGGCCAATGTATTCTGTATTCTGTATTATGCTAAATAAGTACACAGAAAATAACATTGACAAAGATGTAAGAATGTGTCATATTTTAGGAGATAACTGTTCGGGCCAAAATAAAAACAATACCACGATAAGAATGATGATGCAACCGTGTGAGAAAAAGAGGTTTGATAACATTAAACTTATTTTCCCCGTTAGATGGCACTCTTTTATGCCCAATGAAAGGGATTTTGGTATTATTAGACGAAGAAGGCGGAAAGAAGAAAGGTATTACACAGTGGATGAAGTTGTTGCACTTACCCAGAATTCCTAAAACAACCCTGGTAAGTTTTTAACAGTTGAATTAAAAATTGATGACTTCATTCACTACAGCTCATTGTGGTCTAAGTTCTGCCCAAAACTTACCTAAGTTACCATCCATACGGCAAAAATGTCCCCGAAAATGAGGTCTTTCAGGTTATCCAACTACCGGGAGGTGAGCTTTTCGGCAAACTATCTGCACAGTATTCAATGCAACATGAACATTTCTGGCTTGACAACGGATGCTTTTAAGCTTCGAAGCACAATTAATCCTTTGGAATTACCTACAGAGGAAGCCTATACTACTGCTGTGCTCATAAATAGTAAAAAAATTGGAATAGTATCACTTCATGGTCAATAACAATTCTTTGGACGAAATCAGCAATGAGTGAAAACTTTAACTTTCAAATGACGTATTTACGTTATATCTGTACTACCAAAATAAATTTTTGTAGAAATTTACATTTTTTACTTCTTTTCTACATAAAGTTTCTCTTAAAAATCCTGTTTACTGCAGAAATTGAATATGCCCACGACACAAAATAATTTCCCTCAGCTTTGTTATGTGTTTGGAACTTTTTAAAGCACAGATAGACTGTCAGATCTTGCAATTTTCATCTACAAAAACAGTATTACCCAAAGACAAAAGTGAGGATAATGGCAGTCTAGGCCTTTTAATTATGATTTTATTTCCTCGTTGTTTACTTATTATTTTAAATATTAAGAACTATGATAATTTTACGTATAGGTGATGTGAGCATGGTGCATGCTGTAGTAGCTTAAATAAACTTTTTCAAACATACAATGTTTTTACTACTGTTATTACTTCTCATTCATACCATTGCTATCCTATACTAATCTTTCAGAGGTTTAAGCTGTTATTAATACACAAAGACTATTTCTGCCCACTTCTTGGCTTGAGAGGAATTACGCATTCATACACGAATTCGTATTTGAATCCCACGGGAACTACTTTTACGATCGGGATAAAAGTAGATAACCAATACGTTATTCCAAATTTTATCCTTAGCCATAAAGCTGTTTCTACATGAAACAGTAAAAACATCCAAGCAAACAAACTTTTTCATTTATAATATGAGTATGATGGAAAAATTGTGTTATCTTAAGTGAGTCTACAGAGACACCTTAATCACGAACAAGCGATTACTCATTTGGGGCTCTATGAAGAGATCTCGCACCACCTCAAAAACTTGCTCTGCTTACCAGAGACTGGAAATGTGAAATAGCAGGAGAGGTGACAAATAGAGTAAATCAGTACATCAGTGGTAGACAAATTAATGGCGAGATTGATACGCAACCACATCAGAAATATATGTGAAAAGCATAAGTGGTTTTCAAGTAGGCAACATGGGTTTAGACAAAAATATTCATGTGAATCTCAGTAGTATATATGTAAGATATTTCAGATAAAATTGACAAGGGAAGTCAGATTGATAGTGTATGACTAGATCTTTCAAAGGCTTTTGACAAAGTGAGCAATAGAATGGTGATAAATAAGGTAAAAACTATTGGAGCAAATTAGAAAGAAATTATTGGATAGAAGAATTCTTAAAAGGTAGAAAGCAAAAAGTTAGGGTAGGATATGCAATATCAAAAGAAGTGGAATTGACAATGGGAGTGCCACAGTGTAGCGTATTGGGACCATTGCTGTTGATGGTTTACTATCAGAAGTTAGGTTGTTTGTAGATGACTTAATGCTACATAATAGGATCAAAATGGTAGAGGACTGTGACCAGCTGCAGGATGATGTGGACAGGATATCTAGCTGGAAGAGTCAAAGGAAAAAGATAAATTTAAAGAAGAGTCAGCTTATTAGGTACACAGATAAAAAACTAAAGGTTGCTTTTGACTATATCATGATTTTGGTGTAAGAATTAGGAGAAATGCATGGAAGGGATAAGATCACCATGAACACAAGGTGGCACTTGATTTCAGGCACAAGATTGTTGGAATATTTTCATCATATTTAAGGGGATCAGGGATTGGAATAAGTTATCAAGAGAAATTATGGAAAATTTACCAAAAGTGTTGAAACAATATAAAGTTAAAATTTGTAGAGTGCAAAAGTATGTGGGTACAGGAAAGGGGAAAAATTGGTGTATATGGAAACTGCCACTGGAGCATGTGCTCCATCACAATCAAATTATATATATATATATATGCTTCTATTAAATCTATCTTAACTATGTGTCTCTCCTAATATAATGTTTAATAATTTCTCAGAAAAATCTTGAATTGAAGTTGGTTACAATCAGATACTGATAGTACATATTTGAATGCAATTTCCAAAGAATTTGTTAATTGCTGCAATTTTTTAAATAATGAGAGACTGTACAATTAATTGCAAATAATTTTTTTAATTTCCGTTCCTACCCCAAGCGAAACAACTTTTTGACTCCTCTCTAGGGAGCGTCCATAAACTACGCGGCTTGGTCTAAAAGGGGGGGGAGGGGTTGGCTGGAAAGCTGTGCTGGGCTACGTGGGGGGGGGGGGGGGGTTCCAAGCCAGGCCACATAGCTTTCTATTCGTATTATTTGTAACAGCTAAAATGAGATACAGCACACTCAACACCATGTAAATATTTATTTCCGTCATTTAATTACCTCCATATGTAATTTACAATAGTCTGACAAGAGAAAACAGTACAAAATGTCGTCTGAAATCAATAGGGAAAAAGCTACTTGCTATGTGTGGAGGAGGGGGCTAGAGACAAAAGCCACATCGGGCTACGTAGGGGGTGGAGGGAAGGTTCACAGGAGGCCAAAATGGAGCTACGTGGTTTATGCACACTCCCCTCATTATCAAATTCTGAGAAGAAGGTTCTTCCATAAAGTAAAATGGCTACAATAACAGACACTCTTACAGTCTGGATTTAAAGCTGTCAAATTTCCATAAATAACATTTTATGCTTTATGTCAGGGCAGTGCATAAAGGAGCTCCAGATAATGTTATTCCTGTCTGTACAGTGACTTGTAATCTTTATGGATGTTATATTATTTGAACATTGAGACTGAAGTGTTCAGGATTTTCTACTACAAAAATAGTAGGGAGTGTGGTGGGGTTGTAAGTATACCTAGAATTCTAAACAGATTTGTCTACTTGCTGAACACTTTAAATGGAGATCCTTCCTAAGGACTGTTAATCATATGTAACTATTATGGAGCTTGATGTCACAAAGATATACTGGTCTGAATTCTGATGACAATTTAAACAGCCACTTAGGTATCAGTCTTAATGCCTTTGGAGAATCACTTTGGGAATCTCAGTTAGCAGGCTACATGGAAGATATTGCAGATGAAATGGGCAAGGGAGGCCAGGTTGACAGTGTAGGACTGGACATCTCCAAAGCATCTGATATAGTGAGATATGAAATGATGGTACTTAAAGTAAAAACTATTGGTGTGGATGGAAAATCGACATGCTGTGTGAAAGAATTCTTAAAAGGTAGAGAGCAAGGGTTAGGGTGAGAAATGCACTATCAAAAGAAGTGAAAGTGGAAATGGAAGTGCGACAGGGAAGTGTATTGGGACAATTGCTGTTCATTGTTCTAATGAATTAATGTGGGCAGGTGTTAGGAAGAGGTTTCAAAATCCTTCATTTATTCGAGAGGGTGATGGTAGGAATACACTAGGGAAGTGAGGGAATTGTGTTGCAAAACCTGGTCAGATCACTGCCTGAATATGATGAAGTGGTGTGGTGCCCACATTTTGGTATCTAATTCAGGAGTTTGAGAGGATACAAAGGAGAGCAGCTACATTTGCTTGTGGGAATTACCACAGAACACAACCAGTAACTGATATGATAAAAGAGAGACATTGGAAGACAGAAGACGGATGAAAAGAGTATTAGAATTGTACAAGATCTATAATCATGATGATGTATGACTGGGTATTGGCAGAAATATTAGGTGTTGTACATGGAAGGCTAGAGATAATAATAACCATAAGCTGGCCCTTTATTTCAGGCAAAAGGGAGTTGGAAAATTTTCTTTTGTAGCTAAAGCAATCAGGGACTGGAATATATTACTGAGAGAAATTACTAAAATTTATCAAAAACACTGAAGGAGTTCAAAGTTGACATTCTTAAAGGGAAAAAGTAGATGGGTCGTGAAAAATCATTTCGTGGGAAGGTAATGAAGCAGGGCCACCAGAGCATACCTGTATATGCTCCATCAGAATAAAGATTAAATTAAATATGCTGTTATCCGTAAATTTTCATTATAATGAGAATATCAATAATCCAACAGATAACTGAGCATATTATTGTTACATAGTGTTCTTATTAATTTTCTCTTCAGATAATATATTTTTGTGCATCATACTATGGTGGGTTGTTAAAAAAAAATTTTGAGTTGGTGCCAACTTTAGAAGTAGAATTACACTGTATAAAATAACAAAACTTTAAGTAAATGGTAATGAAATACATTTTATTGCTATACTAAATGAATTTTGGTTCCTGCTTGGAAACAAAGACACTACTTTGGCATATCAAATAGGTTGTGGAATGTGCTGTTGCCTTCTAAATGAGTACAATAAGCCTTTCCTGCAATCTTCAGATATTCATCTTCCTTTTGGCCTAAAGTTAGTATTGTGCTCAATCCAATGTTCTTATTAAACCCCGTATCCCTCCAAATTATATCAGTTCTTACTCTATGTTTATTAGTATAATTTTTCACATTGTGCATCAAATAGAATAAAAATATCATACCATTTTCTCTCCATTGACACATTTATTTCCAGATTATACTATAGAATACTTCTTGAAGGTCAACTAATTGCTAGAATTTACTTATTTTCATGCCAACTATTCATTTATGCATTATTAATTACTCTAATAAAGCATTCTGGGCTCAGTCTAATGTTTTTCAACGATTCTTTTTTTATCTCCTCAAATATATCATACTTCTGAGAATTTCTTTGTGTAATAAAAGACAGATATGATAACTCTCACATCTGGGAGTATTCTTCAGTGCTGTGGCAAGAAGATTTTCCCCAGAATTCATAATTTACATGCTCAATGAATTTTGGTTCCTAATTCAGTTATATCTTTTATAGATATTTCTACACATTTACACATGGTGCAAAAAATGTAGTTTGAATTTAATTGCAATAACTGAATTGCAAAGTGCTTAAAAAATAAGAATACACCTCTTTCCAATGAGCACAAGTAAACTGTTAGAGTCTTGGGAATGTTGGATTTCTTAGGTACCCAAGTATAACATTACAAAACAACATGAAATTGGATCAGTACATAACATCAGTTATTGGAAAAGCTAATTCTAGACTGCAATTCACATGTCAAATTTTTAAGAACTATAAAGGAACTGTAAAGGAAAAAGCATATGAAAAACATATAAAACTCTTGTGCATCCCCATCTGGAGTATTGTTTTGCTGTATGGGATCTGTACTACATGGGACTGATCAACAATTTGCAGAGAAGGGAAATCCGATTTGTGACCGCATCAACCTTATAAAAGTAATACATTGATTAAAAAAAAAAAAAAAAAAAAAAAAAAATATGGCGGTGGAATTCTCTAGTAGACAGATGACAAACTTTCCACGTGAATGTATTGAGTAACATGCAAACAACTTCATTAATTTATGAAGGTAGTGAAATGCTACTCTTATCAGCATATTTGAATCGCTATAATGGGATGGATAGGATCACGAAAATAAGATACCGTACTGATGCCTACTTGAATTCATTCTTCCCTCATACCATTAGGGATTGGACTGCTCAGAATCAAGAGCAAATTTTTGTCTCTTCAATTTTTTTCCAAATTTCGAGTATTATATCTATCAGCAGCTGTTATGTGCTAACTAAATGTTTCACTACATCAG
>CM061921.1:51265261-51340257 GCA_031002005.1 Vandiemenella viatica | reverse complement strand
TTCTTCAACGCTATTAAGTTAGTTTCTTTTACATTAACAAATAATTAAGTAATTTATACTCTCTTTCCAAAACAGTACTTTTAACTGCTGACTAAATGTTTCCTAACATATTGGAACAGCAAAGACGGACAGTGAAAATTTTGGGAACAATGACTGACTCGTTAGAATCAATGAACAAAAAGAAACAAATTGTTAAAAAAATCCAGTACTGAAAGAACTCATCCGTGGATAGGAATATTACTCCTGTTAGGGACGCGGTTTAGATTGCACTTCTATAAATTAACTGGAATACCTGGCGAATTATGCTCTCCGAGTACCCACAGACCTTTTTTCAATATTTATTTTGTCGTCTGGTACATTACTGTTGAATAAACTTTCAGATCTACCTGACAAACTGAATCTGTTCCATTTTTACCATGTTGACTATAAACCCGTTATTGTCTTCCAGGACATATTTCTCTAGAAAAAAATGTAAACAAGCCACTAGCTAGGCACACTAAGCGACCCACCCAACTTTTCAAGATATTAGAGCGCCAAACCGCAGCAGAATGTACTACTCACGCCCGTTCAGCAAAAGATTCTTCCTCAAGTTATTATTATTTATTATTATTACTCCGCAATTCACTAAAAGTGTGTGGTGGAGGGTGCATTGCACCTATCCAAAAGGGTGATAGTTTGGAAGGGATATACGGATATGGCAGGAGGCGCCCATGGGCTATTGTGAGGAACCATCCCAGCATTCGCCTGGAGTGATCTGGGAAAACCATGGAAAACCCAGATCAGGATGGCCGGAGTGCTTTATCGAAAGCTACTCCTGTCGGATTTTAAGCTTACTCGCCCGGTAAATCCTTTCTATTCCATTCCCTAATCACTCGTGGGAAAAATGAGCCCTGATTTCTCTTATCTTATTTTCGCGGTCATTCCGAGATATGAATGTTGATGGTAGCAATATTTGCTGGTTGTCATTACGAAAAACGTTAGTCCTGAATTTTTCAATTAGCTTCCGTCGAGAGCCACGCCTTCGGTGTTCCAAGTCTTCCCAACCTAACTCCTTCAACTACGCACTTACGCTTTCCCTCCAACTATATATACCTGTCACGAATCGGGCGGCTCTTCTTTGGACCTTCTCTAATGCCTCCATTAACCCCTTTTGATGGGGACCCCATACAGAACAACAGTATTCTAAGTGAGGACGCACTAGTGACTTGTATATAATCGATTTAACTTCCGGAGTGCATTGATTTAAATTACGACCTAGAAATCGGTATTTAACGGAATCTGCCGTTCTAAGGACAGTACCATTAATTGTATATTCATAGTTAAATGGTGTCACCTTTTTTACTTACACGCATGACTTGCCACTTTTTAGCGTTTAACTCCCACTGCCAATCTTTACACCACGCAATTATTTTCATAATATCGTCTTGTAACAAAGCGCAGTCGTCCTGGATTTTGATTGCACGATAAATAATAGCATCATCGGCAAATAATCTTTTCATCCCCCCTACTATGTCGCATAAATCATTACTGTATATGAGAAACAACAGAGGCATTATCACGCTTCCCGGCGGTACCCCGGACCTCACTTCGGTACGTGATGAACGCTCTCCTTCGAGAACTACACACAGTGTTCTGCCCTTCAGAAAGTCTGCAAGCCAGTCGCATATTTGTCTAGATATGCCGTAACCACGAAGTTTCCGAAGTAACCTAGTGTGAGGCACAGTTTCGAAAGATTTTTTAAAATCTAATAGAACTAAATCAACCAGGGATTGCTCATCTATGATTCGGCACAAGTCGTGAATTAGAAGTGCAAGTTGTGTTTCGCAGCATCGGCCTTTTCTGAATCCATGTTGATTTGGGTTTAAAAGCTCACCTTCATCCAAGAACCGCATGACATTTGAATAGATGATATGTTCTAAAATCCTGCAAAATACTGAAATTAACGAGATCGGCCTATAATTCTGAGGATCATTGACATTCCATTTTTAAACACTGGACTTACGATAGCGGTCTCCCATTCGGCTGGTATTTTTCCTTGAGCCAAGCAGACGGTATATAATTTCATCAAATACGGTGCAATTTCCTTTGCGTACCTTGAATAGAATCTTGTAGGAATACCGTCTGGTCCGGGAGCCTTATTGGTTTTTACATTCATAAGCAGTTTAGTTATTCCCTCGACATCAAGAACGAGATCATTCATAATTTAGTCGGTACGATTGTTAAATATCGGAATCTCCTCTGAGTTTTCTATCGTGAAAGCTTTTTCAAACATGTCAGTCAAAATTTCTGCTTTCTCTACGCTTGTTTCTGATAATTCATCATTTTCCTTAATCAGCGACGGCATAACCTTACGAGAGCCTCTTATTACTTTGATATACGACCAGAACTTTTTTGGATTAGTAATCAGATCTTCGGATAAATTCCTGGCTTGGAATTCTTTAAACGCATCGCGCATTGCCTTACGCACTTCCGCTCACAACTGGTTAGTATACCAACGCAAAAACGATAGTGATGGTGCTGGTAGTTGTTTCGGAGGTTTTAGCTTGTCGTCTTCCAGCGGGCTGATCGTTCATTGGTCACACGAATCGAGCTACGGCCCATTAGGAATCTGGTAATGTCAGAAATTTCAAAAGCCCGTAATCTGTCATTCACCTTTGGCGAAGCTTGTTCTGTATATCTGATATACGCCTGATACAAGGGACGATTACCGCAGTAGGTTAAGCCGCGACAGAAGCTGGAGGCGCAAAGATCAGATATACCATCCGGGGGTCATTTAAGATACACGGAATTATTACTGTAACGTGGCCATTAGAATCGAAAGAGCAAAGAAACTGAAAAGCAATCACACACGCTCAGGTCAACATTAAATTTAACTACTAGCAATAAAAAGGAAAATTGAAACCTAGACGCCGGACCGAAAATCAAAGCCAAGTCCTCAGAATGGCCGTATTCAATCAATAAATGAAATAAAATATATGTGTAATTAATTTTTCTTGACAACTCAACCCATCTCCTCCCATGCCTAGACAAACAGCTTTATTAAACTGAAACTAATATCAAAGAGTAAAAGAGAATAGTAGTTCATTGTTTTGAAAGCAAACAATTTAACATAACACGGACAAGTCACAGGTTCGTACACGTTACGAACATAAATCCAATTACTTGTGCTGAGCCTTCCGTGACTAAAAACCAGGAGTAGTTAGGAAGAGACATTGGCAATACAAGAGAATGTGTGTCCATCTTATGCGAAGAATTTCTATGTTAAGCGGGGTTTGACACTGGAAGCGATGCCAGCTTCCGAAACGTCGCCAGATGATTCAACTTTAACGCGACTTAAAACCCCGAGAAGATTTTCTACAATTTCTAAACAGTTTCGACATTTTACAAAAACTCACACTACATCGGAGCTTTTCCTTAATATTCTGCAGTCTTTACTGATTTTTCTGCGCATTCCGGAAATGGCGTACGCTGAGCGAATGAAGAACCAACTCGTATCAGGGTCCACAGATTTAAACAATCCTACTTATGAGCATTTGTTACACGGATTTAATGTTGAAAATGGTCGGAGTAGAAGAAATTATTGCAGTAAGCTTTCATATGCCTGACCGTCAGCAGGGAAAAACAGAAAGGTTAGTAACGAAAGTTCAAAATCCTAACGAATGCTAGTTTCAAGTAAAGATTGCAATCCAGCAAAGCGGGATCCCGCAATCCCGCGAGATCCCGCATCATTAGACAGTCTGGCGGATCCCGCACAAAATTAAGAGGATCCGCAATCCGCAAAATCCGGCGGAAACGCGTGTCAGTCTGCGTGACTCGCTGCCCCACTCGGTCTCTGTCGGATATTTTGCACTGTTTACCTGTATCCTTCCAGCTGGCATTTGACTTAGGTAAACAAGCGTTTGTTTTTGTCAACCTTCGTCATTAGTAAGTAAATAAATAAACTTTTACGTATTCATCAAAACTTACGTTTGTTTAGAGTACACATTCCTGTAATTTCATTTATGGTGCGTATTTAGTAAGATTTTCTAACTATATAATTAGTTTTTTAAGTGTCGCACAAATTATCTGAACTACGCGGTTACAGCTTTTTATTCACGGTTTCATTATTCCCATTTTATGTATTTGCAGATAAAGTAATTGTGACAATTTCCTAATTTGCAGCTGAAAATTTGATTATTTGTTGATATGAAACTAATGTTATCGTAATTTTAACGATCGCGTACCTATTTATTTAACAGCTATCAAAAGGAAATTGTATATCCTTTGACTTATTGTTGTTTTGGCCGCTACCTCAATGCGTTTCTTTGACAAAAGCCACCTGCTTACATGTGCCACTCAGGCTTTCGATTAATCCCTCTTCTCCTTGTTATTATTTCGACTAAAAGTAAAAAAAAGTTATAACGAAATTTTCACGGGTGTATCGACGAATTGTGTTGCAGGAACACCATACTTCGACGGCTGCCTCCACCATCTTCCTCACGTGTGTAATTTCGTGTGTTTGCAATGAAATCCGTAGATACAACATATGAGGACTTCACTGCAATCATTCGCCGAGAAATTCTCCTTTCTTACTAAAAAATAATAATTTCCACTCTAAAAACGTCGTTACGCCACATAAGTAAATCTGAAATACTTGACAGTTTACGTGTTGGTGAGTAGTTTCTTTTAATAACATTGAATCAACTGTAATATCAATCAAGGAATCAGGAGATATAATAATGAATCACGCAAAAAAAAGGCCAAGTCTCGTGCTTGTGCAGTGACAAAAAGTTATGAGATCTTGTTTTGAGCCAAGTCTACACTTTACAGAGTATATTCACTTCACTTTGTGAAATGGAATGCTTTTCTCAGTGTTATGGAACGTTTATTTAGAATTAAAAAAAAAAAGAACTCTGGTAACTTCGCCATTAAGCAAACTATATTTTTAAACTGATGTGATGTATTCTAAGGCACATAATATGACCTTATTTATTTAAAAAGTGGTTTAGATAAAAAAACAAAAATGAAAAACCTCGAAATACACTTAAGACACGCTAAAAAAGTTTTAATGTCATTTTGCCAATCAAAATATTGTTAACTGTTGATTTTTATCATTCAACATTAAAAATTATTTATTAATTTGTTATTTAATTTATTAACGTTTTAAGTAACTATGTTTTAAATATATGCGTTAAAAAACTGTTTGCACGGATCCCGCGGGATTGAAAACACTGCGGGATTGCAATCCTTAGTTACAAGGTCCGTATCAATGGAGAGTAATAAATACGAAGCAAGGGATTCTTTGAGTAAACTTTTTCAGTACGAAAGCAGGTCACTGATCCGCTGGAAAAATGTAGTTCGCTTGACCAGCGCAATGTTACATCCGCAACGAAAAGTAATTTCCTTGGCCAGCGTAATGTCGCGGAAGTATAAATACACTGGTGTCCAAAATTAAAGCAACAAACGAAAATATTGCAAGGTTGCGTTTATTTTGCCACAAAACAATATAAACAGGTGACAGCAAAGTAGAAACAATGTAAAGAATACAGCACGTAAACAACTGCAACATGTTCTAGTTTTTTTCAACTTGACGGATTTGCACGCACATTGCGACAACAGGTTAATGTGCTCAGTATGGAGTGTGAACACCTCTTGCAGCAATACAGGCCTGACAACGGCGGGGCAAGCTGTGAAATATGTCATCAATCTCATGTTGAGGTAATAACGCCCATTCTTCCCGCAGAGATACTCTAAAGACTTGGAGAGTGGTTAGTGGGTACTGACGTGATGCAACTCATCTCCCTAGTGCATCCCAGACATGCTTTATGGTATTCAAATCGGGAGAGCGAGCAGGCCAAACCATGTGTGCAATACCTTCAGTTTCCAAGAAAACATCAACCACCCGTGCTTTATAAGGTCGAGCTTTATTGTCCATCAATAGCTCGCAAAACCGCACATGAGATCCCAAGACCTCGTCACGATACCTGACAGCAGTTAAACCTTGTCGACCCAACCGTACAATTTCATGAAGAGGTGTTCGAGTGGTCAACATAATCCCTGCCCACACAATTAGGGATCCACCTCGATATCGGTCTCTTTTCACAATGTTTGGGTCCCGAAATCGTGTTCCAAGTTCCCTGCAGATGCGAATCCATCAAGAATCACTCTCCAGACCAAATCGGGACTCATCTGTGAAAAGAACATTGGCCCACTGTTCGACCGCCCACTTGGTATGTTGACGACTCCACTCTAGACGTTTCTTTCTGTGAAGACGCGTCATGGGTACACATTCAGAAGGTCTCCAACAATAAAGGCCACTCTGCCGAAGCCTACTGTACACTGTTTGTCTCGATACAACTGTTCCAGTGGATGCAGCGAGGTCAGATGTTAGTTGCCGTGCAGTACTAAGGCGGTACCGTCGCACCCTTACAGTCTTCTCTTACTGATGTCACACGTGGTTGGCCCTGCCATGGTCTTCGGTACACAGTTTTGGTCTTTAAACTGTCACCACATCCGATAAACAACAGAACGATTCACATTAAGCCATTGGGCCACATCAGTTTGAGACTTTCATGCTTCCATTCTTCCTATGGCCATCCACCGCAGAGTGTCTGGTAGGCGTCTTCTCTGTGCCATACTGCACCATCTGTGAAGGTGTACACAGCGATTGTGCACTATCCTGCAAACACTACCGCGTTTAATGGGTGCCCTGACGTCATCGTTGGCATGGTTGTACGATGACCGGAATACCATCTTTGGTGCAGAACACGGCCATGTTTTGACAGTTTGTATGATTATATCGTGAATTAGACACAGGACGGAGAAATAGCGGTTTGTAGCTTTAATTTTGGACACTAGTGTACATGTTCGCGGCCGCAGGAGGCTCACCATAGCTCAACGAAACAACATCGTTCATTATGACAGCCAAGATAAACGCTTGTAAATCTTATACATTTTTTTGAAGCATTACAACATATTAAAACTTTTCTTCTGTCGACAGATTTTTTATTTGAATCAGTATTTGCTACCGCCCAAGCATGCACTTCTTGATGGTAACTAACATGTTTCAAAAGCAATGTAACCTTCACGAGTGTTCAGCCGGATGACGTCTTGAAAACAACGTTTCGACGGCTGGCTCTGCTGCCTTCGTCAGGTGTTGCGTGGCTTCTGGTCGTTGTAAGCCTGATGTTACTGCCTCGTGTAAGGCTCCAACTTAGTTGTAACTTGGAACGCCTGACCTTGGTTAGGGGCTACGGAAGCCGTACGCCACATGATGAAGACAGCAGAGTCAGTTGTCGAAAAGATGTATTTTCACACCATCCGACAGGACACCCGTAAGGATTACATTGCAGCAGTACATCGAAAAATCTTCTCTCATACAAGTTTCAAAAGATCTAAACTCGCATTTAAAAAAAAAAAAAAAAACCTTTGTTTTCAGAAGAAGAAAAAGTTAGATTCTGCGTCTACCATCAGGAGGATAGTCGCCGCCGGAAGAGCCACGGTTATCAAGAAGAGGTCGCGACCTCAGGCTAACCTATTCCAGTTAGCTTTAACATAGTGACTGAGATACATTCAAAATGGAATGCTGTAAAGGGATTTAGATCAAAATCTAATTTTTCTCCAAAAAAATGTGATCAAAGGTCATGGCGTCGTATCACTTTCCCCACAAAATACGATTTTTGGTCGAAGCTTATACTCCAATAAAGTGTTCCGTGTGGCTGCTCGAAGATCCCGACTAAGTCCGTCCACATCGAATGTTTGTTCTTCAGTGGAATATGTTTCTTTGCAAGCATACGTTTGGGGTAATATGTATTAAAATAAATGTATTTGTGTCGGAAACCATGGCAGTGACTAATAGATTCTTTAAATTTGATCGCTAGATGTTACTTCAAGAAAGTAATTTCTCGTGACAAATCATTTTTCCCCACTTAATCAAAATCGATAAATGAGGAACCATTTTAAAGATTAAGTTCTCCGCTTCTGGAATTGCACACTGTATGTTTAACTTGTAATTGGTAGTTTTAGGACAGTTTTCTTTCAAGGGGCTGTTAGTTTAGAGGAGCTGTACTTCCTGGGCTGTACGTGTAGCTCCCACCACTCCAGGGCTGTTTTTATAACTAAACTAGTAGCACAAAGTAATAACCTAACGCCGCTCCATCCGGTCACACGCTTCATCTAATTTATTGCAAGGTTAACACAGAGTAAAAAATCCTTTCATATCATTCACCTTTATGTACACCCTTTCTCTGATATGCGGAATTTACCCACAGGCCCACTAGTATAAATTTATTCCATGCAACCTACATATCATAGTATACTTATTAAAATTGAAATTACTACAAAAGCGTTTCTACGCCCACCTGCCCCCTACCCTTCTTTCATTCTCTTTCGCTCACGCTATAACTTCGTCTTGACAATGCGCAGGATGAAATTTGTAGTAAGAACATGGGAATCTGAGAAATATCTTGCGCCAAACGTATTGAATGAAACACACCTTGGCGCAGGAACATTTTTTGCAACAAGTAGTTTTCCAGAAACATACCTCAAGCCACACTGAACACATTTCGCACTCGAATCAATTTCGTTGCATACAGTGTGTAAGATAACTGGGAGGATATCGAAGAGTTTTAAACCGACTTTCAACAGAACAAAATTGAAGAAACAAAGTTTGTATTCCTGTGCGACTAAAGCCAGGTCGGATAAATAAACCTCCTGGATTTCCGTGGTTCCTCCCACAAATATACCTCCCCAAATGCGTGCGTATGAAGAAATTCATTTAATTGAAAATAAAGTTCAATATGGGGAAAGGGGGGGGGGGGGAGCGTAACTCATGCGTTCCGGACGACCTGGGTTCGACGAAGCCGAGGATTTTTCCTTGAATTCCTCAAAGCTGAACATCCAGAACGGCTCCCCAGGCCCATTCAGTCTGTTGTCTGATGAGAACCGTGGAGGAACACCGCGGGAAGGTAAAGAGCGGTCGGAGCGTCGCGCTGACCCCATCACATCCATTTCTAGTACCGAAGGTCGAATTGGGAATGCGGAGCTATAACCTCCATGAATCTGCAGTGGGCCGAAAGAACCCCGTGACAAGTTCAATACAGATGGACCTGAATACAGGGCCTTCGGACCGCCAGAACTTAGCCACTACCACCTAACGACTACGTTGCAAGAGGCTGCATGTTATTATAATACGAGTCTCAGTCGAAAATAATCTTTTCCGCTTTTTCCACCCTCAAAAACTATTACTTACTCATTCTGATTATCTTTGGATTCCCGCAACGCGAACATCATGTATCGCTATGAACTTTGACCTATATTTTTTCGAGTTTTGACGTAAATCCCTTTACAGTATTAGGTTTTGGATGATTCTCAATCACTAGATTGGCCGAGGGTCGGGATCTCTTCTTGTATTCCACGCAGGAACGTCAACTGGAGGATCAGACCGTGAAGCGTCGATCACCTATAGCCCGTTGTAATAGAAAATGGCTTACCCGGGTTGTCAGTGGTATATTCCATTACTGCTGTTATAATTAATTTTAACAAACAGGGTTAGCTTTCCTTTTAGATATCGCGAACAGATTATTAATGTAACATCTGCAAACCTTACAATTTATTACTTCATTTATATTTAAAATAAAGACAATTACAGCTGAATATATCTGGCACATGTTAACTTACACGGAAAACAATCATACGGAATTTCCGGAATTAGCAAATTGTTCAACCAAATAAAATTTCTGCTAGCTTGAAAGTTTTTTTATCACACGAGTCCCTATCTTTCTGCAGATCACTCTGCGGGTCGTTTTCCGGATGTCTATGGAATTTGCTGGAACCTTCAAGAATGCAAGTAACTAACGGTTGCGCTCAGGAGACGGTCCACGTGGTCTTGAGAATATCACCATTTCCGATGCACTGTATAGTCACTACCCGCAACCCTCACAACCACTTGTCAGAGCAGGTCGCTCCGTTCTCTCCAGCTCCCCGGCCAGTGCTGCCAGCCTCTTGGCTTTGAATATCTGTAGATGGCAGCTACAATTTCCGTAGATTTGGTACAAAAATCCGGAGACTCGCTAACTAAAAGACTAAAACAATAACTAATGAAGAGAGAGTAAAAATTAAGAATATTTTTTATTTCCAGGTCTATAAAATTCGAAGTACAAAATAATACTATACATTGAAAGTAAGAAATATCTCTGAACATGTTTTATACATCGTCACTGCCATCGCTTCTGCTGCTGTGCCTACTCTTTTTTTTGGGGGGGGGGGTAATATACATTATCTATTTTCTTTGTTGACATTAAATTTAACATATCTTCGGTAACAGGAGATGTTAAATACTTACTAACACTTTGAGTCTCGGATATTGGTTAATCCTTCTCGGAAGGCACTGCTTTGTAAGCCGCGCCAGCGAGCGTGTCACCGTGCATAAAGAGTGCGCCGATAGTTCTGTATTACGGTCTTTTAAGATCTATAATCAAACAAAATGTGAGCTTTATTTCAATCGTTGGTTCACACGAGCGGTTGCAAGAAAACGATTAACAATTATTTAAAATTCTGTAATTCATAAACACTATACGCTAAAAGTTTAACAAAACACCAATATAAGGAAAAATCAGCAAATAGTAAAAAAACAGCAAAAATCAGTAGATATTTTAACAAAATCCGAAAATCCTAACTTTTTATAAAAATCCGTAGATCTATGGATAAATCCGTAGAAATGGCAGCACTGTCCCCGGCAGATGTCCTCTCCAGTGGTGCAGAACGTGACGCTCCACTCTGCTCCTCACTCCTTTTTCCTCGTCACCAATCGCCGTTATCTTCTGACCGGACTTTCCCTCCATAACATGCAAAATAGACCCTTATGTTAGAATAAAATATGGATATTCTGTGTTCATTCGTCAGTCACTCAACTGCTTATCCCGCCATTTTTGGAGCATCCCGAATTCTCCCGAAACTACACGAACAGCTTTCTCCGCCGTCTCCCAGCTGATTGCAAGGCTTGCGGGCTGGGAATTTCACAATAACACCATTGCGGTTCTATGAGCGCCGCCTACCTAGCCCTCCTGCTATTATGTCGCCTGCCCGAACTGTTAACCCTCTGCGCGTCTGTCGATTGCTAACGTATTCACTGGTTATTAAATAAAGTCCATCAAATGTGTCTCAGGTCATATCTGTTACACTGTAAAAATATTGCACGGGCACGCCGGCTGTCGACTGTTTGGCTGAAAAAAACATCTTGCGACTGATACCGACCAACCAAACCCAATCAGATCCCAACATATGTACAGTGGAACTCCAACTATCCGAATCGCTTTTTTAATTAAGACATGGTGGCGGAAGCTTGGAGCTTGGTTAAGGCAGTCACATTAAGACGTGCGTGGCACAAGTTGAAAGGCATACCACCTGAAGAAGAGAAGGAAAAGGAGAAAAAGTAAAAAGAAGCTCAGGAGAAGATGTTCATTGTTACTTTTACTGTAGGATAATAAGGAAAAAAACAACCAGGTTGTTGTTAGCTGAGCGACGATGGGCAGAATCTCGTATAAAGAGAAAAGAATAATATATATTGCAATGTAAACACAACATCCGCTATACAACTGCATTAAAAATTGCTGATGCGGAGCTCCATTACATCCCTAATGTGAGTGCATGTTCGCGATTGTTTCAAATTAGCGTTGTGTAAAGTTATAAATTAGTGTAGGGCCACAGTGAGATAATAAAAATATTGGTAGGAATATACGTAAAATTCGATATTAAATTGAAAATTACAAAAAAAAAATGAAGATAGCATCTCATATGAGTCGTAAATATGCTCGGAATTCTAGAAAACGCAAATTAGAAGAAAGCTCGCGTCAAATGGAATCCAAGAAACCTAGAACGTCCAGGGCCAAGCAAACGCGAGAGCGTCTAAACTAAAATGAAGTGAACATGTGTTACTTTAGCTACTACAGACCTCTGACACATGCGAAAAACTTGTAATTTATTTATTCTGTAACTATTATACTACTCTATGCCATCGTATTAAAGAGATTTGTAATTAAATTACATACTAATACAAACTCAACGTTCTCACGAAAAATCTGCAGCAAGGACACGAACTGCGCCTTTCTGTATCCTTTTTTTAAAATAAAAAACATTGACATCTAGCCGTGTCGACAAATGATGAACACAACACAGGACATAATTAAAACAGTTCATACCGTAGGATAGATTCCAGCCTCGGCTACCCTTGCAACGTGAGACCAGCTCGCCAACCCCTGCGCCACCAGGACCGGCTACTATTCACAGTTAAATCTAGAAATTAAGGCAAATGAAAATTTGCTAGTATACGATGATGTTAATAGTAGAGTGAAAGAAGATTTAAGGACCCTTGTAATGGGAACTGATTAAAGTGGCATCACCATGATCTTAATAAATTAAAATTAATAGATGTCTACAGTAACTGTAAAGTGCAGTAAAGCAGGAATTAACATATAAAAACATTACATCTTATGTTGCTTTCATTTAATTTACCGCCCTAAGGCGATAAAATTATATTTTCAGAAATTAAAATCTGATAAATCCCTAATATATGTGACGCTACTTTAATGCAAATCTATCGAATTTTTCTATAAATAAGTACACACAGCCTAAAAAAAACTTAGTCCATAACCCGAAGGTTGGTTGGATCCTTCCGAAGTATACTAAGCCGTTATGTGAGAGGTAAGACAGTCAATTCCTTATCTCTGTGACTAAAGTATAACGTGGAATACGACCTCGGAACGTCCTGGAATAGCTCATACGATAAAACACACTCTTAAAAATTCCTGGCCGCACATGGATTCAAATCCAGGACCGCATCCCCAACTTTTTGAAAGCAAGCGTCTTAATCCCTTGCCGTACCATTTACCTCGACGAAATCTGTGCCCAAGCGGTTGGGGACGCGCGCTAAACGGGCAGTGTGATGTGCGAGGCAATCGCAATAGAAGCCGACGAGCGGATACCTGTTATATGGCAATAAGCTTACTTGTTCCACGCGATACTGTTCTTGTGGACGTTAACACTAATTAAATCCTTGTTCCTTTTTAATATACATATTTTTATACAATATTTCAATCAATACTTCAAAATATTAGTACTATAAATCCCGCATAATAGACAAGAAATAACAGTTTCAAAACTAATTTATACACGAACAATGCTTTAATAGAAATTATAATCTTCCTGGGCGTCTTCAGGTATGGCTTCTTGAGAAGGAATGTAACAACGCGACGCCTAAAAGTAAATATTGTCAACAAAAAATTTAATTACAAGAATAAATGCTCCCCTTACACGAATATCTAATAGGAAATATTAACAACTCTAAAAATTAGTAGTCCGGTGTGGTTTACGTTTGGTACGCACTTAGTTCCACGAGTCTCGCTCGTGATATCCATGTTTGGTCCAAAATTGCTATCACGAGTCAGACTCGTCAAAGTACGGCAAGGGGTTAAGCACCGAGCTACCAGACCGCTCCATAGATGGCCTAGACATCTGTTAATTGTCCTAATGTTGGTCACTCAATAAAGATTATACAAATACATTCGCTAATTTACTTGAACTAGTTACATTGATTCGCCATTACATGGCGAGTTATGAAGTATGTATTCATATATCTACATTCATAATAAACACAAATTACAATTACTTTCTTCCTTATACTTAGTTGTACTGGCCCACTAATAAATTTGTTCCGCTTATGCGAAGTAACGGACAAAATCATCTTCTTGGCCAATGCGGCACAAAGCTGATCACAATGGCCGCAGGGGAATGTTGATTCTGATGAAGGTGTGTCTTACTTTTCCTTCCTTTTCGCATCTATTATACATATAAATGAACTGTAAATTATTGTACTAGAAACACGGTAAAATTAAATTAATGCCTATTCTAATTTAAATAACATTTGACAGCTTTCAATATCTGTATATTACATTGTGATGTACTCACTTTTGAACCACAGAGCAGCTGTGTATAATGTCTACCAATGTAAACCTTGCAATAGCATCAAATTTCCTTCATAATGTAACGTTTAAGTAAGACTGAGTGCTTTTCATACCACGTTGTGGGTTGAGGAACGTCTTGAATATTCATATTTAACCAATAACTATCAGTCTGTGGTCAGAGTCTATGTCAGCTCCTGGATATGCCTTACATTCTATAACTCGATTCCCGAATCTTTGTTTAAACATGATATAGTCTAGCTGATATGTACGTGTATCCCCAGGACGTTTCGGGGTGTATATCTTTCGTATATGATTCTTGAATAGTGTGTTCGTCACAACGAGGTTATATTTTTTACAAAATTCTAACAACCTGCTTCCTCGCTCATTTCTTTTTCATATACCAAAACTTTCTACAGTATTCTCCTCTGTACCTCCTCCCACTATCGCTTTCTAATCACCCAAGATTATTAGTGTTTCATCATCCTTCACATATTGGATTAATTCTCCAATTTCATTACATATTTTCTCGATTTCTTCATCATCATCATTTTGTGACGTTGGCACATACACTTGTAATAACGTGGTTGGCGCAGGCTTAGTTTCTAACCTCATCAAAATAATCCTGCCACTAAACTGTTCATAATAACTCACACATTTCTCCACTCTCTTGTTCATTGTAAATCCCACACTAATAATTCCACTGACAGCTTGTGTGCTAATTATCCTGTGTTACCCATACTGTGCGTCCTGCTAGTTAATCTCATTAATCCCAATGACATCTAACTTAACTCGTTTCATCTCCCTTTTTAAGTTTTCTAATCTACCTGCCATATTCAAACTTTTAACATTCCACGCTCCGACTCATAGAATCTTTTTATCCATTCTGATGACTTCTCCCTGAGCAGTCCCCACGCGGAGATTCGATTGCGGGACTATTTTACCTCCGGAATATTTTACCCAGGAAGAAGCCATCATTCTACACTCGCGGAAATTAAAATTGCAACACCCAGACAGGAATGGTGGAATTTTAAAAAACTTTTCAGATATATCCACGGTCATACCTAGAAGAAATGAAAACAAATTGAATGGATCAGGCGAAATTTATTACCTTTAGATACAGTTGCAGCAAGAAGTGCGCCTACCTTGAGCACATATACATTCGTGGAACCTTGCCAGCATTGAATCAATAATGTTCGGATGTCTTCTCGGGATATGTCTCTACGCCTGCATGTCTTGTGCAGACAGTTGTTGCACAGTTTGTGCTGGGTGAACATGTGATCTAATGTGTCTACTCCTGGTATCTCAGACATGTTCTATTGGGAACAAATCTAGGGACCGTGCGGTACAAATTATGATCGTAACCCCTTGTAAGGCTTGTGCTTTGATGGTCACAGTAAGAGAACGGGCATTATCCTGTTGGTAGATGCGATTTGAATGGTATCACAATAGGGTGCAGCTACCCGTCCACATAGTGGTGGGCTAACGATTATCACTAGTCTCTAAACACAAATGTACGTACGCCGTTCATGCTGTGTCCATTTGAGTTTTGCAGTACACAAAGTTAGACGATGCCGGCAATGAAATAAAGTTAATGGAACACATTGTATAGGGGTCAGACAGTGTAACCCAGCTTCAAGCAATTGGATTACAATCGTCCGGGGGGTGACTCTGTAACTACTGCTTTGATCTGGCCTGCAGTCACCCGTTGCCAGCATCAGTCTCACACAATTTGGCAGTCTTCACGTGCTGTTGTCCTTCGATATGGAACTGTGTCTGCTCTAGGAGTAATAGAGCTTTCTTTCAGCCACTGTGTAACAAGTCTGTATACCGACATTGCCATACGGCCAATCCTTCGAGAGTTTTTACGAGATGATGCACCCATTTCAAACACGCCAGTTCTCTGACAGTTAGACATTTGGGTGTAGAAGGTCGTCATTCTTCGCCTCTGCGTACTTGGTCAACAGGAACTTGTGGACAAAAAAAGTGTCATGTTACACCACACTGTTCACCACTTTTACGCTAAAAAACGTAGCAATTTGCATTATAAATAGCCCCGTAATTCTCATACCATTACATGTAAAACTTTTAATTTTTAATCATTTAATACTCTTTATATGAGGATACTGGGGATAAAATTTCATTCATTTCTTCCAACTTTATCTGGGTGTTGCACTTTTAATTTCCGCCAGTGTATATGTAATTTGAGTGTGTTACATGTTCTCGGGATACCCTTTCGGTATTTAATAGAATGACTTGTCTTTAATAGAATGACTTCCCGTTGCATTCTGCATCCCCTTGCCGTTGATCATTTCTGATTCATCCACCTTTAGTGGAAATTTCCAACCCCTAGGGCCAGAGGGTGCCCTGGACTGCCCCTCGTTCCTCCTCATCAATAACTTTCATTACGTCATGCGTAAATAGGACGAGTTGTGTTCCACACGATCTTTTCTTCCGAAATTCATGCTGGCGACTCTGTATAAGCAAATCGTTTTTGTCTAGAAAATTCATAATGTTCGAGCATATACTATGCATCTGAACTCTACTGCCAACAAATGTTATAGATATGAGTACGTAGTTCCTATAATTTCTTCGATCTCCTTTCTTGAAAATGGAAGTTACCTCCGCCATATTCCATTTAGGGGGTACTTTACGGATTTACAGTACATATCAGACAGAAATGGTCCGATTTCAGCCGCATATTCTGAAAACATTCCTACTGATAGTCCATCGGGACCTGGTACTTTCCCCCACTTCAGGAGCTTTAATTGCTTTACAACACCTGCAATATCTATTCATAACGAATCAATCATTAAATGAATTAACTATGATAACCTTGAATTAAATCGGTATTTTAATGCAGCTGAAGAAAAGATACATAAAACTGTAATCCTACTGTAAGAGAGACAGGATAAATGATTCCCTAATTTGGAAGGAAATTGCAGTAATACATACAACAGCGGACGCTAGGAAAAATAGCAACACAGTGACAGTATTATAACGATTCCATCGTAAATATATACGAAGAAAACTAATGTTTATCCGAAGTATGATGGAAAATGGCGACAGTAAGCGGCAATGTTCACAGTTGGTGAAACAAATGTCATTTCATATAGCTATTAAAGAATGGAATTAAAATTTGAGCACTACTATCGGCTGCCAGACAACTGTTAAAAACAGAGCATCAATGAAGGTATTAACGAAATATTCTATGAAGGAAACGCTTAGAACCGCTTCCTGTGATGAAGTTTCTGTCGCCATAATCATTGCCTCTCCTGTGTCGGAAGGTATGACGATAGAGGTTAGAAGCGACAACGAATGATTAAAATTCCACTAAGGAATTCACCAAGTAGCTTCGTAGTTCAGCCATTTGGATGTTGTTGTTGTTGTTGTGGTTTAAGGGCGCGTCGACGGCGAGGTCATTAGCGCCCTAGCCCTAGCCATTTGGAAACGGAATGGCAAGTTAAAGGGCGATATCTCGAAGCATGTATGTCGGATTAATCACTACTTATCTAACGACCCCTTTCCTATGTCCGTGAGTTACCCTTAGGTCCTACATACTATCCACGCCTACGATCAATACCTTCTTACAACTGGTAAACGGTCAACATTTCCAAAGAATCACACAATGAGTCTCCTCAATTTGTAAAAACGTACTTGCCTGGTGAGTGAGCGTTTAACATTTAAACATGGCATTCAGAAGGATATGGGTTCGGTCCTTACACCAGTTTTCCGCAATCACTCAAGGGGAATGGTTCCTTAAAAAACTGTTAATTATTCCCAGTTCCTTGTCCTCTCTCCCGGCTACAATGATCTGAGATCAGTATAGCTTTCATCAACCAGAGCCAGTTAACGATTAACAGTAACAATCCCTCATCACAAACAGCGCTCACATGGTCGTTCTCTCATGATGTAACATGCGCAGCCGGGCTTCACACCAACATGTTATAACGGATCTATCGGCAAAGTTTGAATCCATTAAATACACTACTACCGGATGCAACATTTTCTTGTCTTCTAGTGTATTTACGTAAAAAAAATTCTGAGATTTACAGAAATTCGTAAACGATCTTTTAAGATGAAAAATTACAATACTGATAAATTCGTGCTCTTAAAAGAAGAAATAAAATAAAAACTCAATTCTGACACTTTTCACTGTACATGTATTGATCGTATATTGTAACATGGGACTATGAAATATCTTTACCACGAACATCGCAATCCTCTTCGGGTAGTGTAGGTGTTCTACAATTTGGAGGAACGTCAGCGAATTTGCTGTTTACCGACCCGTTTGCTTCGCTCCCGGAGTAGAAGTTCTCGACAGGCCCCGGAAGCGCCCATTTCGCTTAATAACTAAATAACGACGGAGCTGCGCTCCGCAGACGGGGCCGATGCTACTGTGCACAACACAGGGTAAACAGTTCACTACTCAATGCACCACCCAATCCTACGTACACTGACACGAAAACAAGTTAGCCATTACAATCTCGTACAGTGTTTACGTAGGTTCCAAAAATACCCTACTCATCCCAAAATTTTAACTAATTCATTTTTTACTAACGACTTAGGGCTCTACATCGGCGTATATCAACTCCATCATACCCTTCCAGGCTGGACTCGTATGTTTCACAACAGCTGATATTTTACGAACTGTATTCGGTTGTATGCAATACCAACAAATAACACACAGCACTTCAAGAGACAACGAGTTTCATATCGATAAAGACGGTTTCACACAAGACGTTCCAAATTCTGAAACATAACCCTCGCAATGCCAGCTCTGGATTTCATTTCCACATATGGATTGCACTGTTCCCATGATCATAATTTTAGCGTTAGAGTCAATAACAATTTTAAGCAGTATTATCACGATACTGCTTATTTTCTACTTCCTGATATTCGATTTTTTTATATCCAAGAAAGTCAAAACACCTTCATTATTCTCTTGAACCTATCAAGGGAGAAATGAAAGTATTTTTAGTCGTCAGTGAATATCACTAACTTCTGCACGCGCGGATTCAATTCTCTGCTGCATTCTGAACAATGGATTTCAGTTGTATAGTATACTGAAGAGTCTACATCCTGTCTTACATTGATAGTATGCAAATCACGAAACTTTGCTGGTGATTCATTTGCGCCAAGAATTAATACGTTCCTGTGTATTCCAATTCCCAAAACAACGGAAAAGAAAGCTTCCGTATGAAATAGTTATTTCTCTAACACCTTTCTTTCTCTCATTACGCACCAGACAGGCTGTTGGAAGTAATGTCTCACTATTCTCTAAAATTCTGTCTGCCAAACTGTACGTGCAAAATCTTTATACCTCGTAGAAATTACCAGTAATACGAGGAAAATGAATCCCACAGTTCACGAATAATGCAATAGTAATAAAACCTACGGTCATAAACTGTACCCAGTATCTTCCCGAAATAATCAACAAATTACAGCAAATGGTTTGTTCCTTTGTTTTGCTTAGGGCTTTATGCCTAGTTGACATCGATGTCATTATATGCGAGAGAAAACTATCGGGGTGAGAAATTCGGCCATGGCCTTTTAATGCCAGGCCTCAGCGTTAACCACTCGTACACCAAGGACGGTAGATTAGGAAATGGAACGAAAAATTTAGTAAATCTGTAGAGACATAATTTCAAAACTCGTTTGATGAGGAGACCATGAAGGATTCAAAACAAAAATTTTAATGCGTCAATTGTTAGAAATATTGTGCAGCTATTAAGGATCAGCTTCGGAGCGAGTTCAAAGACGTATCGTGTAATTTGTGAAGGACTCCTACAGCCTTTACGAAAGAGTTCATTTTCTTTTTTCCTTGGGGTTTTACACCTCGTCAACGTCGAGGTCATTAGAGGCGGTAAAGCGTTTCGAATTTGATCGACCAGTTATAGCAGGACAGTCTCGAAGACGGTAGCAGGAAACAGCGAGAAAATTTGTTCCAAAGAAAAAAATCGCCATCATCCAATCAGTGAATGTAGAGAAACATTGCTTCCACCAACATACATACATGGTTCATAGGTCAGATGAATCAGTTACTGAACGGTTGAGATCGACATGAAGAATTCTTCCGGGCTTCTTTTCTCACTTTAGGCTTTACGGTTCGCCGACGTCGAAGTCATTAGAGCCAGGAAAGAAAGGGTCAGCGAAAGGGAACGAATTAGGCCATAGCCTTTTGAAGGATCTATTCCAGCATTTGCCTGAAGTGATTTATGGAAAAACAGAAGGGAGAACATGGATGGTCTGATAGGGATCTGAAGCCACTCCTCCCGAACAAGAGATCCCAACGTTACCGCGCTCCGATCAAGCTGTCATTCATTCGTCTCACTGCTGGTCTAATGGAACTGAAAGGATCAAACGAAACTTACTCCGGTGACATTACCCTCTGCACCTTTCTTGGACGTGAATCGCAGAGTATGACTGTAAATGCAGTCTAACGACCTGCATTAACTTCCAAATTTGTTAAAAATAAGTCATTACTGTAGCCCAGTCGGTTAAGCGAACGATTCCACTTAAGACCCTGACAAAGAGAAATATTACTGCCAAGTTCAGATGACAAAGCTCGCTACGCAGAAACATGTTACTATTTTTAAATGGCTATTGTAATGGTAATAACATAAATGCAATGATTAACGGCCGTACATTTTGACAATAATGCAATGGAACACTGCAGACTATGGAGTTAGCAAATTCTGTAAGCAGGACGCCCATATTAGTAAATTAACGTGAAAAATTATCAGTGTAGGCTGTGATTAAAATCACTTCGTAGAGCAACCCACAAAACAAGAATTATACTGGCCGTCCTTTACGCACTATCCTCACACAACAATCACACGTTAACAATTTTATTCTCTCAATAAAATAACTTCGGACTAGAAGAGAAAATATGAAACAACTTGTTTAAAATCCACAACTTAGGAGGGCGTTGACGTCTTTATTTTTCAACCAAAACAAAAATCTGAAAAAATCTTACTTTTCTGCTCAACGAGGTGTAAACACCTATATCTCACATTTCGGAGTACAAGAGCTTTATATTTTTTTGATCACCTTTATTTCTATGAACCTCCCAGAATATAATTTTACAATTTTTTTTTTACGATATTCGGTTCTGGCTTAACGAAACATGTGAGTATCTGAAGCGTGTTTAAGTACTAGAGGCCTGTTATGCCCCGACTGCACACTCCGTCATGCCTGCGCAGGTAAAACTGCGCAGTCGAAACTGTACAAAAAGAAGGAACGCGGTGCAGTGGACACAAGGTATAAGTAAGCTGGTGCAAACTGTGTGTTTCCAGAACTGTGACGATGTGACCAACAAAAGAGTTTTTTTTATAAAAGTATTATTTTATTGTTTACTGATAAGAAAAAAGCTGAAAAACAAGCAACAACATAGAATGTTGTTTGTTGTTTTTGTGGCTTTAGGGCGCGTCAACAGCGAGGTCATTAGTGGCCAACAACATAGAAGTAAGTGGAGCAAAAAGTGGTTTTTACAGAGAAACGCACATTCACATGTGAACTTAATCGAAGATTTGAGAAAATATAAGGAAAACTGGTGTGATTATCTAAGGATGGATGAAACAGCCTATGATGAGTTACTGTGCCTAGTGACACCCATAACTAAAAGAGATGACAGTGATTTGCATCAGTCTATAAAATTAGATATTTGGTTCTGTGCAGTTACTTGGTCATCTTCAAATCCTAATAAGTCATAAGTGGCAAACGTCGTCTGTACTGGCACCTGACTTGACAGAATCCTTACATTTTTTTGCGACAGCAAATTCTGAAGGAATTGGTTTTTTGTCACCATGTTCCTTGTTGCATTTGGTTCCACTTGAATTTCAATAAATATAACATTTAAAAAAACAGATAAAAAATATTGAGTATAATACTGTAAATAATACATAATAAAGTAAACATTAAAAGTAGAAAGAAGAATCCTGAGAAAAATACTGGGACCTAAACGTAATAGTAATGATGAATACAAATAAAGACCAAACCGAGAACTACATTTGGAAATAGAAAAATTAACAGTTATAATAAGGAAAAGAAGACTGCAATTTTACGGGCACATATACAGAACGGATAGTAATAGACTAACGAAACAGATCTTCACCTCACTAAACAGATACAAATCCAAAACCACATGGTTCACTGAAAATGAAAAAAACATGAAAAACGCTGGAGTGAAACGAGATATAATAAACAACAGAACACACTTTAGAGAAGTAATTCAAAAGGCAGGTTTTCAGGAAAGACAGAAATACATAAAGGGAAGAAAATGGACCCAAGAAGAAAAGGAACAACACTCTCAAAGAAAATTAAATACAAAGAAACATAGTCAAAGTTGATTTATCGTACCCTCCAAATGGTTTATTCGAAAGAAGAAGAAGAATGTAAACATTCCTAAGACTTCCGCGGCCGTCTATGTTCATGATTAATAGACTTTCGGGTTATGCCGCATTGTTTATTTCATTACCTGAGCATTCGGCTGGTATCCTACAGCCTTCGTCAGAGATACTGTTTATGTTGGCGCTCGTTGTTATGTCAACATAAACAGCATCTCTGACGAAGACTGTAGGATACCAGCCGAAAGATCAGGTAATGAAAAAAAAACGCGGCATAACCCGAAAGTCTATTAATCATAATGTAAACATTGTTATAAATCTAAATTATACGCACGTACCTGTTAAAAATAGTTTTATTTGTATTACAAGGAAGGTACTTATGCATAATTAACTACGCGTAGTATTCATACCTCTTTTAATTTTTCAGTCATTAAATGATAAGCTTTATTTTTTGTTCCTGTCGGAATATTCCCTAGACTTAATTTCCCACTATGCCCACAACGATTTGTACTATTCTATGAACTGAGTTATAAATTCCTTCAAACAATATCGTACACCACCCATTTCACAGATATGTGTTGTCGGAAAAAACTGTGCAAATCACAATCATAGCAGTCCAATCTTCAGCAAGACAACGATTGCACAAGCCGCGCTTTCCAGGTTACGCGCGCTACCGTGTTGCCGTCCACACACACGCTGTTTGTTACCCGTGCAAACTAGTTTGTGCAGGTAAGAGCTCAGGCAAGACGGAGTGCGTAGCCGGGTCATTACAGACAGCGGAACAGCAGCAATAGGGCTGCGTTTCCCGTTGAGTTCTTTCTTCCGTCATCAGTCTCTCGGCAGTTCGCAGCGAGCCTTTGAAAAGTGAACATCAGTTTTCCCCACCTAATTCGCGCAGCTTTTCCGTGTTGACATTTGTGAACGGTCACATCTCGTATCATCGGCCAGTGCAGACTTCATGTTAACGAGAAAACAAAGCTTTGCGTTTTGGGGACAGTCTCTGTTTCGCTACAAAGCAACGTACGTACCACAGTACTAAGATACAGGTCAAACAATTGGCTTGTTTCCACTAAGAATAAATCGGGCGTATCGTAGGTTTTAATGATTAATCATGCTAAGGAGATAACAAAAAACAACCTTATTAATATAAAAGATAAAGATTAGAATTATTTATAGAAAATAAAATCGACAAAATCAGCCATAGTGACACGTGACCGCGAACGCCAATGAGAAAGCATTACGTCATAGCGTCCCTAGCGCCACAGAATGGTTGACATTTACATGTAATAGAACACCTTGCGTAGTAAATTTTTCGTTTGTAGGAACTTCTGTGTTGGTAATTTAGTTATTGTTAATTATTTGGCGAAACAGAAGTCTAATTCATTATGGAACATGGTTTTAGCAAAGCAACCAGTTGTAATTTGCCCAAAATTGACGCCGTTAGCCGTTGGAAGATTTTTCGCCTCGAAACATAGACTTCTGCTGGTCGGAATTCCGCAATGCAAAAACTTCAATGTAAGTATATACAAGTGTCAAATATATATTATAAGCTGAAATCAGTTTCGTAAACAATAATCTATTGCTTAGACGTACGTTTGATATGGTTTTGATGTTACTTTTGCGAAGTATAAGCAACTGTTAGGGAGTTCTATAATTACCGTGACGTCGCAATATGATAACGAATTCTTGTAGAACTCGACGAAACAAATCGAAAATAAAGAATAATGTTTTTTTTTTTGATATATCGCTTCGTTTTCGAGATATAGCACGTTAAAAATGAGTTATAGTTCCTTGTGCTTTTGGTGACGTTGTTCGGTACTATTATTTCTGTGCCGTGCCTTAACTTTTCAGCTGCATCACGCCTAAAGTATGTTTCTTTTTTTTATATAAACCTTTTCTAGAAAAATATATCCTCCAAAAACAGGTGTGGTCATCATCTTTCAGTTACGATATCTCAAGAACCAAGAGAGATATTAAAAACAATTATTCTTTATTTTCGAATTGTTTCGTCAAGCTGCTTAAGAATCTATCATCAGATTGTGGCGCCACTTAATGATGTTTATTCTATGAAAAATAACACTAAAGAAGATTTTAGAACATAAAACCAAAACAAACTCAACTCATACCTTATACATTATCATTACTTGAAAAGTAGTGGTTCTGCAAAATTCATCATTTTTGCTTTGGATTTAGAAATATATTATGCACAAACACTTACATCAAATGGTCTTCACAAAAATAGATACTTCTGTCTGCAGGTAAACTGTGAGATTCCTCCTCCTTGCAAGTTTTAACCACTTTCTCCGTATTTTTTCATTGTTTGGAACATATATAAATAAGTTAATAACTTATCTGGTGTTGTTTATAGTTGTGCTTCTACACTTCGGCACTACACTGTACTTATACAACGAGGAACTCATGTTTAACTAAAGAAAATCTACACCTGCCATATACGTACACGACTGTTTACATTCATATCAGACGCTATGACGTCATCTAAGACGCCATGACAGTCTAGAGCGTTTTTGAGCTAAATTTAAATTCCTTTTACAAATGCAAAATACATAATGTAAATTGTTCGATTCTTTACAAAATAAGATGTTTTTTGAGTAAAATTGATAGTAAGGTGAAGTATTAACCTATTTTTCAAATTTAGTCAACTACCCAATTGAAACAGCACTTGAAACATACTATGGCAGCGACTTGTCACTGATAACAATTCTACAACCCAATATACCAAGCGTGGTGGGTGAAAAGTTAACGTTCTGGCCTCGCATTCGGGAGGACGCGGGTTCGAATCCCGTCCGGGCATCCAGATTTGGGTTTTCCATGGTTTCCCCAAATCGCTCCAGGCGAATGCCGGGATGCTTCCTTCAAGAAGGCCTAAGGCAGAATTCCTTCCGTTCCTTGTCCCAGTCCCATCCCGCCTCTAATGACCTTAGCCGTCGACGAGGCGTAAAGCCATAAGAAAAAAAAAATACAACCCAATACCACTGGGTCAGATGCCTGTTGTCCCGGACTAACAACCATTACCTGTGTCAGGACCAGTTTCCGCCGCTATCACAGACGTCAGCATCAACAGATCAACACAGCTTCCACCGCAAGCTCACGTTCGCCTCACACGCCGTAGGTAACCACAGAATCTGACAAATCCGTGACAAAGAAAACAAGACAAGATGGTAGCAGTCCACTAGCAGTCAAACACAGCAGCGGAAGTAACAGGTGAGCAGCTTACGCCAACCAGTGAACAACAGCGTCAATGATATGCACGACAGGAAGAATAGTGTCAATAATAGAAACAGTTCAGACAACGTTTCACTTGCTATCGCAGTAGAAAGTTTAGATAAAAATGTAGAAAGTGACATCCTATGGCACTGGGAAAATTTATTTTTCAACATCACAGTCATTCAAAGTAAAATACAGGAAATAACATTACGTATGACGGCCGCAACAGGATTAAAATAGAATGCAAATTAGGGGATGTAGAAAATTAGCGGTCACTTTAGAACAGTTTAAAGAAATCGGTCTGGAAGCGTAAATACAATTATACATGACGAAACAAGGCGTAATCAGAAATGTGGCTACTGCTTTGAGAATAAAGACAATTTTAGAATATCAAATCACAATATAAAGTGACCAGTGTAAGAGCTTTTCAAAAAAATAAATAAATAAATTCGGACAGTGAAGAAATCAAAGTCGGAGAACTACTAGTGTGTTTGCTTTCGTTTAAATCACAGGTCCTTCCTGAATTTGTTTATGCAAAATTGATCCCCATGTTCCGTTACTAATTCAGTGTTTCCAATGTTTAAGGTTAAATAACATCAGAGTTCAATGACGCAGTCAACAAAGACGTATTAAGTGTTTAGGTTAACCATGCTGACTACTTTGCGAAGGGAAGCATCTAACCACCGGTAAGAACTGCCCAGAGCATCAGAAGCGAGAGAACGTCCATAAACCACGTAGCTCCATTTTGGATCCCTGTAAACCCCCCTCCCCTGTCCCCACGTAGCACTTAGCTTCTATTATCTATTGATTCCAGAGGACATTTTGTACCGTTTTCTCTTGTCACACTATCGTAAATTACATACGGAGATAATTGAAAGACGGAAATAAACACTCACATGCTGCTGTGTGTTCTGTACCTCATTTTAACTGTGACAAGAAATATGAAAGAAAAGCGACGTGACCTGGCTCTGAAGCTCACAAGCTGCCACACCATCCTAAGGCTGTCCTGCTACAACTGTTTACGTACTTCTGGACTAAAAGCGAGTTCCCGAACGACTGGACTACACAAATTATTATTCCAGAACCGAAGATAGTTAATGGCTGAAAAGGATGCAACTTTCTATCGTCCAATACCTCTCTCCTAACGCATCGGAAAAACTTTCGAAAGCATTTTAAAACTGTACTGGAATGGTGGTCGGAACATCAAAACATGCTGCCTATGGATGTGTTTATGAAGGGAAGGAGCACGCAAGAGACCTTTAGCATCCTCACCTTAGACAGAGAACGGTGTTTCATAACTCAAGGTAATATATAATATAGATAACACATTCAGCCCTCCAATAAAGATATTGCAATATGGAGATAACGTGTGCATGTACACCACGTCTTCCTCCGTATGGTTAAATTACTGGAGACTGGACGATGCGGCTAAGAAACTGTTCGAATGGTAATAACTGATACCTCTCACTATATCTTCGTCGAAATTTTCATTCGGAAACTTTACATTTTCCGAGAAGGAGAGATTCATATGGGGCCATAAACACCAATTTCCAAAAATCATGGCATAGGAAGATGCAAATACCCAGATGGCAGTAGCACCGCGAAAGAAACTTAAATGTGCCGTGCCGTGTCGGAGCTTTCATTTGTATTCTGCTACGTCGTGCGAATGACTTTCTAACGTGATTATGGCTGCATGACCTGAATTAACAGACTCTGAACGCGGAATGGTAATTGGTGCGAGACGCATTTCGGAAATTGTTCGTGAATTCAACATTCCTCGATCCACAGTGTCAAAAGCGTGTCGTCAATATGTATTTTTTTTTTGCATTACCTCCCGCCGTGGACAACGCAGTGGCCGACCACGTCCAAAGAACAGCAACACTCAATATGGGACGTATGACAGACGTGTCCGTGCAGATATTGCAGCGAAATTTTTCGTTGAATGGATATGGCCACAGAAGACCAACACGAGTATGTCTGCTAACAAAACGCCATTGGCTGCAGCGCCTCTACTGGTTGGACCAGCAATTCCCAATTATTATTTTTTTTTGACCACTAAACCGTGACTGATCATACTTTTCTGGCGGATCCCCATTTTTATAATAACAAAAGCGACTGTAGCTTGTAGTCAGAATATTTTCATGTTTGACTTGAAAAGAAAAAAGAAATTATAAATGGAAAATAATTATTATTACTATTATAAAACATCTGTCGCACAATATAACGTAACTGTTTAGTGTGGCGAATGAAATTTTTTCACATTCATTCTTAGGGGGCGTCCATTAATTACGCGAGGTGTTTTTCCGAAATTCCGGACCCCTCCCCCCCCGTGAGATTTGGTCGGACCCCCCTCCCCCTGTAAAAGACGTGGGATTTTGACGGAGACCCTCCCCCCCCTATGAATGGACTTCGCAACTTTTTGAGACCCTTTTTTTAGGTCTCATTCTCCAAGGACGGTTATACCCCCCTAAAGTCGGTTTTTACCCCCCTAAAATCGACTTTTGCGTCATTTGTAGAACTTTTTTTTATAGCTCTACCATTACACAAGAATTTCAAAACCTCACGTGAGATTTCCGTTGACCTCCCCTCTCCCTTGGTGAGGTTTCGTGAGATTTTGGCGGACTCCCTCTCCTATTTCACCTTACGTAATTAATAAACGCCCCCTTATAATAGCACTAGAATTAGGCTTAATGTCTGACAATTGAACGCGAAGATCTGGAGCTGCATCCAGTCTATTTCTGTACTTGTTTTTGGTTTAGGCGTAAGCTGAAAAACCAGTCTCGAATCGGTAAGTCATCACAAACTGAAGCAGAACCATGATAGCCTTCTCACGGCACGGTTGTGTCTCTTTTCAACGCATTTTTTTATTTAATTCTCGGACGGAACATGGAAACCATGTGACCCTCGCACGGAACTCCATGGTTCCGCAGACCGCCTTTTAGGAAAAGCTGGGTTGGACCCTTGATGACTGTAGAAAGGTTGCACGGTCAGATGAGTCAAGAGTCCAGTTGGTAAGAAATGAAGGTAGGGTTCGAGTATGGCGCAGAATTCATGAGGCCATGGACCCAGGTAGTCATGAAAGTACTGTGCAAGCTGGTGGTGTCTTCATCCTGGCATAGACTGTGTTTACACGGCACTGACTGGTATCTTTGGTCAAACTGAATCAACCGCTGATTGCAAATGGTTATGTTCAGCCATCTGGAGGCCATTTATGGCCTTCCTGTTCCCAAAACATCGATGGATTCTTCAAAGACGACAATGCGCCATGTCACCGGGCAAAAAACGTTCACAATTGGTTTGAGGAACGTTCTGGACAATTTCAGCGAATGGTTTGGTCATGTAGACCACCAGACATAAATCTAATAGAACATATATGGGACATGATTGAGAGATCAATTCGTGCACAACGTCTTGCCCCGGCAACGCTTTCGCCATTATGGACAGATGCAGAGGTAGCATGGCTGAATATTTCTTCAGAGACTTGTGAAGACTTGTTGAGTCAGGCAAAAGGCGGTCCCACATGGAAGCTGGCCCGCCTTCCTACGACCATTCCAGGCCGGCACACTTACATCGGCACCTTCTCTTCTCCTCCAGACCAGGAAACCAAGCACGTTACCAACAGAGATCGGAAACCAGGAGAGTTAATGCTGTTTGACAGACTTAAAAAGCAGCTGCAAATTCATTATGAGGCTCGGGAGGGCGTAATTCCAGATGCTCGTTTAGGGAATGACTGTTGCTTTCCCGGTTGCCGCACACTTGTCACGCCCAGCTCCGTGAGCGCTTTCAAATGCCCCCTCCAACGCATCTGTTCGCAGCCAGCCAGCCGGTTTGCCACTTTCTTTCCATACGCTTCGGCATCCGCACTACACTCAAATCCGGAATACTCTTATAAGTTCATTGATTAGATAAGCAAAGTTACGAATTTTTTGCTTATGACTTTACGCCTCGTCGACATCGCAGTCATTAGATTCCCGAAAGAAACGGGAAAGAATGCGGCTATGGCCTTTTTCTGAAGGAAGCATCCCGGCATTCGCCTGGAAGGATTTGTGGAAACCATGGAAAACCCAAGTCTGGATGACCGGACGAGGATTCGAGCCCGCGCCCTCCCGAATGCAAGGCCAGAGCGTTAACAGCTCGCCTACCACGCTCGGTGTTACTAAATGTATCCGGTTCCACATTTAAATAACTGAAGAGGACTACAAAAAACTACAGGGTGATTCTGGACCGGATATGTAGCTAGCAAAGTAAACATGGACTGAAAATAAATTCCAAGAGTCAGTTTACTAGGTACACAGATAAAATGTTCTATGATTACAAGGCGGAGAAGGAATTACTTGATTAATATCTTAAGTGTAAATATCTTCGTATAACATTTGATAGTGAACTAAATTTGGCGGGACATACTTGGAAGGAATGGATTCCAAATCCTTCATTTATTGCAGAATGTGATTAAGGGATGTACTAGGGAAGTCAGTTAAAAAACCTTGGTCAGACCGTTGCTTAAATATGGTAGTGTACTATGGAACCCACATTTTTGGTATCAAATTCAGGAGTTGGGCGTGGTGCGAAGGAGCTAGCGTTGTTTTGTGGAAATTACCACAGAACGCAATCAGTATCTGCTATGATAAAGGAGTTGGGTTGGGAATCATTGGAAGCAGGAGGCGGGCGAAGAGTGTGCTTGGAATGTACAAGGCTAATATTGGCGCTTATGCTTGGACGGATATTGGTAGAATGAGGAGTAATTCATTCGAGGGAAAAGATGAAAGAAATCTGTTTATACAAGAACGCATAAGAATTTAAACAGGCCATTCTTTTACAAAAATGGCGGGACCTAGGATCAAACCCGGACACTTCGTACCTCCCCGTCCAGCATTGAGGCACTTTAACAAAAGCACATCCAAACTGTCAGTTTAACTACTCGTCGACCCAGGGTCTGATGTACACAGTTATGTTTCCCATCTTCTCCAAGTTGATAACGTATTTTTAACCCATCCACTGTCCTAAAAAATTCCGTGGGGTCACGAGTTAGAATTTGTGCTCTCTGGTATAGCACTGAGCACTATCAATGTGCGATTAAGATTGCGCTTTCAATAAAACATAGTTCGAGCCCACGTGGGAAACATTTATCGGACAATGGTTTTAGTTTCATTCAATTTACTGGATATGGCCAAGTCAGCATCAGTTCTTTCAGAATCATGATATTGCATTACGGTAGTAATGCAGAGTACTAAACCGAAGAGGTTTGGTGTCTCGGAAAATTGGTAGTTTGCCTTTTCACTGTAAAATGAAGATTTCCGAGGTGCCTTAATGGCACTAAACTTATATTAGACTAGCGTGAGATACATTGTACGGTTTATAAATAATCTCGACTGGGCTGTAAATCACTTTATTTGCAGTACGTATTCAAGTAACTAGAAACTCTAGTTGTAGATAGGGTACACCCCCTCCCCCGACAAGCACGCATACAGGGAGAGGATGGAAAAACTAAGATGCATTTCATCTGTTTATGAAATCTTTACGCTATGCTATATTTAGTTGTAACTGTGGTACAAAATGTACTCTCTTCAATCTTACTAAAACCCCGATCAAGGTAACAGAAATCTCCAACCTACAGATAACCAATCCCACGCTTCAAGATAGAATCCCAGCTCAAGAGAAAAATCCACAATTTCAAATACGATGTTCACATTCCACGCCCAATTTGCATTAAATAGAGCTCAATATTAATGGGCCCGTAGATAAATTAAACAATGGTGAAGAAACTAGTACTTCTATCCTCCAATAAGGCGAAAAAAATGTTTCAGAGCCACACCACGCAAAATAAGATCTTCCGCGAATTCCTTTAAATCTGAAAGCGGAAAGCTTAATCGTATTTCCTAATTTGCAGATAAACGAGTGTCGCTGTTGTACGCTGCTAGCTTCCAGTAAAGACGTGAAGTGATTTTCCGGAATTCCGGACCTCCCCCCCCCCCCCCCTCTGATGAGACTTTGTGAGATTGGTCGGCCCCCCCTCTAAAATGACGTGAGATTTTGACTGAGACACCCCCCCCCCCCATACCAACGACCTCGCAACTTTTGGAGATCCTTTTTTTTAATTCTCGTGGTCCTAAGGTCAGTTTTTCGACCAAAATACCCCTATAAAATAGAGTTTCGCGTCATTTGTAGACCCTTTTAAGCTCTACAATTCTACAAGATTTTCAAAACCTCACGTGATACTTCCCTTGACTCCCTCCCTGGCCGAGGTTTCGTGAGATTTCGCCGGGCCCCCCCCCCCCCCTATTTCACCTCACGTCATTAATGGACAGCCCCAAACAAAGGGATATAGTGTGGGTCAAAAGGTGCGAGCATCCCATCTTCAGAGGTAGTTGATACCAAGCGGACCAACTCTGTCTTCGTCTTAAAACAGCTTCTGGAATACTGACGACATTATCTACAAAACATAAAATTTGAGGACTAGAGAGAGAGAGTATTTACGTTTGGGACCATGTTAAGACTTCGTTTGGCTTGAATTTGCTTTGGATGTGTACACAACAGTGTTACAACTAGAGTTGTTAGCCCTAGAGGGAAACCTACAGTTTAACGTTTTATTTCACATTACACACCAAGCTGTGATAGAGGTGAATGTCGGGTGTTGGACCTGTAAAAATTCCTTCCGAGACAGGGATTCGAACCGGCAACCTATCGATCTCCAGTCATACGCCGCAACTATCGAGCCACCAGGTCGCTCCTTTAGGACTACAGTATTCATGCCAGTCAAGATACTTACACATGTACGGTACAGTATAGCTTTACATTTTCGGGATTTACACCCACAGCCTAGGACCAAACTTTTCACCGTGGTCAGCCGCAAGTAATGTAGACTTGGTATTCACCACGTCCATATTCGACATACCTGTAACATGGCGGCAGAGAGTGCAGTCATCGAAGAACTACCAGCCTGTCAGGAAAACACTTAAAAATAATGCAGCAGTAAGGGCTTCTAGTCAATACAACCACAAAGTCAACTGAAGGCATATTAGTGATAAAACCTTACATGTCCTCCGGATACAGCACTCCATCTTCAAGAAGATTTTGCTGTATTTCAAATCCGAAACCGTAAATCTCTGCTAGTTACCAAGTGCACTAGTATTCGTCTTTTTTTTTGCATTGTTTTTCTTAGGGCGTTACGTCGAAGTCATTAGACACAGGAAAAGATTGGGAACGGGGAATTCATGACACATTCTTCGTAATCGTGAAACAAATAGTACAATTACACCGGACTGTTGCAAGCTTAAATCTTCGCAGGCAGATGGTTCGTATGAATTGACTGAATTATTGAGTAGTGTGTGACACAGGTTTTCCCTTCTGATTCCATTAATCAGTAAAATAGTTAAATATGAATTTTTATCAAGCACACATTACAGTTGGCACCACAGTGCATGCCAAACAAATTCTGTCATCACAAGCTCGAAGATTTCAAGCGTAAGAAGGATTTTTTTAAAGAGGCCTTTTATTAGCAGTATTACATATTTTACTCTGAAAATTAAAAACTATTTAACTAGCTAACCACGACTGAAAGTGGTTTCCTTCACTTTACTTTCATTCAGTTGCACAAAGGATAGTAAGGTTTGTCACAAGGCGGCGCAACACATCAGACGAATATTAACAAGTGTGCAGACAGATGTATGACTATAGCCATTACCAAAAAAAAAAATACTTGCAATAGCTTAAAAAGTGAGCAGTCGCATTACTTACAGAACGTATCCAAATATAGTCGCTTACACTGTACAGTGCTTACACAGGAAGCAGAGAAGGTATCAACCAAATCCCAACAACATTTTGAATGATATATTTAAAAAGGCTTTCACGATAGAAAACTCAGAGGAGATACCGATATTTAACAATCGTACCGACAAAATTATGAATGATCTCGTTCTTGATGTCGAGGGAATAACTAAACTGCTTATGAATGTAAAAACCAATAAGGCTCCCGGACCAGACGGAATTCCTACAAGATTCTACTCAAGATACGCAAAGGAAATTGCACCGTATTTGATGAAATTGTATACCGTCTCTCTGGATCAAGGAAAAATACCAGCCGAATGGAAGACCGCTATCGTAACTCCAGTGTTTAAAAATGGGAATGTTAATGATCCTCAGAATTATAGGCCGATCTCGTTAACTTCAATATTTTGCAGGATTTTAGAACATATCATCTATTCGAATGTCATGCGGTTCTTGGATGAAGGTGAGCTTTTAAATCCAAATCAACATGGATTCAGAAAAGGCCGATGCTGCGAAACACAACTTGCACTTCTAATTCACGACTTGTGCCGAATTATAGATGAGCAATCCCAGGTTGATTTGGTTCTATTAGACTTTAAAAAAGCTTTCGACACTGTGCCTCACACTAGGTTACTTAGGAAACTTCGCGGTTACGGCATATCTAGACAAATATGCGACTGGGTTGCAGACTTCCTGAAGGGCAGAACACAGTGTGTAGTTCTCGACGGTGAGCGTTCATCACTTACTGAAGTGGGGTCTGGAGTTCCCCAGGGAAGCGTGTTAGGGCCTCTGTTGTTTCTCATATACATCAATGATCTATGCGACATAATAGGGGGAATGAAAAGATTATTTGCCGATGATGCTATAATTTATCGCGAAATCAAAACCCTGGACGACTGCGCTTTGTTACAAGACGATATTACGAAAATAATTGCGTGGTGTAAAGATTGGCAGTTGGAGTTAAACGCTAAAAAGTGCCAAGTCATGCGTGTGAGTAAAAAGGTGACACCATTTAATTATGAATATACGATTAATGACACTGTCCTTAGAACGGTAGATTCCGCTAAATACCTAGGGGTAACAATTCGTAATAATTTGTCGTGGAATGAGCATATTGAGAATGTAATGGGGAAAGCAAATCGTATACTCCGATTTCTAGGTCGTAATTTAAATCAATGCACTCAGGAAGTTAAATCGATTGTATACAAGTCACTAGTACGTCCTCACTTAGAGTATTGTTGTTCTGTATGGGGTCCCCATCAAAAGGGGTTAATGGAGGCTTTAGAGAAGGTCCAAAGAAGAGCCGCCCGATTCGTGACAGGTATATATAGTTGGAGGGAAAGCGTAAGTGCGATGTTGAAGGAGTTAGGTTGGGAAGACCTGGAACACCGAAGGCGTGGCTCTCGACGGAAGCTAATTGAAAAATTCAGGACTGACGTTTTTCGTAATGACAACCAGCAAATATTGCTACCAGCAACATTCATATCTCGGAATGACCGCGAAAATAAGATAAGAGAAATCAGGGCTCATTTTTCCCACGAGTGATTAGGGAATGGAATAGAAAGGATTTACCGGGCGAGTAAGCTTAAAATCCGACAGGAGTAGCTTTCGATAAAGCACTCCGGCCATCCTGATCAGGGTTTTCCATGGTTTTCCCAGATCACTCCAGGCGAATGCTGGGATGGTTCCTCACAATAGCCCATGGGCGCCTCCTGCCATATCCCTTATAACCCTTCCAAACCATAACCCTTCTCGATAGGTGCTATGCACCCTCCGCCACACACTTATAGTGAATCGCGGAGTAGTAATAATAATAATAATAATAACTTGTCTCACGGATGCACTAAAATGTTTATTGCAATCAGGAAATAAAAAGTAAGGGAAGCAACGTAAAATGATCCAACAAGGAGTCCATCTGACATGGCGAGAAAGGATTTCAATCTCCCGAATATATATACTGAAGAGTTTTCACCCCATATGTCTGTGGTACAGACCATAGTTTCAGCGAAGATTGCTTTATGGCTTTACGTCTCGTCGACGTCATTAGAGGCGGGAACTGATGGCAGCTAAAGCGTCCCGGCATTCGGCTGTAGTGATTTGAAATAGCAAAGGCTGTTAAATACTCGAGATAAATGTATCGTACTAGAAAGAGACAAGTCGGTAAGACGACTGTTTCGCTAGGTACGGGTTTCGAGTCCTTTCACTGCCAATTTTTTTTTATAAATCATTATGAATTATTTATTTTATTTCAACTTCATTTACATAATTTTATTTCGCGAAATAATATTTTAAACGAAACATGTCACATACAATAGAGCGTAATTTTATTTTCTTCAGCAGATCATTGCATATGATAGGCACAAGCAAATTGATCTGATATATTCGTGTAGAGGTTGCTTGCAAATGGACGAAAGTAATGCGACGAAAAAACACAAAATGGAGCTCAACGAGAAATGAAAGGAAAAGTGCCTAACGCTTATAAACGTTGTAAAATGCTTATGTAAGAAGCGAATTTGATGATAGATTCTAATCTTTCGATTTCTTCATATTTAATGGCTATGAGCAAGGTATATTACGAAGTTAGTATAAAAACGATGACGATAAAATAAAATAAAGAACGCTTACCTACTTTGTTTGAAAACGCATTAAACATTGCATTTATTGACAAGAAAGAAAAAAAATAACACGCTCTATTGTATAGGTTATAATGTGTTTCGTTTAAAATATTATTTCACTAAATAAAAGTACGTAAGTGAAGATGGATTAAAATAAAAATAATAATAACGAACCGGAGCCCACAAATTGCGAAGCAGACACCTTAGTGACAGCACTATGTTGCCCCCTCGTATCTATTGGCGTTCTCAGAAACTAGGGTCCATTTGAAGAATCGACTGTGCATGGTCGTATGTGAAGTGCAGAACATAGGAATTGATGCAGAAATAATTGTGTGTATAGCAGCAAAGTGTGATCAAGCTGACAAGAGATTTAACCATTTGCCACAGCAAGATGGCTGAAACGTTAGGTTTTAATAAATCGACGCGGCTCCACCAGAGAACCTAGATAATACGTACAATGACCACGGAAGTCTACGCAATCTATTACTTAATGAGTTTATTAACGTCATTGCTTAGTGATTTTTAAATATGGATCAAGACGGGTTACAATTTTTCTTCTAGGATGTTCATTCACAGATTATTTGTAGAGATAATGATGGACTCTTTGAAGTTTCCTTTAAATTCAGGTAACCGGATAAGAAATTTTCAAATATTATCGAAGTTGTTTCAACAAGCAGGCATTACTGTAAACCAAACAGGAAAATATATGATAATACAGCTTTCGCGACTTCTGTTGATGTGGTAATCATGCCATGTGAAAGAGCTTATGCCATCACAATAGACTAGTAAGTTATGTGAGACTACGAATCATGGATGCACGTCAAGCGACTACACGATTCAAGGTATAAGGAGATACCCACCTCTTGTTAAAGGCTTTCTGACGGAAGGGAGAGGAAGCTGGCAGTGGTCCAGGTCTTGCTCTTGGGGTTTGAAAAGGCCCCTAAAAGTGGGAGAAATAGAGAGGATCAAGGGGATACAAAATGCGTTTAACAGCATTAAAAACCCAAGAAGGTATCCTGATGACCTGTAATTCTCCAAAATTATATAATGTATGACGACTTCTACCTATATAAAATATTCGGAACGCAAAATAGTGCCGCACCTGGATCTGTGTGTTGCAATGCTTGGGGAACAGTCATCAGTATAGGTAAAAATACTCTTCGAGTTTGAGCGTGAAGTCTGAACAGGAGAGGAAGTTCCGAAAAGAACGAAATTTCTGATCAGGGAAATTAATATTATGAGGTATGTAAACTTCGTGATTTGATGTCACCGCTATGAAAGACATTAATGGAGGTGGAAGAAAGAAAATTACACTGATAATACACGGAGGTCTTAATATAATGCTACCTTCATGATATTGTGAAATAAAAACAACACACATCACAAATACTCATCAAGGAATGATAGTAAAGTAAGTGCGACTACTGTCTCGATCCTTATCAAATTAAACACTCCACCAAGCATATTGCACTAATGTAAAGTTAACTTCAAAGCAACATAACAGTAAGAATAGCAGTGTAAATTTATATCTAAATTAGATACAAGCTGCTAAGACTCGTAGCAAGTATATTCGGTGTTAATACCTTGGGAACAAAAATGAATTAGATTTAGACTACTCCACTGCAGCACTAGGAAATCAACATCGTTTGGGAGCGTGCACAAACTACGTGGCTCGGTCCAGGAGGGGGGGGGGGGGGGAGAGGGTTGGCTGGAAGGCTACACTGAGCTACGTGGGGGGAAGGGGGGTTCCGAGCCAGACCACTTACCTTTCCTTTCATAACATTTTTCACAGTTAAAATGAGGAACAGAACTCACAACAGCATGTGAATATTTATTTCCCCCAGTTAATTATCTCCGTACGTAATTTACAATCGTCTGACAAGAGAAAACAGTACAAAATGTCTTCTGGTATCAAAAGGGAAAAAAGCTACGTTCTACGTGGGGGGGGGAGGGGGGTAGAGGCAAAAGCCACTTAGGGCTACGTGGGGGGGGGGGGAGGAGGGTTCACAAGAGGCCAAAATGGAGCTACGTGGTTTATGCACGTTCCCTTTCCACTGAGCATTTTTCTGAGAGTGGACAGGCAAAAATAACTAGCAAAATGTTCTCAAATTATGCAATCTAATTACCAATAACATACACTTCAAGACGGAAACGAAGTTATGCAACACAAAACGTTATATGTGATAACATAGGATGTCAACTAAAGAAGCGTACAGTGAAAAAATAACAGGCAATAGACTTCACTTGGTGTCCTTTTGAAGCTATGTCTACAGAGAAACTGCTTCCCGTAGGGAGAAAGTTGAAGCTAACATCCTTGAAATACCCATCTGCCTCTACTAAGACTATCAGTCTTTTGGTTCTTAACACGAAAAATGTGTCAAACCAATTTTTTTGAAATAGTCCATTATATGATTTTTTTTTCTTTTCTTTTCTTGCCGTGCTGTCGATGGTTCAAGGGTCATCCAATCAAAACCGAGGGACGAAAAGAGTGTTGTCATTTAATAACGAATTGTTTATTATATCACCTTTCTGAATTATAAAATTAGTAATAATGAATACTCCTTTAGCATTTTGTTTAACTTTTCATGACAATTGCAGAATTTCTGCGTCCTGAAAAATTGATAACTGGTTATAAAATCAGAGTCATCACCTCGGTATCATAACGCAATTTTCCATTTATATCCGATTCACAAAGGTCTCTGCTGAAATTTTCCGTCGTAAATTCAAAAGACAGAAAGACCAATTTTTTGAACCCTCTCAATTTTTATGCTTTTTACTTAACGTGCATAACGTCTCTAACAAGCAAATACTGAATTTTATTTCAGAGGGCTTCATATCAATGAAAAGAAAAAAAACCTAATGCTTCACAAGCTGTGAACATCAGATTGTCATTAAGTCCTACACTACGGGACTACTGACATCTGCCACCTACTAGCGACCCAGGAAAGCTACGTGTCGATATGTTCTGTTTGTGTAATGTGTAGTTTTGTGACGGCAAGTTTGGACTATAGCAACATTTGCCTTTAAGACAAACGAAAATAGCTGAATTGCAACTTAGATGATCAGCACGGGTGCGGGACTTGAATCCGGATGATTTTTAACTCGGTCTAACTTCTGAGTTTCACAAAGCAGTTATACATCAGGACAGTAGAAACCAAAGCAAATTTTAAAATTGACATAGCAAAACCAAATCGCAATGAATTCAGTATACAAAAGGAACACAAGTTAACACACTTCTACGGTCGTATCTCCAGTACTGGAAGGGTAGGTCAAATTTGAAACAGACCTTTTAAAAAATGTTCACTGGAGAAATATGCGTTAAAAGAAATACAAGTGTATTTTATTACTCAATCTCTCTCTCTCTCCTTCGCATTGGAAGTTTTTTTTTAATTCCTTCTTCATAAAAATTGTTGGACGTGTACTCAGGTAAATGCACACCAAGACTTCGTCTTTGGAAAATTTCTTTCAATCATAATTTTATTTTTGAGTAGTCCAAACAAATGATAGTTACATGGTGACAAATTTGAACCATAGCGGGGATGTTCCAATTTTACTTGCAGCAACGAAGAGACCAGCATCGTGGAAAAGTATCCCGACTGGAATTTTGCGTCTTTTGGACTGAGACCTCTCTAAACTTGGGTAATAATTCGCAATAGTATGCAGTGTCTAAAGTTCGTTGTTCAAGCAGAAAATCGACGGATACAAAACGTTCAGCATCACAAAAGAAGATTATGAGAACCTTGCCAGCAGACAAACGTTTTTCGCTTCACCGATAACCAGCGGTATACTTCAGGTTCCGAAAGCGCATCATAGCCCTAATATCCTCGCAATCTGCGCAAAGTATAGTTTTCATGTTCTAGAAATTTGTATTAAATTATTTGGTTGTGTTGGAACCTTTCTGGGAATTTTAATAAGTCAGATTCATATGTGCAAAACAAAACGATTTTTTAGAACCTTAAATACAACTGATTCTAAATATAACACCGCTTATACGGTGAAACAGTGGTATAATATTTCCCTTAGACTATAGATTACAGTATCTGCAAACTAAGAAACAAGAAGTTTGATGATAATCAATCTACACAAATAAATATAATTTCGCTACGATATTCTCGAAATTTATTTAGTCATGGTATAGAACAAGCTATCACCAAGACTACGCTCGTACTGTTATAGAGAATCTCTATCGATGTGAACAGATATACCCTTGTTTCAAGAGTTGGGATGCAAATAAAAGTGTTAATGTCCTCCAACCAAATATAAATCTTTTCTTCATATGATGCGCCCCGTTTGCCAGAGGATCCGGCTATTGAGCCATTCCCGGGATAATGAGGCATCGTCTGCTTGCTCAGATGCTTCTAATGAAAGAGAAGAAGAGCGGGGAGTGCTAGAGGTCTTGCCTTATGATTAGAAATTGTTTAAAAAGGAGGGTAAATTAGTAATCAACGACGATATGAGAATGCAGAAACCAATAGGAAACTACTCCATTAAACAGCAGAGAATACGAAATCCTCTAAACTTAAATTACGATTTCATCCAAAATTAAATTACATAACATCTACTGAAACGGATGTTTGAGTTAGGATTTCTCGGGAAAGCACCAAAACCATTGCAAGAACAGGATAGTGGTTTATTAAGGATAGAAATAGACCAATTTCACACACTGTTCGGATTAGAGAGGAAAGTCTTGACAAGTTTCTGGTCTGTGGAATAATCATTAACACACAAGGTAAACACAGAGTAACGAAAACGGGATTTACAATGAATACGAAAATCTGTGCATTGCTTTGAAAATTATAATGACAATTACTTAACTGTTTACATCTATACTATGCAATTCACAAAGTTATGGGTGGCAGAGAGTGCTCTGCACCAAAACAAAATCTGAGCGTTCCAATCTCGAACAGCTCAAGGGAAGAAAGAATTCATATGAGCATCAGTGTGACACAAAATTTCTATAAGCTAATCTCTCCTGAAATAGGTCGCACTCATAAGCGAAAGGAGTTGTTCGCATGATTGCCAATAAATTCAAAACAATTCAGAGACCAATCGCAGTAGCAAACTGGCCAACATCTGAAGAAGTTGGTGAGGAGATAAAATAGGGGAAGGAATAAATTGAAAAATAACGGCTGGCAACTCATCAGCTGTCAATCCAGACGTTTGTTCACAAAACATCTAATTTTTAAACGGGAACAGCACAATTACACATTACAGGTCTAAATTCTTCATAAACTTTCAAAGTGCTTTTATTGAAAAGGAACACTCTTCTCCCAGCTGTCAATCACTAATGTAAGCATTTCAGGAAACAGTCTAGAGGAAGGAATCAAATTGGGCTCCTGTGGCTCGTTAATAAGTAAGAGTAAAAATCGTAAGTAGCCCCATTGAAAGGTAAAAAGATGGGAGGGGGGGGGGGAGAGAATGACAAACCAGAGCAATCTTGAGTCTGGCTTTTTGCAGAAATACAAAACAAGTGTAGTAAACGGTATTTAAAATCATAAAAGACAAAACTTGTACGCACCCGAAAACACCAACTGGATTATTATTTTATGGTCAAATAAAGATGCAGAAGCAAAATTTTACATTTTGAAGGATGCCAATGTTTTTTTTCGTAATGTTAAGGAAATCATGTGTAAAAATTTCACCTAAAATATCGAGAAAGAAGCAAAATTTATAACCTCCGCCAGAATCAGGTGCTTAAAAAAAACAGAATATCATGACATGCCTGCATTTTTATCACCACTTACGTTCAATTTGTACGTAAGAAATCAAAGAAAGGTTAGAAAAATGTCAGACTGGCTTCCAGTTTCATCCGTTTGCTGCGATTTTTAGTGCGATCGTTTTGTTTGCATAAGAAAGCGGTCATGAACTATATCGGAAATTATAAAATTAGATATCAAAATAAGAAGAAGTTAGAGAATTCTGTTATTTTGAAAGTAAAATTACAGTCAACGACAAAAAAAGAGATGTCAAAAACAGATTATCACGAACATAAACAGCTTCTAAACGCGAAACATCTAATTTATTTTTATTAGGGCCTTTTGGCTATTCGACGACAATTACTGGGGCCAGGAGATGATCCTGGGGAAAAAACAGAGCAAAACAGACATGGCCTTAGAAGAAACTATTCTGACTTTCGAATGAAATGATTTCTGGAAAAAATTTTTATAGGGTTTTAGGGGTCTAGGTTAGGATTACCAGAATTTTTTCTCTAAATCCGGGGACATTTCACAACTTTTTCACAAAAATCCGGGGACGCTTTCGGCATTTGTCCTAATTACGCGTTGTACTTTTATAATTTATATGCTTAAAGGATGAGTTAACTTAAAAGCCACATATTGTTTATATTTTGTATTTTAAACGAGGATCAACAGACAGCCATGTTGCACACAGCTGTTGTATCCAAGACGCAGTATCATTGTAATTTTCTTTTATTTGTAGGCACATAAAAGGAAAGAAGGGCGCTTCATATCTCTTGCTTTAAACGAATGCTTTAGCAAATCAGGGCTTTTAAAGGTCTCTCGCTTGATTAAAAAAAAATCTAAGGACAACAGTAAAAATCCGGGGACATTGCGGGGACGAAATCTGTCCGGGGACTGAGAGCTAAATACGGGGACTGTCCCCGGCAAACGGGGAAGCCTGGTAACCCTAGTCTAGATCATAGGATACGGGATAGGATTTGGATCAAGGGACGGGAAGGAATTTAGCCGCGGCCTATTGAAGGAGCATCCCGCATTCGCCCGGAATGATTTCGGAAAACCGAAATCTGGATGACCGGAAACCACGTCCTCACGCGAATGCCAGGCCCGAGCGCTAACGCACCAGTCTCGGTTTTGGGAAACCATGGAAAACCAGCATCTACAGGGTGTTTCAAAAATGACCGATATATTTGAAAAATCAATAAAAACTAAATGGGCAGCGATAGAAATACACCGTTTGTTGCAATATGCTTGGGACACCAGTAAATTTTCAGACAGACAAACTTTCGAAATGAGTTACAATTTTCAAAACAGATGGCGCTGCAGTCTGGAAAAATCTAAAGTACGCTTATTCTAAGGAAAAAAACATTTTTTCACAGCAAACTTGCAATCTGTGAACAGCACACGCTTACAGCAGAAAGACGACTTACAGAATGGCGAACTCACAGACTGCGTTTACTTCTATATCTTTCAAATCTCCTGCAGGGCCAGCTGTTGTTGAAAATTGTAACTAATTTCGAAAGTTTGTCTGCTTGAAAATTTACTGTTGTCCCAAGCATACTGCAACAAACGGGGTATTTCTATCGCTGCCCGTTTAGTTTTTATTGATTTTTTCAAATATACCGGTCATTTTTTAAACACCCGGTAAATAGTCGGACGGGGTTTCAAAGCAGTGTCGTTGAGAATGCCAGGTACTAGTTTAGCTGTTCATCGACCAAGACTCAGTGATTGATGAATCAAGAGTTTTATGACGTACACAGGACTGGGGAATTTGAGAAAAAGGAAATAGTGAAAAGCAAGAACCATACATCCAGCCACAGGATATAAATTATGGAAAAAATGGTAACTGCGTTCGGCATTTTTGCCAGGAGACCCTGAAGGGTAGTTCGGACACCAAATAACTTGATCTACAATTTAAATTGTAATCCGAAACACGGAAAATCCTTGGCTACTCATAAGACCAAAGCAAATCCCGTAAAGACTCTTGGCACCAGAGGGTTTTGTATCAGGGACCCTGAGTTTTCAAAGCAAACGTCTTAATCACTGAGCTAGCAGACCACTCTAGATTATGAGAAGCATAATCCCGGGGCAGTAAATGTAACGAATATCTGGAGACGATGAGATTAGCACAATATACGAGATGAATTGAGAGAGTGATGATATTTGAAACAGTATGTCAGCTGACAGAGCTTCTTCCAAATAAATGCAGTATATGTTTCTAACCAATTCAGTGTGAGGTTTATGATACAATGGTTACTTGGCGTTCAGCGGTTAACTAACACACATAAGCCGTGCTATTTAATTTTTCATATAAAACATCACAGGCTACATAAATCATGCAATCCGTAAATCCAAAACAATACACAATATTTCGAGTTACTAATTAAATCGACTATTTTATTTAACCTTTAGAAAATAACATGGTACAAAACTAAGTTATTACAATCGCTCTCTCCTCTCACTCCAATCTCGCTATTCCCTAACTGCTTCCCACCCCATCCCCACCAGAGTAAGCTTGTAAAACGTGATTTAAAATCAATTTATACCAAACATGAGTTTCAGGGATGTTCAGGGGGAAATTCACGCTATTTAATTCTGTTCATCTTCCTGAAATCGTATTGTAACAGAGGAACGAAAATCTGGCAGGCCTACAGGGAAAACATACATGCGGTTTTTCTTTTCTCACCAAACTCTGTCAGCAACGACTCAAATCCTTCATTCGAACCAGCTCCAAACTCACCTAAAAAAAAAGAGAAAAAGCATGTATAAAAATAACATAGCAGGTGTAAAGTAATTAAGTTTGTTTTACAATACTTCCATCAAAATAATAATAATAATAACAATAATAGAGCCAAAGAGTTGAAAATCTATAGTTACTAGCAGCCAGGTTTGTCACTTGTAAGTAACCATACTGCTTATTTCATCTGCTATGTGTTCTATACTGACAAATTACGTTTTTAAAGTATTATAACATTTACTACCAGCACTTTGCAATTTTGAAGCACCTGGTTGAGAATTCAAGTAAAAGTTTTTGATCTAGGCGGCGATTATCCATAAACAAATGTTCAACACAGGGTGATACCGCGCACAAAACTGGGATGCGCCTTCACTTCGCGCTGGAGACAAGATGCAATGCGGAGACCTCCAAAGTGCAAATGACAATGGGAGGATGAGAAATATCTCCCACTGATTTTGATCACATTTTGCAGAGTGGCCCTACTGCGCAATTCCAAGATTCTTCCACTAACTTCTTTCCTCATCCATCACTGCCAAGATAAGTTGTGTTACATTTACAACGGATTTTCGCCTGAAAATGACGAAAACTGCCAAAACACCATAATAAAGATAATTGGTACATCCACTGCACCATCTGAAAGGTCTTCCTTCAAGTTCTTAAAGAGCTAAGTAAAACACGTTTAATCTGATCAAATAGAGCCTAAAAATGTCACGAGCCTATTTTCCCAAACTTAAATTCCAAAAAATTTAATAATTTATTTAAACTTTTACTTCAGAAATTATGAAACTGACATTTCACGAGTTTACAATGAATTTGAGGATATTCTCATTTGCAAATGGAAGGCCGCGTGTCATAATAGAGTGACAGAGTGCGGATTGGAAGGTGAACGTTCCAACCCCACCTCTTGAAAGCTTAACGTTCGGCACGGTTTCCCTAGCCCAGTGTTTTTCAACCTGTGGGTCGCGACCTCAGGGGGATCGCCAAGTCTTGTTCTGGGGGTAGTGGCCGCAAGCCAGGTAAATGTGAAAAGCAAAGGTTGTAGGTCTTACAATAAAATAAAAATTTTCAGTGAGATGGCTGTGCTTGTTTATTTTTAATAAATTGTCGAATCGTAGTTGAATTTTTGATACACAAATAACCAAATCATTTTCTAATCAAAGCCTATTTCTCTTCTTTCTATCATATTACAGGTAAATATCTATTTTTTTCGGTTTTGATTTGCTTCCGCCACTGCCACTTGTAGCAAACGCGGAGGGCTGCGATGATCTTTTGAGAGCTCCATTTTATCCTCGCTCGCAGAGAAGCTAGTCCGTACTCGCTGGCGTACTCTTGACAACTGATTGCAGTGAACAAAAACGAACTGTTCGTATGTGGCAACTGACCCCGCCTCCCGCGCCGCCACCGCAGAGTGCCCGCGACTACCTTGCGCAGCATTTGATTTCTCGATCCATAGGTGTAGTCTCAATAGAAACAAATATTAAACACGTCGTTTTTGAAGTAACTGACATACTTTTATTACGGACCTAAGGGAGGGGGGAGGGGGGGAGCGAAAGTTTTTATTACAGACCTGGTCACCAATTTTTTTGTACTTGTAAAGGGTCGCATATTAAAAAACGTCGAAAAACACTGCTCTAGCCTATTGTGCAATCTACAGGGATGGGACGCCTTGGGCATAAGCGCCCGCGGCCTGGCTCTACAATTTCAACACAATCTTTAATGCTGATACTTATAAAAGGAATTTTGAGCGGGAACTATCTCCGCGATTCACCACGTTCCTCAAAATTCATGAGCCCGAGAGCTCGGTAAAGGGAAAAATCTGTAACATCATATTTTTATGGACGCCGAGTATATCAACATTTATAACGCTGTAGCAACATTTTCGTTCCAATCTGTAGTTTTATTTTGTACCCCTCCCCCTTTTTTTTACAACAGCACAAGTGTATTGCATTCCTCTACTTATATCTTCAGTACCTCTTCGGAATTACATTCCAAACAACTCAGTCGAATTGCCACTGACGATTTTGTGTCTACATATAGGTCTAACTAAAAGTCGTCTTTCTACTGGCATGCATTCTTGTTTGTCTAAGTTTTTCATACTCTAAAACACTATAATTATTTTTCTGGTGTGCAAAGAGTGAGGTGTACCTAGCGTGACGAACCCCTGATCTTGAAAATGAGGGAGATTTAATCGTGACAGCAAAAATCATAAATATATTCTTAAAGATTTGTATCCATACAAACATTTTAAAGTAAGGATTTTTTATTTTGCAAGCAGTAACACATTTTACAGTCTTACAGGATTTTAACTATTTACATTTATCTAAGGATATTGCAGAGCGTTTAATTTATTTTGACTTTATTTGTAAAAACTTTCTACAGCTATACTCAAAATTTGTAATTAACATGAACTCTGATTTGGTGAGTTCCATGCTGCTTTGATTTAGTTGATACATCTAATGTTCATTAGAGAATTTGACCCTTGAATACTTAAAACACCAAAATCTTGATAAGATTCGGGACATCAATTTTTTTCCATGCTAAATTCACTGAAAATTTCTACGTGCATCTCATCTGCATTAGAAATATGCATAATATACATTTGTAAACAATCTGTCTCACAGTTCTAAACCTGCTAAAGTACATTACGGGATATATCTTCGGCTTTGATCACACTGTTTTTTATCCGTTGATGATGTAAGCGTGAAAAAGTTACGTTAGTTTTGTTAAAGATGATAATTTCGGAGTCGTATGGCAAATACTGCAACCATCTAAGTATCGAGGATATTTGCATATACGTTAAAATACACAAATTCTTTCCGAATACATTTTTATTATGTTTATAAGACCGTAGTCCAGTATGTGTATTACGTATTACGACTTATTTCTAAACAACATCCTTCAACTAGTAGTTAAGCCAGTAAAAAGTCGACTTCAAATGTTATCAACTGTTCAAGCGAAGTTTCTCTAAATTAAAGGTTCTCTAACTGTCAAACTGGAGGGCCCCCCTCCCCCCCCCCCTCCCACAAGGGGGGCGCGAAGACATGTCGGGAGAGAGGGGGGGGGGGCGGCAGGATGGGATTGTGCAAGGTAACTTCCCCGTCGGTGTGGACGATACATCAGCTCCACAACGTCTGAAGTACTATATGTCTCCTTCACCGCCTCTTAGAATTTACAATCATTATTTTAGTATCACATACTTAGTGAGTTTCCTCCGAGATGTAAGCATTTACCTATTTAATAACAAAATTTTGGGGAGTTGGGGGGGAGGTGAAAACATTTCTTTTGCCGGCATGGGGGACGTGATAAAAAATGTTTGGGAACCCCTACTCAAAGCTCATTTCTGCACCAAATGGCTACCAAGAAGGTGCAGCCATGATTTTTCGTGAACTGTTCTATTTATTGCCTTTCGAGCCTAGTAGGTGAGCGGTAAAGTTGGGCCTGTCATTCGGGAGCACGAAGGTTCAAATCTCCGTCAGGTCACCCAGATTTCAGTTTTACATGGTTTCCCGAAATCATTCCAGGTGAATGTGTAGATGATTCCTTCAAAAGGTTTTAGCTGAATTCCTTCCCTATCCTTGCCGCCAATCCTCTCCCGCTTTTACTGACCTGCACGTCGACGTAGCGTAAAGCCTTAAGGAAGAAAAAAAAATTGCCTTATTTGATTTTTAATTTTCAGTTTGTCGTGCCTTACGTTGGAGAGGATTACTATTTCCTAATATTTTGCCATTTAACAACTACAAATAACATTTTATTCTCTGGCTGTCTAAGGGCGGTTTTAACAGTATACACAACCGTTTGGATTCGGCATGCCAGGTGGAGTTCTTGAATAGAAAGCTATTCAAGACATGAAGCGCCTTGATGGAGACCCTATGACAGTGCTAGCCTGTCAGTCCAAAAGCAGCCATCACACGAACCCTTGTGAGACATTATACTACTTTTCCACAACTGCTGGCGGAGTATTTGACATCCAGGCTTACTTGTCGTCCGTAATCAGCGTTGCAAGGTCGGGCACCGATATTTTACGACGCGGCGGATGTTACTGCGCTATAAACGTAATTACCTGTCCGTTTACACCGACCTCAACAGCCCGAGCTCTAAGGATTGCACCGAGCGTGGTGGGTAGGCGGTTAACGCTCTAGCCTCGCATTCGGGAGGACGCCGGTTCGAATCCCCGTCCAGGCATCCAGATTTGGTTTTTCCATGGTTTCCCCAAATCACTCCAGGCGAATGCCGGGATGCTTCCTTCAAAAGGCCATGGCCGAATTCCTTCCCGTTCCTTGTCACCGGTCCCATCCCGCCTCTAATGACCTCGACGTCAACGAGACGTAAAGCTATAAGTAAACAAAAAATCTAAGGATTGTATATCAATGCCTATATGTGCTACGAACTAGATTTTGTCCGCGAATTCTTCCGCGTGGACCATTCCTACTGTCAAACCAGCGAAATTAAGTAACTATGATTTTTTTTTTCTCCAAAAACGTAAAGAAATATTAGGTATGTGTAAACATAAACTTGATACTCCTCTTACTTTCAGAAGACTCTAGATCAATAAAATTAAATCGCGATATGAACTATAGATAACGTCATCTACTGGTGAATCAGTGACATTAAGTGAAATAAATATCTTTGTTGAATGACTGTCATTCAGGTCATTAACGGCTGACGGAAGCAATGACGAAATTAGGTTGTGAAAACGGCAATCTGCCTTTCGGCCCTAAATACTGCCGGTAGCGTTTTTCCCGTGATCCGCTTAAATTTGTCTCTATTTAATTATTACCTTTTCCCGTGCCTCACTCAATTGACGACTAACATATTGCCATTTACAGGTTTTAAAGATCCGATATTTATAGAGGGGGTTAATGATGGCTTTAGAATTGCATCACAAGTATTTCTTTGCTGAAGTTTTGATCTGATTTTAATTTTCTGCACGGTACGCAAGTGAGATAGCGTGATGATAATTACCTATCAAGCTGTGAAAACCCCAGTGTCCTTTAATTAGTTTTTAAGTTATGCCCGATTACATTTAAGTCTAATGCTCAGAACAGATTTTGATTTCCTGATCTGTTATCAGGTGATGAAGTTTAATGAGACATACTCCGGATTTTAAGTGAGACCTAAGTTTTTAAACCGTAAGAACCTCGTCAAAATAAGTTCAGTAGTTTTTGCGTGATGCCGGGACAAGAGAATCAACAGACAAAAAAAAATTAAGAACAATATATTGTATTAGCGTCATGGACCTCTAAACAGTCTATACCAGTGTTTCCCAACGTGGGGCCCACGCCCCACAGGGGAGCAATTTGGTTTTTTAGGGGGGCAATTTAGAAATTGACTTGAAACGACTTTACCGCTTTCTCTTCGGGTTATTTAAATGCAATGTTAGATATAGGTACAAAATATAGCAAAAAAGCAAATTCTTAAAAGGATCACACTAAATTGCCGTAATAAATCTTTATTAAAAATCTTTTGAATTTGAATTTTAGTATTTCATTATATGATTTTTAATTTTACTTACTATGTTTTATGACAATATTAAAGTGTTTTCTTTCAAAAACCATCCTATGTGAGTTTCTTTAATAACAAATAATTTTTTTTATTAACAATTATGTATGGGGGGCAAAAAAAAAATGTTAAAAGTGGGACATGACCCAATAAAAGGTTGGGAAACACTGGTCTATACCAATCACCTTCAAACAATGCTGTCAATGTACACAGACCCTTTTGAGATTTTTAACACTATAGATGCCTCTCCTCCTCTTCCGGTTCTGTCGATCGGTCTTTTACAGCGTACAGCTATAATTACGCATATGGAACGGCTAGCTTGTTCGCCAGTGACTTTCACTAGTGAGAGCGGTCGATCAGAAAATTTTCGAAACCTACCTCAGTTGGTAGATGGTATAGATTGTGATGCTTATTTCAAGATTTAGAACAAGCAAAAGAGTGCAGTGCGTAAGACGATTATTTCATGACATTAACTGCTGATGATATGCAAAATTTTCTGTAACCCACAGTCATTGCGGACTGGTAACGTAGGGTCTAATGAGCTCACTCCGCGTGCCGAGAGGTGCCGGCTTAGGGGATGACGGGTTTTAATAAAGTATCGTCTGTGTCATGATTTTTTTATTTATTCCATTTTTTAAGTAGCCTATTACGATTCGATGATTTTCATTTCCACAGCGACATTTACTAATTATCAAACGTTTAAACGAAGAATCATACACAGTATGAAACATAGTACAATTATGCTACAACTGCTGCTACAATAATATGAATTATTAATACCCATTAATCAAATAGTGCCCATTAACACTTTAAACATTAATTTTCAACTGTAAAGTTTATTCATCGCTGACATCAGTTGAAGCACTCACTTGATAGTCACAAAAATCTTGAAAAAATACGAATATACGTGGTAATAATATAAAATACATGCATTGATGCTTTTGCTCGGATTAAATCGGTCAAACGCCTTTTTCAAATAGATTCCAATAAACACAGTATTTGGATCAATTTTTTGGGCTAAGTCAACAACATTAAAAAAAAAAAACTAAAAAAGTTGAAGCTGATGAGATGTGACGAGCTATTCCGAAACATTTAAGTCTCCGTGCGATATATATAGCAGCGACAAAAGACTTCCCTTCAAACGCTATGTACGATCAGTAATCTATTCTGGTGTTTATAGAGATAATATTTTTTTAAAAAAATTCAAGGCCAAATTATCGTCATAGTGAGGTTATATCGCTACTGTAATGAGCTCAAGGCAGTAAGTAGCACGGGATATGGCCAATCATATGATGCGCTTTTAGCAAGTATTTGCCGACCTTGCTCGTAAAACCTCTTCCGCACGGATCTTAAACAGCTGAGCTCGACACAATGTTCGATAAACGTGTTTATTTCGTGTTATGGTTCTCATTTACCAAAGAAAATTTTATCTCGTACACTTGGAGAACTTAAACATTATAAATCTAGCTGTAATAGAGTGAAGAAACTGATTTCTAATTAAGTTGTCAAAAATCAATAAACTTTCGTTCCAGATCATGATCGAAAACAGAACGGATACAATCGGTAGATTTATTACTAGAACAACTTTTAAAAAGTAGGAAACCACAGCAAACAAATGCGTACACAGACCGTACCTGTATACGTGGTTGCGGGTTCGTAAACACAAGCCAGAACACATCACTAAAAGATATGTAATAATATCCCAATGACTTCGATCCCAAAGATTTACAACTGTCACACGTGAGGCCACCGCCATCAACCAGGCTCTTATTTACGCAAAAAGATGTTTCCGGCAAAGTATACTTACACTTACCGATTCACTAAGTGTGTTAACACCCGTTATACTCCAGCGTTGAACTTAACCAACGCTGTTCCACCGTTAATTACTTTTGGATACCTAGAACGAATCGAAACGACAGTACTGACGTATCCTCCACGACGACCTTGGTATTCAAGATGGCACTTTCAACGACGATACATCACATCTGTCATTCGTACGAGATTCAGCCACGGCGCCTTCCGTAGTCACCTTTACCGCATCCAGGCGGTAAACACACCCTTGTGCACATGTAAAGGACAGACACAACAGGGCCTCAATCATCAATTCTTCAACTGCTCTAATTTTCACCAACAGCAAGCAACTTTCATCAATTCTCTTGTGCGAGCACGGCAGCCACTCCCAACCAGTGTTATAGTTCTACCCACTACAAATAACAACAAAATCTACTCCATCACTAAGGACTTTATTAAGGACGCTGACATACGTATTTAATGCATCAATATATCTGTAATATTTTTTGTAAAGTCGCTTGTTATTAACTTGTAAATCTACCAGGCTGACTGTATGGTCTGTTCAAGATCTAAGGTCAAATAAATAAATACAAATAAACTGTCACACGAGCCTTGAATGTTCACACACATAGCAAACTGAAAGTGCATTTGACCAATCTGTCCTTCGAGATAACTGAGTAAATCCTAAACGTGTCATGTAATGGAATAAGTTACGGAACTTCACCTCCCACGTATATGCGTGCAACAAACGGCTGATTTATTTAAATGGCGCCTCCTAAATACTACACAAAATAGTGATTTTTTAAGCTGAGAATCCAGATTACTGAATCTGCCTCAAGAATTTCAATTGCTGTTGTAAATAATATACTTACCATGTTAGTTTGATTTAAAAAAAAGGGAAAAATTCACAAAACTGAAATATAAAATAATAATAATAATAAAAAGAAGTATGACTGAGCCACGAACGAACACAATCGCAGAACTTGTCAAGCCGTTGGTGAGTTGCTGGCAACTGGGTTATCCACTTTTAATTTTTATCATTCAGTTCAACAACTCAATCCATGATATTAGACATTTAGGCCTCTAAAATTCGCTAGTGTCTTATCCTGTTTTGGTGCGATCTCGGTGTTTAGCAACTCCTTTAACAACCTAGATTTTGTTTCGGCTTTGGCACTTCAAGACGTTAAATAGCATGGGTAACAGGAATATTCTGGTCTTAAAGCAGTTGAGGCTATTTGCTTAGTAGCCACTTGATTTATATTCAATCATCGTATAAGAACGAGCCATCCGGTTCTCTCTTCCTGTGCGCCTGATAATACTTGAATGCTCGATGTAAGAGAAAGAACAGATCATACCGAAAACTTAATCCAATCTTAAAAACATCCATTCACAGATTGGATAATCAGGAACAACTAGGAAGTATCAAGCCTGACCAGCCAGCTGAAAACAAGGTTAATAGGCGTTGTAGACTTTTACACCCTTAGGATAAACGGAATAATGTTTACACCATAAATATTACTGCAGTTCCCAAAATTAATGCTTCCCAGACCCATGTGATAGGTCTGATTTTGTCACTTTCTAAAAAATTTCATCTGCGCTTGTATTTCTTTTTATTTATTCAGTGGATCACAAAACACATTAATCTAGTTTTGTTCATTTCGCATTTCATATTCTTTGCTAAGAAATGCTCTAGATTTTAATGTTATTAGCGCTATAACTAACTTACTGAAGTTGAAGGAAAGCTTACGCAACAATAATATATTCAGTAACGGTATGTTAAGAAAAGATTTCAGAGCAGAGTTGAATGAGAAGATGAAGCGAGGTTTCGGAATGTTCGTTATCAATTTGAGCTATAATCTTCCAGAATGAAACAAGGAGTCTGTCAGAAATACGGGGTGTTTCAAAAATGACCGGTATATTTGAAAAATCAATAAAAATTAAACGGGCAGCGATAGAAATACACCGTTTGTTGCAATGCGCCATCTGTTGTTGAAAATTGTAACTAATTTCGAAAGTTTGTCTGCTTGAAAATTTACTGATGTCCCAAACATATTGCAACAAACGGTGTATTTCTATCGCTGCCCGTTTAGTTTTTATTGATTTTTCAAACATACCGGTCATTTTTGAAACACCCTGTATATTTAACGGATTTTGATTTTTTTTAAAAAAAGTAGAGTCAATCTGCAACACTAAAAAATAAGTCCCGCATAGCCGTATAATTAGATTCGCCGTAATTCGAGAAAAAGAAGTTTTGCTGGATAGAAAATTTTTCTCAAGTGAATAGTACACGGAATGAAACATTCCTAGTAGGCGTTTTTTGTTAGCACAGTCGGTACTGCGCTTGGTTGCAAGTTCAAGAGTGCGGGCGGGTTCGACCCAACAAATATTTTAAATAAAATAGTAAAGAAATTAAAACTGATTAATTTTTTCGTTTTTATTGTTATTATCAAAATTTGTACTGGTATTTCAAAACAACGCAAATTTTAGAAACAATTTTTGGAACTAAAAACTTTTGTAAAATTTATTATAAATTAAATTTACGACTTCATTATCTTCTCTTCCTTGCATAGAATAGATTATCAGTAAGTTGAAACGGATCATTTTTCTGCGCCCAAAAACTTAAATGTTGATTTTATATCCGATTCTTCTACTCCTTTACAGGTTTACATATCTACCAGTGAACTTACAACGGGATAGTAATATTACAATCAATTGTACTAAGTTTTATCGGACCTTACAGACAAAAATTATTTTATTTAGAAAAAAATAGTTCTCAAGCAGCGGATCAAACGCAAAATTTTCTGTTTGGTAATGCGCATTACCGGTTCCATTAACACACAAATTCAGGTAGAAGTTGCCCGAGCAAAAATTGTAATTCAGAAATACTTTTTTATTATTTCGCTGGAGTTATTGTTTAGTGCTGGAGAATCACCCTACCTAATACAATTAAAATCCGTAAATGCATATCTTACACACTCCCTGTACGCTCGGGTGCAGCTAATTAAATAATGCAATAATCTTAGCACCTCTTCTGTATTGTTCGCTATTACCGCAAACTCAACTATATTACGATGATTACTGTTTATAAAACACTAGAGTTATATCACAAAAACAGTTTCCAGTAATACGATTAAGGTTTTTGTCAAAGACAAGGAAAATACAGGCGCGAGAGGATTGTAGACAAGAATTGAGAAGGAAATCAGCCAAGTCCTTTGTGAAAGAACCAACCCAGCAGGCATCTGCGGTGTTCACGGAATCATTGAAAGCCAATCCATATGATCATTCCCGTTACCACTCACCCACAGTCTCAATAAAATTGATCCTAACGCTACATACTGGACGATAAAAATGATCAAATTGATACATGACATTCTGATGATCTTGCAAAGAGAAATCAAGTTTTAGGACGTACTGCTATTTTACTCCAGAGGCAATACATCGCATCCCACTACAGTAGACCTCACATTATCCGAACTCCGACTATCCGAATCACTGATTATCCGAATCGCTTTTCTGATCAAGACGGTAACGCTTACATGGTGGCGGAAGCTTGGATAAGACGTGCGTGGAACAAGCTGAAAGGCATTCAAACTGAAGAAGAGAAGGAAAAGGAGAAATAGGAAAAAGAAGCTCACAAAAAGGAAAGGGAAGAGACAGGAGAAGATGGTGATGACGTGACACTTGAGAAACATTATTTTGAAAATTCCTGGATGTTGAGAAGTTAGTGGTGAAGATATCGGAGAGTAGGTGGTAAGAGATTCGTCAGACCCTGGGTATTAAATTCTAAATGATGATGAACTTATTATAAGTGCGAGAGATGAAAGTGTCAAGGAAAAGGATGACCTTAATGTCGACGTTGAAGCAGACACGGAACCATCAGCTAGCTAGTCAAGCCTTTGCCGGCCTTGAAACTGCATTGAAGTGGATGTAGCGTCAGCCTGAGTGTGAACACATGCCACTTCTCACTGTCAAGCGGATGCGCGACTTGGCTGCCCGAAAACGGATGAATGCAGTCAAACAGATTACTTGACCGAGATGTTCAGCAAGCAATTACTTATCTACAGTACGGTACGTACACACGTTATCATTATTCTTGGCCGCCGCTGAAAAATTCTATCACTCTTATCTTGCACAATCCTACATCAATGTCATCCTAAGAAACAGTAACGCAATACTGGCTCGTCAGTATTGCGTTACTGTTTCCTGGAATGACATAGATGTAGGACTGTGCAAGATAAGAGTGATAGAATTTTTCAGCGGCGGCCAAGAATAATGATAAAGTGTGTACATACTGTACTAATGTACAGCACTTGTAAGAACACTTAACATGTAAAAGAGTTGCCTTTTCATCTAATTACAAGCTATTATTCTTTAAAATAGTTTTTTTCCTCCAGTTTTCAACATACATACAGTACTTAATTAATATAGACACTTTTTCGGAAAAAATCCAATTATCCGAATTTTTTACTATCCGAATGGGGTCCGGTCCCAATTGATTCAGATAATTGGAGTTCTACTGTATTTAACATCGACCAGTAGGACAACACGTATGTATGTCTGAAGTATACAGCTTTCAACAATATATCATAATATTGATGCACGCAGTGGCGTAGCTAGGGGGGGGGGGCGGTCCGCCCCGGATGTCACCCGTTTGGGGGTGACACCCGCATTTCGAAATTAGTAATCGAAATTGGTGTCATACAATTTTTTTTTTTTGGTGTCGAAACACGTCTACCTTGAATATTTTTTTTTAAGTTGATCTATCGCTTATTCAAATACGATGCAGGGGGCTGTGCTCTTTCATTACAGTAGAGTATAATTATTGGCAACACCGCATGCTTAACAAAGAGAGCATCGCTCTGTACCTACAACAATCACAGGAACTCATTGTGCATGCCATCCGTCACTGTTGTTTGGTTTGTTAAAAGCGGCGCGGCGGTGGATATAATGTAAGTTCTCTTGTATAAAAAGAGATAGTTTTAAAATTAAAGGATATATTATATATATCTAAAACTGTTAAAATCATGGTAATTAGACAGTTAAATTGAAAATCCTCGAAATTATTTCAAGAAAATGTTAGATTTTCCTTTGAAAAAAAGATAGAAAAAAAAACCAACCAAGCGTATGTCGGAATACGCGTAGTCTAGGTTCCAAAACTGTTTTGTTTGTTTATAATTCTATTAGCTTTCTTGCTAAGATTCACGTGCATTGAAGTATTTTCTAGTAATTTTTGAATTTATCATCTGACAGATTCGTGATGTATAAATTGAGTACATTTCGCGTTATCCGATTTACACTCTGCGTACCTACCTATCGTGACAGTGCACCTATACTCGACATGAAATCGTATCATGTTCGAATTTATGCAAATAAAATGATTGGGAAAACTGTGCATTAAACTAGCAATACTGTCAGGTTTCAAGTCAATCCGAACGAGTCCAAGTGTTCGTTGATGGTTTTGTCTGTCGTTGGTAATCAGTTTTTGTAGGCCATGTGTTTTAAAACAGTCGGAAGCGCGTATCTTGCTGGCGAAATCGTAACATTAGTAAGAATTTTAACTCTAGGTTCATTTAGCTTTGCTATGCATTCTACTGATCGAGAATATGCAAATATGATCGCGATGAAATAAATAAGCGTATGGTTCTCTAAGAACTTTCCATAATAAATTTACAGAAGAAGATTTCTATTATGGGTAACCTCTCTGTCGAATACAATAACCTAAATTTTACGGGTTCCTTAAATCGACAGAGATGTCGAACTTCTGTTCCTGAACAAAAATTGAGCTTTAATCGTAAACTGAACGAACATTTGAGCCGTTTACGTCTTTATTTATACGCTACAGAGCGGCGCTAGAAATCTAAAATTTACACGTGGAGACGGTCTTCAGTACATACAATGTCATATTTAGGAGTCTGTAGCTACGTATTTCTTAGGCGGGTGGTAAAATACTTGTTAATTACTTCATTTAAAGACGGCAGATATCGCAATGGCATGTTCTTTTACTATCTGACCCGTTGTTTTTTTTTTTCAAAATTATGTTTAATTACGTTTTTATATTTTATTTATTCTTCTATTTTTATGAAGGAACTTCTCTGACTATACAGTATCTCCCAGGGTCTCATAACTTGTGGGACCCGGATCCTGTGTTTGCACCAATGGGACCCCATCTGGGTCTGGAATTGCTTCTACTTGGATCAAGCCACTTCTGTTAACTTTCCTCTCAATTTCCCTTGGTACTGCAAATACCGAGATTTCAAAGTCATTTAAATACAGCCTATGTTAACTATTCAATAACAAATGGGTGGCTTTCGACTTTTTTTAAATTTATAGCGGAATCTTATCGTTACCCTATAGTTACACTGGCGGAGATTAAAATCACAATACGCATACATAAGTGGTAGAATTTTAGGAAACTTTGAAGACATATCCAGCGCCCATACCTAGAAGAAATGATAATAAATGTAAATGAATCAGGCTAAGTTATTACCTTTATAAACAGTTGTCAGTGATTAATGGGCCCAACTTGAGCACCATTCGTGGATCCTTGCCGGCATTGACACAACAAGTGTTCGGATGTCTTGTTGGTATATGTCTCACTACGCGTGCATGTCTTTTGCATTCAGTTGTTGCACAGTTTGTGCTGGGTGACCATGTGATCTAATGTGTCTACTCCTGGTATCCTAGACATGCTCTATTGAGGACAAATCTGGGAACCGAGCTGTCCAAATTGTGATTGAAAATCCTTGGAAGGCTTGTGTGACGATGACCGCAGTATGAGGACGGGCATTATCTTGTTGGAAAATGGGATTTGGATGGTGAACATGAAGGGTATCACAATAAGATGCAGTACCCCATCCACATAGTGATGGACTGTCATTGCCATCGACAACAGCCGACTCAGTCATGCTGTCGAAACTGATTGCCTCCAAAACATGACACCAGTGGCTGCATTTGCGTGACGTTTTGAAATCACAGTAGATAAGCCGTTTCTCCACTACGCCTGCGAACATGTCGATTATCACTTTGCCACAGACAGAATCGAGACTCGTCTCTAAACACAAATGTACGCCATTCACATGTCCATTTGTGTTTCGCATTACGCCAGGTTAGTTGATGTTGGCAATGAAATTAGATTAATGGGACACATTGCACAGGAGCCAGAGAGTGTGATCCAGCTTCAAGCAATTAGTTTACCATCGTCCAGGGAACGGGGGGGGGGGGGGACTATCTGCTTGGATCTGGCCTGCAGTCAACCGTCTGCCAGCAACAGCCACTCTCACCATTTGGCGGTCTTCAAGTGCCGTTATCCATCTGTATGGATCCATGCCTGCTCTAGGAGTATTAGAGCCCTTCTTTCATCCACTGTGTAACAAGTCTGTATACTGACATTGCACTACGGCGAATCCAGTTAGACATTTGGGTGTAGAGAGTTGTCACTCTTCGTCTTGGCATACTTAGCCAACAAAAACTTGTGGGCAACAAAGTGTCATGTTTTACCACACTGTTAGCCACTTATACGCTTAAAAAAAAATTTGAATTTTACATGTCAAATAGCACCGTAATTTTCATATTATTACATATAAAACTTTCAATTTTTAATCCTTTAATACTCTTCATGTGGGCATACTTGGGGCCAAATTTCATTCATTTATAACAACACCGTCTGGGTGTTGGAATTTTAATTTGCGCCAGTTTGTGTATCAGTTGCTAAGTGTAAAGGTCGAGCTGCACTTTGCCAATACTGGTCTGTACCGTCACCGCAACGACAGCCGGCCGAGTGACGGCTCGCCCCCTCGCGTCCACACTTTTCCATAGCTCGTCCGTGTTCCTACCCGGTCTTTAGTCTCCTTTAACGTTTTCAAGTGATTGTTTCAGGGAATCAGTGTTGGGGACACCCTACTTTATTATAGAGTACGGTACTAATATTTTGCACAGTTTTGGTACGAAAGTATATTAAAATATTTTTTTTATCTGACTCGCGTAATCACCTAACTGGTTGATCCCAGCGCAGTATTAACAGTATCAACGCAATCTCAATGAAATGTCAATCACTTCGCAATTGACGCGTTTGTTTTGTCTGAGGTTCTTTTCGATTCACTCAGTACTTTTTGTTAGTGAAGAACGAGATTATAATATATTTTAATATAGATCGTAATAGTAAAAATAATAATTTCATAATTATCTCAAAGTTCTAGTCACAGATTTTCTTTTTGGGAAACTCGCAGTGCACCTAAATCGTTGTCACCTAACTTGAAAAGAAGACCTACAGATTAACGTGAAATTCGAACCACCGAGCGTCCTTCGCATTAACAGATAAAAGCTTTGCCACTGGTAAATGTCAATTTTAATGCCCGCCAAAATTACAGTCGAGACCGGGATTTGAACCGGGACCTTCAGTTTCCAAATCACACGCAGTAACCATTTGAGTCACCAGTTCGAATATAGGTGTAATGAAAAATAAGTTTTCAAACATGATAAAATAAACATTTTTTTCTATACCATCTATTTTTGCTATCAAAAAACTCGAATCGAGTTTTATTTGTTTGAATACAGTAGAACTCCAACTATCCGAATCAATTGGGACCGGACCCCATTCGGATAATCAAAAATTCGGATAATCGGATTTCTTTCCGAAAAAGGGTCTATTTTGATTAATTATTGTATGTATGTTGAAAATGCCTTCTTTTAAAAGAGATTTTTGGTTCTTTTCCACTTCGGGGATGAAAATTTCGCCGTACCACTCGGTAAACAAAGCTGCAGTCATCCAAACTTTGGGTTGGTTTTTATAAAAGAGGGAAGCCTTTTCGCAGTACGTTTCTGTCTTAATTAAAAAATCGATTCGGATAATCGGCGATTCGGATAATCGGAGTTCGGATAGTTGGAGTTCTACTGTACATATTTTTCAGTACTTCTAGATTAGTCTTGCGTCTGGTTACGGCGTGTGATTCGAGTGTGGTAGGTTCGGTTACAAATGCGGATCTCGGCTGCAATTTTTGTGGGTCTTAAAATTGATCTTCAATTCTGGCAAAGCTTTGATTTTTTAATGCGAAGATGCTAGGACTCTTCCTACATTTTATGAACATCTGATGAAGATGGATGAAAAAAAAACGTTTTTTAAAGGCAAATAATAACATGAAATTATCATTTAGTCGTAAGGGAAGGGAAATTTCCGAGCTTTCTCTATGCGCTTCTCCACATCCATCAGGCCGACACTGATCAGCACCGTCAAAACATAAACCAATCCCCGAGTGTCGGACTGAGTCCCGATCTTCAGAGGAGTTAAAATTAATCTAAAACCACTTTCGATCACCGGTGAGCAACACGTGGCTAATATCTTGCCATGTTGACTATTGAACATGAAGAAAATCAAATTCATAATTTTGAAGATGTAATTTACGAGTTTGCAGCTGTTAAAGATAAAAAGAGGAGATTGTGAAAGCAATTGTATTTAGTTTATTTGTGAATTTTTTGAATGTTGTTAATATTACAATTTTATTAACTATAATTTTTAATAACAATAAATGTTTATTTAATTATATTTTATTAATATCATATTTTACACTTACAAGATATTATATTTTACTTAATTTTGAATTTAAGTTTTCAAGGGGTGACACCATCGATAACCGCCCCGGGTGTCACTCACGCTAGCTACGCCACTGGATGCACGAATCGTTAAACGAAGTGTTAAGTTTAAGTTTACTGAACCAGTTCACAAAGTTAAAATATTTCCGAGAAAGGGAATCAGAACCAAATTAAGACTCTACAGTCATTTCCCCCTAGGTTATACTTTCTTCCGGAATTTTATAACGTATGCCGACAACAGTGAGGCGGATTTTTAAGATTTTAATTCAAAAGCGGGAAGGAGCAACTGCAACTCTTTATTTAACTGAGTTTCATTACTTATCGCGATTTACAAGGCAACAAAACACGTGCGTGGATCCAGGAGCAATTTCGTAGTACCATAAGTTCTTAGGGATTGTTAAATATGTCCAGGATATATGCGGAGGACTTTTACAGGTTTCAGAAATTAACAGTTCAAAAGCAAAAACCATCTCAATTACGTTTTTAAATGTTTACAATAGGGCAAGGACTCAGTTTCATTGACAAAGTCAATTAGGTTTCGCGACTAGCCTCGGTACCTTAGTGGTTAGCGTGCTTTCTGGTGGCCTACGGCATGGGCGAGCTATCCCACACCAGAATCAAGGTTTTTTTGTATAACAAAGAAGAAGAAGAAGAAACTCTTTGGTGTGATGAGTCAGAAACAAGAAGCCAGACTGCAAAGAGTAAGTTTGAGTAAAGATGTTGACAACTGTAAATAAGTCACTTTCTAAAAAATGGTACAATGTTTCAGACACCGAAGAAGTTTTCAAATGACAGGAAAAATGTTCCGTATTCAGAGGTATTAATTTCCATTTCTGCAAATTCACCGATAATATTACATCATGATATGTGATTAGTCACATTAAAATTATTCAATTTAACTGTTATTTTTAAAGCCATGCATTTTACTATGCAAAAATTAATTCCTTGCTCTCATAGCAGAATCTGAGCATCATAAACATGTTCTTCGAACATTTCGTAAAAAATATTTCTATGCGAAATGCACAAATGCCACAGCCACTGCATTTGTAACTTGCGACCCCACAACCAGTTCAGACTGATTTATCGGCTCCATTACTAAGAATTCTTTTATAAGAGACATTCACAGTATTGAATAATCTCGTGGTCGAAGTAGTTAAAATGCATTAACCCGAGGTTGACTGGTTCGCGTTTCAGCAGCCACAAGAGACGTCCACCGTCCGGTACTTGCCCGGCAGGCTAGGTGAGGTGATGGTGCACGATATCTTATTACGCGGATTGTAAACCAAAGGCCTGTGTTTTAAAATGTCGGTGGCTCTTCTATCAGACAGAAGCTACGCGCCCTTGGTATCTTACGCAAGAGCAGGCCCCAAGTACCCGCACATAACGAGAACCACACACTACACTTAACACGAGCTGATCACATACTAATAGTCTTTGGTTCCAAGGTGTCTGTAAGAAGAAATTATGTGCAAAACTGATATTAATTGAGCACTAACTTTGAAAGACATTTGAAAGTCAATTATTTCGTTTTAGATGAGGGATTATTTAACATGAAGAACCAAATCATGAAAATGAAAGGGAAAACACCGAATTTGCGCCTCTATATATAAATGCGCAAACCAACGCACAAAACAGTAGACAGAACTCCCACTGTTCAGTGCCAAAAAAGTTGGTGCCATCGGCAAGAAAGGGTTACGGCATCAGTCTTTTTGCATGCTGATTGGATTAAATTTGTGAAATATCCTTAGAAAGAAAAAACAGTAAGTGGAGGATACTATCAACTCTTTTTTTCAAGATAACTGGACGAAAAAATTTAGAGGAAACAATTCGGAAGAATAAATTATTTTCTGTTAAAATAATACGACAAAAAATTCTTTGATAAAGTGCAAATTAAGGAATTAAAGTAATGAATTTTTGAAATATAGTTCCTATTTCCGAAATCTGGATCCCTCCGACTAGTTTCTGCTCCCCAAACCCCGTCTCCTCGAGGGTTGGAATTACTCATCTAATAAAAAAGCGACGGTATTACGCCGGTGGAATAATGCTGATATAAGTGCAACTATATCGTCGTACTTCCACTGTAACAGCGACAACTTCGTAATTTACACGTTATTAAGACTATCAATTAAGTATGCAAGAACTGTTTACATACAATGTTTTTCTGTCCCATGACCTTCCGTATTTAAGAGCGGAGGAAAAAAAATATTTAAGGTTCTCTAACTATGCCATCTGCTCTTAGTTAGCTATTGATTCTATGTGTGCTAAATATGTGATAACGAGACTAATTGGTTGTTTCAACGCTGCGTTGGTTCAATGGCCGGAGAAATGGAAACGCTTCTTTTTTCCGTGTTCACAGTACGTAAGTTCGTGAAAGTCCTAGCATTGGCAGACTACCGGGCTGGAGATTTTCTGTTCTCCAGAGACGTTAAGCCGGCTCTACCAACTGCTGAAAGTTGTTGACAGACATTAAAGAAGAAGAGGGCTCTGGCTCGCAAAATTTCCAAGAATGCTATTACCGTCCTCAGAAGGAAAGAGATGATAAAAAAAACGGCGATTAAAATCTTAAATAGAAAATGCTTGAACTATGAACTAATTCAGTGCTATATGGAACTAAAACAGCATGATTTGTCACTCTAAAATGCTACAAATAAGCTAATTTTTTGATAGACTACTCAAGTCATCTTCTATGCTATACGGATTTTCTCATGTGAGAGATCAGACCATCAGACCATCAGATCAAATATCATCCACAGGCCAAGTTAAACTGTTATATAACAGGGGAAAAAAATGAGGGAACTGCACCAGTTTCGGTACCTGCCGGAAACTGGTACTAACCTGTTGAAATTTACATCAGTCGCTTCGTCAACATGTCCTCTTCACGTTTTGCGATCATACATTGCGGAAAAGTCGCTAGAAATTTAATTAAAAATGCCGAAATATGAAAGGCTGAGTAACTGCTAAATGCTTTCAGCACTGCTAAAATAACAAACATTATCGGTACAGGGATCATTTCAACCTAAACAGTTTAGTTTTGTCAGAGAAATCGTGGTTAGTTTGAAATACGGCCTGGACCAAGTAATAAAAAAAATTAAGAAATTTTGGCTATACGACATACAACACGCAATGGCGTATTTGTTTACAATGGAAGCAATCGATTATCTCTGGTTGCTCGTTGCTATGTAAGATGGCGGTCATCACTATATTACAACTCGGATAAAATTTTGTGCGACTTTTTACAACGGAGTAGAGCTGAAAAAGCATGAAAACATTACAACAAAGGATTAAATCAACATTTTCAGAGACTGTCACTGATTTTTTCAACGTTGGCGGCATGTATCGGCTGTGCGTCATGTCATATTTGGGCATTTTTAATTAAATTTCTAGTGACTTTCCCGCAATGTATGATCGCAAAACGTGAAGAGGACATGTTGACGAAGCGACTGATGTAAATTTCAACAGGTTAGTACCAGTTTCTGGCAGGTATCGAAAAAGGTGCAGTTCCCAAAAATGACTTGAAAAACCGCAGCTAATGTCACAGTTTCTCTAATTAGTAATCGCATAAAAACAAGTAGCAATTTTGTTTGTTCGGTTTTTATTTTCTTCTTTGAGAGAGATCTGATTACCACTATAATTTAGGAAGTCAAAGTTTGACATTATCAACTCTAGCGTATAGTATAGAATTTTAAGTCTTAAACTAACAAAATGAAAACGAAACCAAATTTGATTCTTGAATTACTAACAAAACGAGTGTTTCTTTTGATTGGGGTTTTTCCGTTCGTCGACTAGGATAAGAGAGTCGGGACAGTATTGTTGACAAAGAACTTTATCGAGTAAAGAAACTTACAATCCGAAAGAACTGGTCTCAAGGAACCATGGTTTTCTAGGTCAGTCAGGGCGAATGCCGGGATGATTCTTCAAGATAGCCCATAGGCACCACCTCTCATATCCTGTTTATCCCTCTCCATTCACGCTTTCTAGTCTGAATTAATTGGTTTAATTACGGTTTGTCGATGTGGGTATAATTAGAGCCGGGATATGGTTGGAAGAGGGTGGGGGATGGGGGAGGAATGTGAAGGAATTCAGCCACGACTTTCGCCTGGAGTGATTTTTTGAAAACGACGGAAAACCGAAATCTGAATGGTCGAATTGGGAATCAGACCCGCAATCCTCCAGAATGCGATTCATGACTAGTTTGAATCAAAACAATCAATAGGCATTTGGACCTGCGGACTATTTTAAAGAAAATACAGCAACGTCGTGAACCGCCATTCGTTGACAAATGTAAACTATGAACAACGCAACGAACACACAACTGAAATCATAGAAACAGTATAGCGAGAAACTTGCAACGGTCATGCTATTACTGCGTCTTCAGCTAGGACCAACCGATGGGTGGAAGAAGCCAAAATCATTGCTATGGTCCTCAGGACGTCCATGCCTCTGCTTCTATAGTTTTTAGCTCTTGTATTCAATATTACAGGGCGTTCGCCGGAAAACGCTACCCTCCCAGTCTGTTGCCGTCGGCAACTTGCTCGGTCAGTCGCGCCAGCAGCTCCCGCCACACGGCACCGTGAATCACCGCACTGTTTAACACCTCCGCTGCCCCAACAGTGCAGTGACGCAGTATATTGGGACCCTTACATTGTTAAGAACGGTTTCTTTGCATTGTAGCTAGTTTGTGACTTCAGTCTCTTATTAATCAGTGTTGTGAATAAACGTTTCTTCGCGGTTTGGCTGGTTTGGGGCTTCATACTCTTACTAATCTGTACCGTGTTTGAGTGTGAGTAAAATTATGGTACGTTACAGTTTGCAACAAAGAATATTTCTCTACGATACATATGTGAAGAAGAAGTCGTTTAAAAAGTGTCGCAGTAAATTTCGTCGCGAATTTCCTGGCGCTTTACTGCCAGCTAAATCAACAATTCTGCGGCTGGTTAAAAAAGTAAGAGAAACGGGTTCATTTTTTAACAAAAAGAGACTGTCGGTCAACCGTATTCTCACAGAGGAGAAAATTGACGATATCGCTTTTCGACTAGAACAGTCACCCAAAAAATCATTAAGTCAGTTAGGGCAGCGTGTGTCTCGAAAAATGTTCAGAAGATGTGAATGTGCATTACACAAGAGGGTCAACACTTCCAGCATCTTTTTTTATAAGGTAAGCTAATGAATTACGTCACATTTAAATGCTTAGCACATACAAGTTTATGAAGCGTAATTATTATGAAATAGTCCGCGGCCGACGGTCGAACAATGCCGGAAGATGAGCGCTCGCTCGCCGGGAGCAGTTTCTTCCTTGTAGCGCTAACAGTGGGTTGCGTTTCCCAGCGAACGCCCTGTATTTTGGATTCGCAAACATCGATGAATGACGGCGAGAGAAGCACTTTTTGTGACATACTACACAGCTTCAGTAAGCATCTTCCCACAACTGCACTAGCTTCTCTCTCGTCCAGGCCACAGCTGTGCACCCTCTGCCTACAGCTGCCCGCCAGCTAGCCTCCACCATTCCGAGAACTCCCTTGAGACATTCAGGTATTCAAGGAATTTGCGACGCGTCGCTGCACAGGTTGTGCAGACTGGCCGAGGCTGGTACCTCACAAACCGAACGAGAAGATTACAGATAATCCTTTGCTGAAGATCACACGACTCTATCTGCAGTCTACCAAAAAAGGCAACAGGCGGAGGACATGCCAAAAAATTTTGTTTTGTTTTGTTTTTGCTGTCATCAGTCTTTCGACTGGTTTGATGCAATCCTCCATTCCTTCCTATCTTGTGCTAATCTCTTCATGTCTACATATCCCTTACAACCCACGTGCTCAATTATCTGCTTCATATATTCTAATCTCTGTCTTCCTCTACAGTTCTTACCTAAAATAGTCTCTCCCAAACCCTTACTCCCAGGGCCGGCGTTAGGAATTTCGGGCCCGGGGTAAAATGGGCGACCTTTTTTTAGCTCTACAAAATGGCCAGGCGATAATGCGCGTAATCTTGGCTTCATGGCCTGAGGGCCCCTATAGTCGGTGATCGGGGCCCCCATCAGTCCGCGGGGCCCGGGTACTTTTGACCCGCTTACCCCCCCCCCCTAACGCCGGCCCTGCAGTTACTCCCCGCCAATCTTTAGAAGTACTTATTTTTCTTAAAAATCTAATTAACGCGTACGCTGAGGCACCTGCTAATGTTCTCACGTGATCATCCTTTGAGAGAGAGAGAGAGAGAGTGTGTGTGTGTGTGTGTGTGTGTGTGTGTGTGTGTGTGTGTGTGTGTGTGTACGTGCGTTCGTTCGTTGAGGCCAACTAGGACCACATTAAGCCTTCTAGCATTTAGGCCCAGAAGTCTTTCATTCGCTTTGAGCAGTCCTGTTTGAGGGCATCCATAAATTACGTGAGATGAAATAGGGGGGGGGTCCGCCGAAATCTCACCATGGGGGGGGGGGGGAGCTACGGAAATCTCAGTGGACTGTAGAGCTAAAAAAAAAAAAAATTCTACAAATTGCGTGAAAGTCGATTTTAGGGGGCATTTCGTCGAAAAGTGGGGGTGTAACCGGATTTTGGAGGGTGAGCCCTGAAAAAAGTCTCAAAAAGTTTCGAGAGCGATTTCTAGGGGGGGGGGGTGTTCTCACGGACCAGATCTCACCAGAGGGGGGGGGGTCCGGCCAGATCTCACGAAATCTCACCAGAGAGGGGGGGTCCGGAAATCAGGATAAACACCTCACGTAATTTATGGATGCCCCCTTTGCGCTATTCTTTCTGTCCATGGGGTAACGCGTCTTCTTTTGGAGTTTATAGCATGTGTCACTAACTCCTTCCGAAAGAGTTCTCTTTCAAAAGCATTTTCGGGTTTTAATCGCAACAAATTCTTTGATATTTACAAACCAGGGCATTACGGTTTTGGGTTTTGCATCCTTAATAGAAATAAAATAAACAGTTATGTAGTTCGCTTCCTACTTGATGACATGCTGTAGTCGAACTCTACAGTTGAATACTGTTCTGCAGAGATTGTTGATTGGCGCGACTAAAGCAAACGCCACACTGCATGATTTAAGCAGTACTACACTCTCCGTTACTGCCGTAGATATGGGCAACCGTGCAGCACAGGGCAAGAGGAGCGTCAACTAGCTCTAAAGATGTTAGAAGAACAGATTTAGAAGGTAACAATAGATTTTCTGTTGCAAGTTAAATAAGTGAACAAAATGAACGATCATTCCGTACCAAGATATGGGCTAATGAATGAGAAACTAAAAGATTTCTTTCAGTATTCCAATAATACCAAGGATCCTTGTATTTTGAATACGGCGGTGAATGGATTAATAGAAAACCAGCATCTTAGTGCTATTATGTAGGCGCCATAGCGATAAGGCACGGAAAGCAGGGAACCCTGGAATGGCGGAATAGATGGAGAGAAGCACCGGGCATCTAGCTCTAAAACTAGCAGAGATAAAATTTTGAACGTATGTTATCTAGATGAGAGCTTAGGAGAGATATAGTAGAGAAATTCAAATTATCTAGGCTCAGTGTTATTTCAAATGACTATTCAGAGAAATTACCTACATGATTCCGCGCGGCAGGAGCAATCTGTGAAAAATAACATGGGTACTATGCAAGAGGCCTATTGGGGAAAGAGTACCGACAAAAAGTTTACGAGCTGGCAGTAAGAATAATACGGATTCACCACAGCGAAAATGCCTTACAAAAACGTACATGAAAGGAAGTTGAAGGTAGTGGAAATGAGTACTGGGAAAGACTGATGAAGATAGGATAAGGAACGAAATACATGAGATAGCTGGAACAGCAATGATTCTAAAACGTTCAAAAGTAAAGGCAGCAGTGATAGACGAAAATTCCTTCGAGGAAGAGTGAGAAATCTGCCGGTGGCTGCCATTAGAAACAAAGAAAGACTACAGGCGGGTACTTTGGAGAGTGTTTGCTCTCCACTGTAAGATCTCTAGATCATCTTACTGAGATGGCTTCCCGTTGCCTTCCCCAGTGTTTACTAAGTGTTATTGTACGCTTGGTTAGCTGTGATGGTGTGTGTGTTCAGTGTTATGCTGTGGATGTGTCCCATCCTACCGAAAAACGAGTTTTACGTCCCCATCCGATGGGCTAATCACCATCAAAAGTGTCGTATGCCCTCACTGCGGAGAGATTTGGGATTAAACCCACGACTGTTGATTACCAATCGTGCACCATCACCTCTTCTACCCTGTAGACCAAGTCCCAATGATGAAACTTTCTTTCACCAACCGGTACTCGAACCCAGATAACCCCTTGTCAGGCGCTTGATACCATCATCGTGCCGCAACTAGCCGAGCGGGTGGAATACTAGGAATTAGACATCATACAGAATTAGGGAGAAAAATGATTGACCGAAGGGCAGAAAATCAAAAATAAGGCTCAGCAATCCCCAATTGAAAAGAGGACAAGTTGAATATGACAATTTGAAGTAGCAGCGATGAATTTTTTAAATACCAGACCACGCTTCAAAAGCATGTGTAGTAAAGACAACTAAGCGTATATTTACCCTCCAGGACGCGTGAATTGCATTCAGAGAGATATTTAGGACCATCAGTAAATTAAGTCACACAAACTTCATGGTTTTTTGCTCCCTCCCCATCGTCAAGCTATGCCACACTTTATGGAACCCCCGCTCTGTCCCCGATGTGGCACCACAAATTCTGCAGTTTAATATTCATAACTTGATTAAAACAGAACTTCCAACGTAAGGTCACAAAGATCATAACTAACCCTGCCCCTTCTTCACGCCATGTTAAACGTTGTGGAACCCCCTCCCCCATTAACGTGTGAAGTAATTAATGAACGGCATTCTCAGTTGAAGAAGGCCGTAAGTCTAGGTAGATGGCCAGTGCGCATATTTTCGGATGTTTTCCCCAACTATCACATCAATGCAGAGCTTCAGACACTTTCGACATAGGCATTACTCGTTTTCCTTCAATATCGAGCGTGATAGATGGTGTAACGCTCTTGCTCCGCATTAGGGAGGCAGGTTCAAAACCCTGTCCGGCCATTTAATTTCGGTTTTCCATAGTTTCCCGAAATCACTCCTGGCGAATGCAGAGATGATTCCACCAAAAATCCCACAACTGCTGTAACTGGTCCTTGATATCCTGGGTACTGGTACTGGGATGGAGTTGACGTCTGCTCTGCTCCCATACATGTTCTATCGGGAACAGATCTGAAGATCTTGCTGGCCACGGGAGTCTCAACATCACGCGGACAGTTCAAAGAGTAACATGCAGTTTGTGGACGAGCATTGTCCTGTTGAAAAATTGTACCACCATACTGTAGCATAAGAGGTAACATACGAGAACGCAGGAAGTCCGTGACGTACCGCCGTAAAATTCACTCAATCACTACCGCCGTGACCTGAAGTCATATCCGACTGCTTCCCACACCACGAAAAACCAGGAGTAACACCACTGTGCCTCTCTAAAACATTGGAAGAATTGGACCTCTCTTTAGGTCACCGCCATAGCCGCCGACGATGGTCATCCGAGGTAGTGCAGAAACGCCATTCATCAGCAGTTCTACGCTTCCCGGCCACGGCACCACTCCAAAAGCAGCCGCTTGTGTAGTGGTGTTAACGGCAACCTACGCATGGTACGGTAATTCCATAATCCAGCTGCTGCTAGTCTCCGACCAGTAGTGTGGGATGATAAAGGATGTTGCAAGGAGTCCATTACTTGTTCTCGGATGGTAGGCGTAGATGTGAAGAGATTACGATATGCTTGGTGCACAATACAGCGATTCTTCCTTGTGGTGATCAGACGTGGTTAACCGAAATCTTGACGATGGATATGTCGGCTTTCATGTTCCCTTGCAGTTCAACACCGGGCCACTATCACAACCGAATGGCCCACAAATCTGCATATTTCACGATTAAGCCGACTGGCCAAATGAAGACGCACAATGAAACCTATTTGAAATTCTGTCAGGTGCTGATAGCGCTGTCTCGCGCGAGTATTGTCCTTCACAGTGTTCACTCAACATCTGACGTAGTTAACGCCTTTTATACACCAAACCAGGCCTGGCAACAACACTAAACACGAACAACACTCTGGTGGCCGTTCTACCCGTCACAGAAAATTGCAACTCTAATCGATTACATATCCACTGATGGCGTGCATGTGTATGTCTTTTGGATGGGTTTTTTTTTTTTTTTTTGGCATCTGTATATGGCGTTGACAAGACAGTAAGTTTTTCTGCTTCAAGTTACAAATTTAGGCTCAATTGTGACAACCGGTTCGTTTTTTCTGCACTAATGCACTGCTGATATTAAATGCAGTAATGGCCTTAGAGATTTTTTTTTTTTTTACTTTAGACATGATACTCTTTGTGGAATGAAGAACGTTTAACTAACTTTTTCCTTGCAAAGATGTATATTATACGTTTCTGATTCGTAAGACGATAGCTGAGAGGTAGTTAAGAAAGTGGAGTTGCGACTATATACTGCATTTAGTTGACTGATTTGGATAGAATGCATCTCTCTTTCTAAGCATTTTTCTGTTACTGGTAACATTTGAGTTTAAAAACAACGGTTTAAGTCATATTTATTTCATCTTTTAAGTCGCACCTCTCTTAACAGCTAGAGTAATCTATATCAAAGCTGCGTACGAAGATTCAATAGCTTTCGTGTTATTGAAACTCGATTCAGTACGTGCTTACTCTGAAATAAGGTGACGTTTTAACCACTGTTTCTTTCTCTGCATCCAGCAGCTTTGTTAAGACATTTACTAGCTCGTATGAAAGTTGGCTAGAGGACTCCCGTGGGGTTTATCTGGGTTCCCAATAACATAAGCCTTATAATATTTTCACCCTTGTCATTAGGGACTCTGTCACATTATGCTATGAGCTACCGGACTGTGATTTGAAAATTCTTGGAAAATTCGCTAGGTATTTATCATCTCATAAAAGCAAACATTCTGATGACATAGTTAGGTGTGTTACTGGGAATCTGGAAGAACGGTTCAAATCTCGGCGATGCCTAAATTACCGCATTTCTGCGACCTGTCTTTCCCGTTTGCACGTGTAAATTAATTTCACCTTGAGCGCTTCGAATTTTGGATTTCAAGTTAGGCTATTAGTCCCCATTGCTCAGTACTAAGCACGGGGTTGAGCTACGCCAAAGGCGAAATGCGCAACACTAAGAAACTCTGACAACAAGATGTTAACGGCCATACGGAATTACTATTCACTTTATGAGTTAACAATTACTCTTATTTAAACTAACTGAAATGCCATCTTTAATATTTAAAAAAATAATTGAAGTGGATATGAAGAATTCAATGTGTGTCATATATTGTCCTTAACTACAACATATCGAACTCTGCAAAAAGTAAAACATTTACAGTGATTTGTAAATCCAGATGTTAAATGAAATGGCGTATGCCTAAATTAATCGCATGGGCACAAACAGTATTCTAAAGGAGCGACTGTTATTACCTTCTGCAATGCGGAGCAGCATTTGCGATGACACTGGCTCAAATCTGTATGATAATGTCACAGTGATTTGTTAACATTGGTCATGACCGAAGCCCTTCCAACGTTTTGTGTGCCTATTCACTAGATTTTAAATAAAGATTCTGAATGCTGATGACTCATTAATCTTTCTCAAAATATCACTTTTGATGATACGTTCATACTCAAAGTTACATTGATGATTAGGGGGCATGCATTAATTACGTGAGCTCAAAATAGGGGGTAGGGGGGGGATATGGCAAAATCTCACCAAATCTCATTTAAAGGGGGGGGGGGGTCGATAAAAATCTCACGACAACTTTTTATTTCACATTGCCACCCTTCAAAAAGTTCAAAGAGCAGTAGAGCAAAAATCTTCAAAATTACGAGGTCAATCTCACTTTAGGGAGAGGGGAGTCCCACCAGATTTCGCCAAGGGGGAAGAGGGGTCCAAATTTAAGAAAAACACCTCACGTAATTAATGGACGCCCCTTATATATTACTTACATCCATTACTAAACATGAGTGTGAAGACATTAGTTGTCTCATACCATCCATTATACCTACTACGGGCATAAAGTCGATCTGTTCCTTCTGCCATCCTCTCCTTGAACACTATACGGCCTTTCTGACTGCATATGAATACCAGCTCACGTTCCCTTCAGCCACCAGGTATCCCCTCCTGCATATGACAACAACCTATTCCAACCTGACTCAGAGCCAGCCACTAATCTACTTGTCACGTCGAAATAATAACAAGCCTATTTCACAACTGTGATCAACAAACACTGAACAATTTATTTCAGCGATGACTGAATAATTTATGGATCCGCAGTTAAGTGAGATAGCGTTGAAATTGTTTGGAACGATAACATATTCATCAGCTCCTGAGAAGGTTTTAGTTTGGTTTTTGCTGCAGAGGCCAAGGAATTGAATAAACTGTTGTAATCGTACATGCAGTAAGCGTACAGCGGTCGGCAACCCCAAGGCGTGCCTGGAGAGTAGCTGCGCAAACTCGTCAGCGTATCCATACATTTGTAACACCAAACGCTTCAAATACATTTATATCTTGTTCCCTTACATAAAGTGTGGAAATTCAACATTTCAAATTTAATATTAAATTATAATTACAAAGAATTTTTTCATGAACTTAGATAATTCGCTCCAAGCCCGCACAAAACAAAGGCATATCAGAACTTAAACGTTGCTGGATTTACGCAGACGATCTCAAATTGAATAAGGTATAACAACAGTTTACTTCATTTCGTGAAGAATTAAATGAACTTTTGCGTGAATAACGTCAAGCGAAAGTCATTCTATCAACAGAATTTATATATTTTCGATTATTTCGCCAACAAACGAGAACACGTGCCTATGATATTTACAATCAGCCATAGTGAAGCATTTTAATTTCTCCTTTAAAGTGATACACATTTTCAACAGTATAGTGATTAAAAGCGGTTGGATTATACGGAAAGGACGTACATTTATACGAATCGTGTAAACTTCAACGACAGTTAGTCATGCTGCTCGTTAAAAAATACAGTTTTGAGACGAAAAAGAAGAAACTGCTATCACCTAGCTAATTAAGTAAAAACCGGAAACTGTGAACAGTGAAAAGAGCATTATGTTGCGCGCAAATTAATCGACAGCAATATGATGAGAACAAGTTTTTCAAAAGAAATGTCATTCTTAATGTTTTCAAGTAAGAAAGGCCTTAAAACCAAGGTTTTATTTTAAAAAATGTCACTGGTGGGTAGGTTATTCTCTATCATGTAATTGTGAATTACTCAAGACAGGTTTTTTTTATGGCTTTACCCCTTGTCGACTTCGAGATGTGAAAGGATTGGGGCAAGGAACGGTAGGAATTCGGCTATGGCCTATTAAAGGAACAATACTGGAATTCGCCTAGAGTAACGTGGTGAATCTGGATGGCCGGCGGGGATTCGGATCCGCGTCCTCCCGAATGTGAAGCCAGAGCGTTACCGCTCATCCACCACGCTCGTTGGGAAATAGGTACGATACTACAGGATACAGTGGAAATACGATATAAAACAATCACGTGGTACCTTTAGAACACTAAATATAGAGAAAGTCACGCAGCCAAATTTAAAGGTACTTTGCCGCCAGAGCATTTGAAGGAAGTTGGAATAATATTGATAACGTACTGTTACGAGGAAGTAGTCAAATTACAGGCTTCTTGAATGGCTGAAATATAAACTATACCTGGAACGACGTGAGATGTATCTCTATCTGGGCTCAGGTTTGGCATTACATTCAGGCATCTAGATTTCCACAAAATTCCTCCAAGCGAAACCGAAATTATTCCCCATG
>CM061921.1:51244259-51264261 GCA_031002005.1 Vandiemenella viatica | reverse complement strand
AAAAGAAAACCTCTACCGAGTGCAAATTCAGTCTTTGTTATGAATGTCGTGTGATTTTTTTTATGTATTAGCATATAGACTTAAAGTTTTGATTTTTCGTATTTTTAGTTCACCGAGACTATGGTTAGGGGGCATCCATAAATTACGTGAGGTGTTTTTTCCGGATTTTTGGACCCCCCCCCTCCCCCCCGGTGAGATTTTGTGAGATCTGGCCAAACCCCCCCCCCCCTCTGGTGAGATCTGGTCCGTGAGAACCCCCCCTAGAAATCGCCCTGGAAACTTTTTTTTTTGTGTCACACGCTAACTTTTTTGACGAAATACCCTCCTAAAATCGACTTTGCCGCAAATTTGAGACTTTTTTTTTTTTGCTCTAGTGTCCCCAAATTTTTCGCAAAATCTCACGTGAGATTTCCGTAGACCTCCCCCCTCCCCCTTGGTGAGATCTGGTGAGATTTCGCCGGACCCCCCCCCTCCCCTATTTCACCTCACGTAATTTATGGATGCCCCCTTATGATGCCATAGGATATGCACAACTTCGTCGTGATTCGGGTATATGTACTATAGGTGCAAGGTGTGAACGGAACGCAAAATTCGTTCGAAATCTTATCCATTGAAATATCGTCGAATTGCTAGTTGCAACTACTGATTCGAATTTCTGCTTTTCGTTGTACAACAATTAAATAATTTGTCCAGAGAAGATATAGAAGTATTCGTACTAAGCACAAACGATATGTCTTTCGTTTCATTACGACTATAACTTCACGAAACGCTTAAAATCACTTAATACTGTTGGAATAACAAATAGCAGATGAAGTTGCTTTACACACGTATGACGTCACGCGTGACGAAATCACGTGATATACTGTTTGCGCGGGAATTTAAACTTTAACATTTACACATGATTTTATGTAGGCTACTTATAAAGCTTTATTTAAGTAAAGTACTAATTTTCTTGGTTAAATATATCCACAAGGGACAATTTAAAACACTTTCTGAAAATTTGTCCATTCCTCTAAGACAGACGACGTCGGTTTCGTTTGAATTTATTGGCGAATGTGGGAAAATCTTTTTTCATTTAAGAGTGCAATGTAATAATTCGTCCAACAACTTATTTAGGTCGCAATAACATGAAATATAAGATTAGAAAAATAAGACGCCATACTGATGTTTATAAGTATTCTTTCTTTCGTCGTGCTATTCGGGATTGGAATGCACAGAGTTATAACTGTGGTCAGCTGTATTGGCGGTGGCTTCGAATGCGAAGTTGCCAAACCGTGCTCTTAATAGTTAAATTCATCTGATCGCCTGTAGTAATAACTTGTGCTTCGACGCCTGCACTAGTTAACACCGGACGCTCAGCGTTGTCATTTTCTAGTTTTAGAGAGAGAACGCTGTGCAAGAATGTTGCCAAGTGCGGCAACAGCGCGCTCACATTCACCCACCAATTTCCCTGACCACAGCTATAGTTTTGGTGCAAAGCACCCTCTGCCACCCACAGTATTTGTGAATTGCAGAGTATGGATGTGGATGTAGAAGTTTAATACCATAATATATTGAATTTAATATAATTGTTGATCAGGGCACCCTCTTGCCCTTGGGGTTGGAAACGGCCCCTAAAGGCGGATGAATCAGAAATGATCAACGGCATGAGGATGCAGAAGGCAACGGGAAACCACTGTATTAAAGACCTAAAGGGTATCCCAAGGACATGTAACCCTCTCAAATTAGATATATCATGATGGCTTCTTCCTGGGTAAAATATTCCGGAGGTAAAATAGTCCCCCAATCGGATCTCCGGGTGTGGACTGCTCAGGGAGGAGTTATCAGAATGGATAGACACATTCTACGAGTCGGAACGTGGTATGTTAGAAGTCTGAATAGGGCAGGCAGGTTAGAAAAACTTAAAAAGGGAGATGGAACAACTTAAGTTAGATGTTGTTGGGATTAGTTAGATCAAATGGAAGGACGCACAGGATTTCTGGTCTGGGAAACACAGGATAATTAGCACACAAGCTGCCAATGGAGTCACTGGTGTAGGTTTTGTAATGAACAATAAATTAGGGAAACGGGTGAGTTATTATGAACAGTTTAGTGACAGGATTATTTTGATGAGGTTAGAAACAAAGCCCGTCCCAACCACATTAGTACAAGTGTATATGCCAACGTCAGAGGAACATAACGTTGAAATAGAAAAAATATACACTGAAATTGAAGAATTAATCCAATATATGAAGGGAGAGGAAAATCTAATAATCATTGGTGATTGGAATGCAATAGTGGGAGAAGGAAAAGAGGGGAATACTGTAGGAAGTTTTGGTCTAGGAGAAAGAAATGAGCGAGGAAGCAGGTTGCTAGAATTTTGTGAAAGATATAAGCTAGTAGTGGCAAACACACTGTTTCAGAACCATGCAAGAAGAATATACACCTGGAAACGGCCTGGGGATACAGGCAGATTTCAGCTAGATTATGCCATGGTCAAACAGAGATTCAGGAATCAAGTACTAGACTGTAAAGCGTACCCAGGAGCAAACATAGACTCTGAACATAATTTGATAATAATGAAGTGCAGGCTGAAATTTAAGCGAATAAGGAAGCAGTATAAGCAGAGTGAATAAACTGAAACAATCTAGCACGAGAGAAAAATTTGCATAAATGGTAGACTTAGGTCTAAGAAGTAAATGTGAAAGGAGCTCAACTGAGGACGAATGGAATGCATTAAAGACCGAAATAATGAAAGCTGGTAAAGAAACATTAGGCTTTAGGGAACATGCTGCCCGAAAACCTTGGATCACAGAAGACATTTGGGAGCTGATGGATCAGAGGAGAAGGTACAAAAATGCTCAGGATGAAGCAGGAAGAGAGCAGTAGGCCTACAGGCAATTTAGAAATCAAATAAATAGGAAGTGCAAAGTAGAAAAAGAAAAATGGCTACAAGGAAAGTGTGAAGAAGTAGAAAAGGAAATGGTCGTAGGAAAAGTAGATGTTGCATATAGAAAGATCAAACAGAATTTTGGAGAAATGAAGAAAAGAGGTATGAACATTAAAGCTGCCAATGGGAAACTCTTTTAAGCTCAGAAGACAGAGCTATCCTATGGAAGAAATACATTGAGAAACTGTATGTGGCGGACGACTTGAACAATAGTGTCGACATTGATGACTTAGGAGATCCTGTTTTGAGGAAAGAATTTAATAAAGCTCTGAATGACTTGAAAGCAAATAAGGCAGTTGGAATTGATGAGATCCCTGCAGAACTTCTTAAATCCCTATTAGAGGAAGGAATCGAAAGATTATTCAAGCTGATATCAAAAAGTTATGAAACAGGAGAAATTCCAACTGATTTTAATAAAAATATCATCTTTACACTTCCAAAGAAAGCACAAGCTGACAAATGTGAGAATTATCGCACCATTAGTCTAACATCACATGCTTCAAAATTACTGACCAGAATAATATATAGAAGGATTGGAAGGGTAGTAGAAGAGATAGTAGGTGAAGATCAGTTTGGGTTTAGGAAAAATCGCGGTACAAGGGGAGCAATTCTGTCTGTAAGGTTAATACTTGAAGGGCGGATCAAGAAAAACAAAGATACTTTTATGGCGTTTGTTGATTTGGAAAAAGCTTTTGATAATGTTAGGTGGAACAAGATGTTCAAAATTTTAAAGAAGTCAGGTCTAAAGTATCGAGATAGAAGAAAACTCTATAAACTATATAAGAATCAAGTGGCTATAATAAAAGTAGAGAATCACGAGAGGCATGCATCAGTTAAAAAGGGTGTGAGACAAGGTTGTAGTCTATCCCCGTTAAAATTCAACTTGTATGTAGAAGAAGCAATGAAGAAAGTCAAAGAAAAATTTCCATGTGGAATAAGTTTTCAGGGAGAAAAAATCAGTATGCTACGATTTGCTGATGACATTGTCTTGTTAGCAGAGAGTGCTGAGGATATTGATAAGTTACTGAATGGCATGTACAGAATACTGAAGGAAGATTTTGGACTGAATATAAATCAAAGCAAAACAAAAGTGATGTAATGTAGTAGAAATGATACCAACACTAGTAGATTAAATATAAAAATAGGATCGGATGCAGTAGGAGAAGTAAGTGAATTCTGTTACTTGGGAAGCAAAATTACAACAGATGGACGAAGCAGGAATGATGTTAAAAGCAGAATAGCACTAGCAAAAAGAGCCTTCATGAAAAAGAGAAATCTTTTAGTTTCATATATTGATCTAGGAATTAGAAAAAACTTTTTAAAACTGTGTGTGGAGCACAGCACTTTACGGTAGCGAAACTTGGACTTTAGGAATATCGGAAAGAGAGAAAATTGAATCATATGAAATGTGGTGCTAAAGAAGAATGCTGAAAATTAGGTGAACAGACAAAGTAAGAAATGAACGAGTTTTGGAAATGATTGGTGTGAAAAGAAGTTTATCGAAGAAGCTTTCAGAAAGAAGAGACAGGCTGGTAGGTCATATTTTGAGACATGCTGGATTGGTTAATTTGTTAGTGGAGGAACAGTCGAAGGTAAGAACTGTAGAGGAAGACAGAGATTAGAATATATAAAACAGATAATTGAAGACGTGGGTTGTAAGGGATATGTAGAAATGAAGAGGTTAGCACAGGATAGGAAGGGATGGAGGATTGCATCAAACCCAAACCAGTCAAAAGACTGACGACAGCAAAAAAAATAATAATTGTTGAAATGTTATGGTCTTCCCCGTAGTTATTAAAAACTTTAAAGCTATTAATCTCCACCTAGCACGGCGAGTGATCAGTAATGCTCGGAGAGGTCGACGAACCATAAACCCCAAGCAAAATATATATATATATATATCTTTAGAAACTGTATAGTGAAATAGAGAAATCATCACAGTGTATAGAAAAACTGAATGGTCTCGGTTTTCATTCAATCTTAAGATTGGTGAGGAAGCACAGGGATAGCATTGCTTTTTATGTTGCATTAGCTTCCTTGATTTTCCTGAAATGTAAAACGGACTGAATCGTCTATATTCTTAGCTTTGGAAGTTTCTCTCTATTAGTAGATCATAACTTAGAGGTAGGTTAGAGTTTTTGTGCATCTAAACTGTCACGTAAACCTGCTTATTAATCCAAGTTGCACATTACCACTTTTATTTTTACAATGGTACATAGTGTCATTGGTGGGTTTAGTAACAAGATCATGATCATTTCTTCGATACTGATTGAAAAACCTACCTTGTCGATTAAGAAAGCAGATCACAACTTATGTACATTTTTTTTTAATAAACGGCAGTGTTTATTTTAAATGAGCTAGAAAATTTTTCAATAAAGAACATAACCGTACAATGGTTTTAATTTGTTCCCACACTCGTGTGTTATCCAAAGCCGGAATGGAATGCGGTTGTTTAATTAATATTTGTTCAGTGAATGGCAGCAGTGGAAAGCATTGTAGACTCGTGGTTCCTCTGCAAAGAGTTCGCATCTCTTCCCAAGTAATTTGCGCGGAGAATTTCCTTTGTAACTCTGCTACTGCTTCCGCCCGTGCTGTTAATTTCCTCTCTTTAGAAAAGGAAAGCCACGGTTTCTAAAATATGATATCGAAACTTACCCAGTCCGCCACTTGATACACAAAGTTTTTATTACCGCATTACTCAACTCATAAACGAAGTTTTGCGTGTTGATAATTCGTTTATATTTTTCAGCGAAACCGAAAATTAACTAGTAACTTTGTTAAACCCAAAATTTTCAAACCGCATTATTTCTATGAAATCTTCTCGGCCCTACCGAGGATTGTTATTGACGATACATAAGGTTTCGAATGTTTGGTTTGAATTCGCCTTCGGCTGCATGGCGATATGTAGAGGTCAACGCAGACAGGAGACTATGTGTAGACCTTTATCGCCAAGTACTGATTGAAGACGACTGCAGGCTACATAGTCAAAATCTTGATGTATAAGTTGAGCATGAAGCTGTAAGAACTCTAAGAAATGCAGTTCATGGCTGGTTACACATACATAGTTACATACGGATGAGAGCAGCGCTTTAGATGGGAGGACCCGGGTTATAATCCGTGTTCGACCATCTATATTTCTAATTTCCCTGGCTAAACATTTATGATAACGTCGAGAATTAATATTTAAATAGGTATTCGCTAAACAATTCGTGTGCGTTTTTGTTCCTTGTCTTTGTTTCCACAGTAGATGGATGTAGCTTTCTGTCGCTCCATACTGTCATCAAGAAAGGTGAAGCAGGAAAAAAAAAGGCGCGGACACATGGATCGAAAGCAATTGAAGTATCTGCAATCTGGAGTCATATAGACTACGGTAATCATTTCCAGAAAGAAATTTTTTCAAACGTAGGTGCTATTTCAGTGAGACTTTGCACTTCAGCAGTATATTTTTTCTGAAGTCAATATTGCACACAATTTCACAGAGCCTGATGGATGAGATACTAATCTTAGGACATGGCACTAGGGAGGATATGCCATCCAGATTTCGGCTTTTCATGGTTTCTTGAAATCAATGTCACATACTTTGAATATTCGACGAAACTGTACAGAATTCGCACCGAGAGTGGTGGGTGAACGGTTACCGTTCTGGCCTCGCATTCGGGAGAACGCGGGTTCGAATCCCCGTCCGGGTATCCAGATTTAGGATTTCATTGTTTCCCCAAATCACTCCAAGCGAATGCCGGGATGCTTCCTTCAAAAAGGCCATGGCCGAATTCCTTCCCGTTCCTTGCCCTTAGTCCCAGGGAATTATGATGGTAAGTGAACAACTAAAAAAGGTAAGCAGGTTTGAGTACTTGGGGAGTGTATTAGAGGAATGTGGAGGAAATGATGGTGAGATAAGAGAAGAGCAAGACAAGCAGAGGCGTTTCTAAGGAGCATTAGAAGCCAGATATGGAATAAAGATGTGCCACAGAAAAGCTAGAGTAATCTAACACACTATGGGCCTATCTTGACTTATGCTGCTGAAACGTAGACAATGAAGATGCGGGACATCAGTACAGTACAAGCAAACGAAATGAAGTTTTTAAGAGGTAGAATGGGAGTTACTAAAATGGACAGAATAAGGGATGAAGTGATTAGATCCATCATAAAAGAGGAACCCCTACAGGAAAGGATAGAGAGGACCAGACTGTGATGGTATGGACTTGTAAAGAGAATGGAGGTTCAGAGAATACCCAAAAAAAAATCCACGAAATTAAAATCCATATTAAACGGCCCGGAGGAAGACTAAGAGATGGATGGCTGAAAGGAGTGGAGGAGTGTGTACGGAAGAGAGGAGAGGACTGGAACAAGATGATGACAGAGGGGTGGTGAGGAAAAAAGAAGGAAATGGAGAGGCTTGTGTATGAAGCAGACCCTGCCAGTGGCTGGAAACTGTTGAGGATGATGATGATCTATGTTATCACGAGTAATAGTTGAAAATTATAATGTCAGGAAATTGTAGCATAGTAATTCTTTCTTCTTGAATCTTTATTCTACTCTAGAATTTTTCCTTTGATTGGTTTGTTGCTGTAATATCGGCGTTCTATGATAGGCTTTTCTAAATGACGTCCACTTTTATTAGAGACACCTAAATCTGGTGTAGTTAAAAAATGTCATAGTATGTAACATTATGAACAACAGCCTTCTTCAAATCAATACACTTCTTGAACGTATCCTTATTTTTCTTGATCCGTCCAATGGTATTAATCGTAATTGCAAAACTGCTCCTTTTTTACCCGTGTCTTTCCTGAACCCAAGTGGGTCTGCAACTTATATATCTCTCGTTTTGCGTTTTGAAGCTTACGAGGTCTGATGGTACGGTGAGTCAAATTCGTCGGCTGATGGTGCGTCTTTGAAAATTTCTGTCACTTAGTCTTTTGATATCAGTTGATTGATCGATTAATCGTTTCTTCTCTTTGAAAGTTTAGCAGTTTTCAGAGGATCTTTTTCTCTTCTTTATGAATTGTAATCTTAAAAGCCCTAACAAAATATGTGGTAGATAGTAGCTATCTTTATTTTCTGTTTTCTTTTTTGATCTGCACACCATTCTTTTCTACTTAAAAATAGCTTTGCAAAGAGTCCTTGACTCTTAGACACACTTTAAAAATAATAAAAATAATAATAATTATTATGATAATTTCCCCAAAATTGCGTTTGCTGCATATTTTCACGCTTTTTCGTAACTTTGTTGCAGTGTTTTTATTTGGCTACGGTATATGTCTTGTTCTCTTTCTATTTCATACATTTTTGTGTTTCAACCGTGATTTAATGTTTTCGCCTTTTCTATTCTTTCTTAATGCCCAGTGTTTGTTTGCTAATTATTAGGCTACTACATAATGTTACTCTTTCCCGAAGCAATTAGACGTTGCTCCACTGCAACCAATTCTTTAAAAACTCACTTGACAGCTTCACACCAAGTATGAATTAATAGTGACAAAGCCAGCAGTGAAAAGTTTGACCGAAAATTAAGACAACAAATATGATAAGGTTGCATATGAAACCTGTTATTGTCACGGTCCAGTATTACCGCTGCAACTTCTTTATGGGTTTATTTTTAAATATATTATTAGAAACGACACATACTATGAATTAACTGAACGCGTTTACATTTCATGAATTACGAGTACTCGTCTTGAATGTTCCAGCTTCCGACGGAGGTTTTAAACTGTTTACTGCTATTGTACGATTCTCGTCTGTGTTTACATTTACTAGTTCAAACTTTTTACAAAATTTTAACAGCCTAGTTAATAATTTAGTTCTTTCTCCTGGGTTACTTCCCTTTATTCTAACATTCAAGACGTTACAATCATTAGAGTTTTCCTTACCGGTTAAGTGCTTGGGTTAGCAGTTTCATACCGAGCGTGGTGGGTGAGTGGTACCGCTTTGGCCTCGCATTCGGGACGACGCGAGTTCGAATCCCCGTCCGGGCATACAGATTTGGGTTTTCCATGGATTCCCAAAATCACTCCAGGTGAATGCCCGGATGCTTCCTTCAAAAGGTCATGGATGGATTCCTTTCCATTCCTTGTCCCCAGTCCTTCCCCGCCTCTAATGTCCTCGACGTCGACGAGGCGTAAAGCCATAAGCATACAAAAAAGCAGTTTCATTTCCCCATATATTTGACTTAATTCCCTATTTTCATCTTTCCTAGTCGGTATGTGTACATGAATTGAATTACTTTCGTACTAAATAACGACATTTCTTATTTTCTCGTTTATTATAAATCCGACTCCAATTGCACCGTTGCGTATGGGTGTCCTTCAGGGTAACCTCGCTAATTCTTAAACTTACCTGCCGTTTCTAATGGTTACTATCATACCTGCCATAAGTACTGATCAACTGATCATTCTACTCCTGGCTGATCTGGAAGCAGGACTATTTACCTCCGGAATAATGTACCCGCGCCGAAGCTACCAAATCGTAATTTGCATTCACGTGCCTTGGGATGATTTCTGAGTCATGCGCTTTCAGGACAGCTTCAATTTTCGAATGTTCTTCCTTCATGTTGCCAGGAACCGATTGGCGAGCTGCAGATGACTCGTGATATCGGAAACAACTGTATCGTGATTTTTTTTTTTAATGGATTTTGGCCGGTTGCTATACAGCCAGCTTCTGCGTTTCATAAATGATTAAACCTATGTGTATTTATGAAATTTCAAGTGCTTCTTGTGACATACACAACACTGGAAACGCCCATGCCCTAGGCCGGACTCGAACCGCAGACCCTCGGCACGCGAAGCCTCTACGCTTTGGAGCCCGGCGTGTATCGTGGTTTTCAACGCTACTTGACTACACTTGCACATCCTTATTAGCCTTATAGCTTACATTAAAGCAATACAGAATCATAGCCAACGCTAGTCTGCTCAGCTTACTGTTTACTACAGCATGCATTTTACCATTTCTGACGTGGTTACGATGATTTAGTTTTCGCATATCTCATCAAAAGTGTACTTCTACCTATTTTAAGAGTATATCATAATGTTGTTTTTTGCGATGTCCACACTTCTGAGAACACATGCTTTCTAAAACAAGATATTCGTTTGAGGTATGTTTTATTTTTCAGCAACCTCGACACTGTGGTTCCGAAATGTTCGTCTTTGGAAATTTAATTTCCACGTCGGATTGCTTATAATTGGTTACAGGGGGAAGGCGAAACTTGTGCCTACGTGTTGTTACCAATGTTATAACGTACTTACGTAGCTTAATCGCCTTCTTATTCACCCGATGAAATGTAAATATCTCCAAACAGAATCAGTAAGGCTGACACATTTATCTGCATTCCGTAGCTTAACGGTTTTGGTTTTTGAGGTGGCGTTGGTGTTTTTAATATCATGTAAAACACATATTTTAATATTACCCGATATTGTCGGTAAGTGTGATACCTCCATTTCTCAGAACGCATATTTTAGCTCGTAGCAAGATTATGGAAAACAATGTTGACGTTTAGCGAAACGTTTAGCGCTTTATACACTGATGAGCCAAAACATTATGACCACTATCTACTGTCAGATTGAATGCCGTCTGGTACGTTGCAGGTACGTCAAGTGGAGCAGAGATGCACGGGGAGTCATTCTAAAGAAGATACGTGTAGCAAATGGGGAAATCCACTGATATAAATGACTTTTATAAATTGTAGATTGTTGTGGCCTGGAACGAGAATCTCTGAAATGGCGAGGCTGGTCGCATGCTGATGTAGTGAGTATCTATGGAAAGTGGTTGAAGGACGGTGAAATAACGAGTAGACGACGAGGTGGTTGACGTCCACACCACACCAAATCACAGCATGCAGTAAAGCAGTATACTGGGCGATCTGTGGCAGGTATGACGGCAGAGTACGACTTTTTCGGACCACACCGTTCAGTGCACATTGTTGAACATGCGGTTTCACAGCAGGCGGCCCCCAAGTTGACTCAACACAACTTGCTTACAGGAGCAGACGATACCCCCCTTTTTCTTTAAAGCGTGTCTGTGTTTTCCTGGTGTATGTGAAAGATTTAGCTGGTAAAACATTACAGGATATTTATCTGACAACTGGGAGATTAGCGAGCGCGCATAAACCACGTAGCTTCAATTTGGCTTCCTGTGAAACCCCCCTCCCCCCCACGTAGCCCGACGTGGCTTTTGCCTCTACCCCTCCCCCACCTCCACGTAGCACGTAGCTTTTTTTTCCCTTTTGATTCCAGAACACAATTTGGATTGTTTTCTCTCGTCAGACTAACGTAAATTACATACGGAGATAATTAACTGAGTGAAATAAATATTCACATGCTGTTGTGTGTTCTGCTCCTCATTTAACTGTGAAAAATGTTATGAAAGGAAAGCTACGTGGCCTGGCTCGAAACCCCCCCTCCCCCCCCCCTCTCTGGACCGAGCCACGTAGTTTGTGCACGCTCCCTTATGTGATGTGATTTGATGTAAACGAACTGCTTAACGTTTAAAAATTTTCTTGTTAGCTCTGTAAAATTATTTAACATACACAGTCTTGTCCAAAAATGCTGAAGACTAAAGGTACGCGCTCACTAGGGCGGGCCTCATCGCGTCGCATCGCATAGCAGAAATGCGTCTGCAATCGCTTAACACTGATTCTAATGGGGTAACGCACACCACAGGCGGGTCGAGTCGGGGCGGGGCGGGGCGGGCCGCGTTGCGTCGCATTGGCGGATCGCTTCCCCAGGCGTATTTTTCCGCCTGTGCGCCTCGATGCGCTCAGTCGCGAGCAGGTTTGCGATAGGAGCTCCATCAGCACTGACTGACTTTTGTAACTTGTGTGTTCTTATTTCTGTGAATTAACAGCATTACTTCAACAAAATTGGCTGCATATTTGCACGCAGGATGGTGGATGATTTTTGAAAAAAAAAAAAAAGTAATTACAATCTGAACTTTTAATTACTTTAAGAACTTTAATAAAGATGAAAAAATTATAAAATTTCTAGCTCATGCTCACTTATTCTTTGCTTGTATGTTTTAACGTAAACTATTCAAACGTAATGGATAAAATGGATAAAGAGCACTGCATCTCATTAGTAATGACTTTCAAAGAGTTTTATTATTTACAAGACGCAAAATATAATAACAAATTCTATATATATATATATTTGGAAGGAAATAGGAAACTAGTTAAAACAACCAGGTATAATGTCATGTTTCGTATTTTATTTTTTGTTTATTTTACGTGTGCATTATAAATTTCTATCACTTTCTTTGAATGTCGCTTGTAAAGCTTCGTGTTACCAATTAACCTAATTGTTTAAAAATATTTTGTGAAATTATTCCAAATCTTAATGATTTCTGATGTAACCTAGAAACCTGTGTAAGTCAAGTATTGAAATTTCTTTGTTGTCATTGTCGTTCTTACCTTCTGCAACCAAATTCAAATATCGTTAATCAAAAGGTTATGAATACAGCACGTGGCTAGTATTACTTTATTTATCTTATTATATAGCACCGACATAACACAGCTATTAAAATTATGAAAAACATTCATTTTTCTGCATTAAAAATAAAGAGAACCGCAATTCGGTAGAACTGTTATAACAAGTTTGTCATCTAATGTGCCTAAGAAATGCGAAAAAATTCCTTTTTAAATTAAACCCACTGCCTTTTCTGCTTAATTTTCTTCTTCTTCAATGAATATATATAAATAAGAGCCCTTAGTCTGATGTGTCCATTTGCAGTGCAGAAGCGGCTGAATAATCGTCGAGAACCGAAGGCAGTGCAATAAAAGAAATGCGACTCGCTGCGTCCAGATGTGCGTTGCAGCATTTTCGCTAAATGCGATGCGACCCGATGCGATGCGATGCGGCCTGCTGTAGTGTGCGCGTACCTTAACTGTGCCCGCGACTACGAGTTTGAGATTTGAGCGGTTAATTCACAGATAAACTACCAAAGCAGACGAGCAGCCCTGTTTATTCCTTCTTCTTGGAAATCCTCCTTTCTTTGTAAATGTAGGTTTATGAAAATGTTTTAAATACGTTTGTGCGCATCGTTTGTTTCCACAACCCTTTAAAACTGACACTATTTTGGAAGATCTTATGGCTGACGATAATAACAATAATTCCGCACAGTCGTGACCTGGTGACAGGGTTTCCATTGGCTGCGCGTACTTTTTTTTTTTAACTGCTTTACGTCTCTCAACAGCGAGGTCTTTAGAGACGGGAAAGGATGGGGGCAAGGAATGGGAAGAAATTCGGCCATGGCCTTTTTTAAGGAAGCATCCCGGCATTTGCCTGGAGTGATTTGGGAAACCATGGAAAACCCAAATCTGGATGCCCGGACGGGGATTCGAACCGGCGTCCTTCCGAATGCGAGGCCAGAACGCTATCCGTTACACCACCACTCTCGGTTTGCGCATTCTGTCCCTGTCGTAGCCACATTAACCTAACCCGGCAATCCTACCGGGCACAGGGGTCCTACAGTTAAACGTGGAATCCGAACCACGGAAGTGTTCTGGCTTATTTTACATTTCACAGCAAGCTGGCCAGCTGTGAAGGTCGGGTTAACGACCTTAGAAAATCCCCGCCGAGACGGATTCGAACCGGGGACTTTTCGATTTCCAGTCAGACGCCTTAACTACTGAGCCACCAGACCGCTCACATTGCTGTGGATGAACCACAAGAACACTTCAGTATTGTTTACATAGCTTCTCTGCAAACAGTATCTGAAATGGAGACAACTGGCGTGTGTACTAAGTAATAGTTTTATTTGTATGTATATAAACTATGGTATAGTATTGATGATTGAATCGCAAAGTCGATCTTTTATAGATTGTACAATTTGAACACACCAACGCCATGTATATAATCGTGGTAAATATTTCACTGCCAGAATGACTCCAGATAATATTAAATTGATTGATTCAGTTACGGAACATTTGAATTGAGGACCATATCGAAGCACATCACCTATCACTAACTTGACATAAGATATCTCTGTGGATAGTTTCGTTGAAATGGCTGGTTTTTGCTTGATCCGTGCACCCATATACAAAAATTACAAAAAATGTGGTTTTGGCCTCTGTATTATCGACAAAATATGGTATTAATCAGTGTAAAACTTTGTTGATATAAGCTACCAGTATGCGAAATTTCGTTTAAATGCGTACATTATTTTTTTTGCGAGATGCGTTTGAAGGTAGACAAAAATTTCAAAATTCATGGTTTTGGATTATGTGTCGTCTGGAACTATGTTACTGAAGGGATAAAAAGTATTGGATATGTTACCCGGTGATGTAAGTTATCAATTTGCGCAGTTTTAAGGCCCGGATACACTAGGGGACAAATCTGACGCGCAACACTGAGTCTGGGTGGCGCTGCAACGTTCCCCGCTGTCCCACAATGTTGTGTGCAACAATTTGCGCGACATCTACGTGCCGCGGGGCATGTTGTGTGTTGCCGCTTCCAGAGCGAAAACATCGCGTCAGTCCCGCGACATTTGTACCCAAGTGCAGTCGTGTGCGCAGCTTGTCATTTAGGTGCTGCCGGAAAACGAAATGGTGCTTCAACTAATCGAGCTGTACTAGAATTATGGGTTGTTGTGGGACACCTCAAACCATGATTATCTGATTCTACTGGTACAGTGCTAAAATAGTTGTTATATGCTAAGGTGGATCTTTTTTTTCCTATCTCATAATTATGTTTAAAAATTATTCTGCCAGGAAACACTTCCTTGTTCATTTACAAAATATTCAGAAAAATTGTTCTTATTTCCATAACAGATTCAGAATAACGTCTTCCTCTAGCATCAACATATTATGACATCCAATATCTCTGCGCGATGATCCTTCCACAATTTCGTGATCCATATTTTCAGAATCAAAAGTTTCCATGTGGGGTGTACAGTGATCTGGACTGACTATTGTGCCTTAAAAAATTATGTAGTTTACACGCGCCATTACAAGTACTTCAGCATTTGCAGGCTGGAGGGCTATTGGTGTACGGAATATACGAAATACGACACATAAGATTACGAACACATTTTCTACAACTTTTCTTGCTCTTGATAGTCTGTAGTTGAAAATGCGCTTTGTAGTACCCGCGTCGTGATTGCATTATTATATGTTCGGTCAATGCAAAAGCACTGTCTCCTACCAATAAGAAAGGCATATTTGGTCCACCTTATCGTACTGGCTCTGGATCTGGCCACTTAAGTTTATAAGCAGCCAGAGTTATATTAAAAAGCAGTTTCCTGGAACACTCCACTGTCAGAAGATTTTCCTTTTACACCACAATTTGCATAAATAAAACTATAACCGACATACACAATAGCCAATAGGACAATACTAAATTGTTCGTTGTAGTTATAATAATCGCTGCCGGAATTGGAAGGAGCCTGAATCAAAACGCGTTTCCCATCAATAGATCCAAGACAATGTGTGGAATTTCCAAAATATTTCACAATCACAAACCTTTTCCTTCCATTCATTTGCAGTAGCAGTATCCTGAAACAGCATAAATAATTATTAATATAATAGTTTGTAAGGAAACATATAAATTTCAAGTTTCCTAAAAATGTATACCGGTTTTGTGGACGCCTGTCAGCTGTCTAGGATCGCAGCTGTGAGCCGGCAGGAAGTAACGCCTAGGTGTGACAGAGTGAGAGGCCGGGACACTCTCACGAGGGGCGGACAGTAGGGGACTGGCAATTTAAAACTAGTTAAAAGTACAGCTTTGTGGTGGCTCGCGTAGTTTTGTCATAAAAAAAAAATATTGAATACAATTAAAGAAATTAAATAAAATCATGAGAATTTTAATATTTAAACCTCAAGAACTATCATCAAAATCCCTGTTTTTAGTTTGTTGAAAAAAATAGGCACATTTATAATAAGAAGCAATATTTAAAATATAAATTTATTTAATGTGTTTTTAATCAAAATTTCTCATTCGAGTCTCTTTCGTTTTCTAAGTCTTAACATACTTGATTTTTTAATATTAATAATTCTGTTATATGCGTATCGAACATGCGTCCTACGAAACTGAACTACTTGATACAAGTATGTACGCAGCACTAACCAACGCAGTCTCCTCGGGAAACATTTCTGCAACAACTGACTAGTGTGTCTGCTAAATGTTCCGCGGCAGTGTTCCCGGGTGTTGTCCAGCGACATGCCGCGCGGCATGTCGCTCCATTTGTCCCCTAGTGTATCCAAGGCTTTACGGTTTCGGATTATGTATCATTGAGAACTTATCGAGATAAAAAGTAGGCTATATCCTTATCCATGACATAAGCCATAACTGTGTGCAGTTTCATGGAGTTTTTTGCATGATGCATTAAAAAGAAGTACAGGTAGACAAAAATTCAAAATTTTACGGTTTTGGCGTCTCAGTGTTCAGTGTTGTACGAGACGTTGTGGATACTCTTTTTGGAATAAATTTCATGTACAAACACAATTTTATTATATAGTATAGTTGTTACGATTAGAGAAGTTTTCGCATAAGAAGATGCATTGCCCTTGTAGTTATAGAGCTACTGGACGAACAGTGTGATTTCGTGTTCCGTGGTAAATAAGGTTGGTTGTAATAGTGCTTACTCTGAACGTTACAAAACAAACACGTAAAGTGCTTTAAGCAATGAATGCTTTGTAAGCGTAGAGAATCATTTTGGGATGATTGTATGGCCAACCAGAGCTAGGATTTTGCCTCACGCCTAATGTGAGTATTCAGTCTATAGGTGGTATAATTTGGGAACTAGTGACGTACCCGCTTCCTGGTTTGCCTATCGACCGACTGGGCTTCACACTTAAATTTTCATTCAACACCGAAACGCACTTGGCACCACGTGCATATTGACTTCACGCTAGTAGTCGACGCGATTTCTGCGAAGAAAATAAACCCTCAAACCGATATAAAGGAAGAGAGGACTCTTTCAAGGGGCGTTCATACAACTGAGCTGCGTAAACGATCCCCTGTTGCAGTCATTCATGAATACGACCCTGCCATCTAGCGGAGACAGGCGAATTCACTGCTCCACGCGGAAGCTGGCTGACTTTATGTTTTATATGGAATGTTGTTTGCGAAAGTGAAATTTCCCCTTTTGCCTCTTGACCCCATTTAGAAGCTTTCTTCGTATTTATCCCGATACCTTGAGATACTTTTACGTATAGAACAACTTTAAAGTGTTTTATCATTTATTTCGACATGTAAGATTTTCATGCAATCTCGGATGAGCATCCGTTACGAGAACTTTAAAATATTCCTAATAGGAATGTTGCAATAACTATAACTTTAATATTATGATAATAGCTTTGATGTTTCTCAACTTAGTTTTCGGCTACAATTCAAACAAATTTTATATAGTTATCTTATGTTTTTAAAGTATGATACTATTGTTGTTGCTGTTCGCCTTGGGACTAAAATTTAATATTAGTAAGGAAAAAAAAATTAGTTTGATTATAGTATTGTTTTCACTACAATTGTCCTTTATTTGTTTCCTGTTTACTGAAATACTAGAGCGCCAAACTGTTGACACAGCAGATAAAATGTAAATGCGCATGGCATTGTTGGTCGGAAGATTCCGAACGATTGTTCAGTTGCCGCGTGACAGTGTTTCGATTAGTCGCGCATTTATTTGTCTCTATCGTGGCAGCCATAACCTGGTAATCCTACCCGGTAAAGGAGACCTACAGTTTTAGTGGAATCTGAACCACGGTGCGTCCTAGCGTGCTTCACATGAACAAAACAAAGTTTTGGTAGAGGTGAAGGTCAGTTTTACGGCCCGTAAAAATAATATCCAGCCGTGACCGGGATTTAAATCTAGGACCTTTCGTTCCCCAGTCACGCGCCTTAACCAATGAACCACCAAATCGCTATACATTAAATAATTGTAGAGTTGAATCCGATTACATAGAAAGTGCGGCTAATCTCTAATGACCTGTGCCACCATTTTCGACGTTTGAACTAATGTGTTGAAAAAAAAAAAAAAAAATCTGGTTGGAGTCTATACGGAACTCAGTAGACGCATAAAGTTTTAGTCAACTGGTGGTAGATAATCAGCGAGATGTGTGAATTGATCTGCAAATGGAAAGTTTCTTCTGTTCTAAAGCTGAGCTGGCAGTCTTCGTAAGCTTCCAGATTCGCTTTAATTTTGTAGAATCGTTCACACAGTGCTGCAAAATAGCCTCAATCAAGTGCTGGGAAACTTATTAAAGATTGGAAAAAATTGTGAAATATGTCTGTGTGACTGTTATACTTTTTTATGTGTGTGTAATGTTGTGTACGCTGCACTAAACTGAAATCTTGAGTGTCGGTTTATAAATTCAGTTACAATGTTATCGTAATTATTCAGATATAATGTCTATCATAGTTCTTGCGAAACCAGTTAGACTTTCCATATATTTTATATACTGTTTCACTGCTGACTATTTAATGTGAGAATGACTTATCGTGTTTGTTTTTCTCCCTTCAACGACCTTATAATGTATTACGACTTGTCAGTATCAGGCTACCGAGCGTTGTGGGTGAGCGGTAAATGCCCTGGCCTCGTATTCGGTACGAAGTGTATTCCAATTCCCGTCCGGCCTTCCAGATTTCGGTTTTCCATGGTTTCCCGAAATCTCTCCAAACCGATGCTGGTATGGTTCCTTCAAAATACCATGGCCTAACTCCTTCCCGTTCCTTTTGGAGTGACCATAAATCACGTAGTTCCATTTTGGCCTCCTGTGAACTCACCCCCACCCCTCCGCCCTCCACGTAGCCCGACGTGGCTTCTGCCTGTACCCCCTCCCCTCCCCACGTAGCACGTAGATTTTTTCCCCTTTTGATTCCAGAAGACATTTTGTACTGTTTGCTATTGTCAGACTATTATAAATTACATACAGAGATAATTAAATGAAGGAAATAAATATTCACGTGCTGTTGTGTGTTCTGTACTTCATTTTAATTGTGAAAAATGATATGAATGGAAAGCTACGTGGCCTAGCTCGGAACCCCCCCCCCCCCCATTTATAACAAGTCTTGTAGTTTATGGACGCTCCCTTGCCATGAGTTCTTTCGCGCATCTAATGACCTACACGTAGACGAGGCGTAAATCCACAAACAAAACAAATTATTAGGTTCCTGTTATGGGCTTTGAAACTAATGATGGAAATGAGATGTTTCTGCAGATCTGCGTTGATTATTTTGACTAGCACTTTTGTTCTGTTCGTTCTTTGCCTCAAACTTATTTTTACTTCAGTTCTTGCGTTATTCAAGTTTTGAATGATTTTGTTACTCGATTTTTGTTCGTGCATTCTGTCGTCTTTAATATAGTAAGCTTTCCGCTTTCCTAGAATTCAGACATTGATCAGTGTTAAAAATGGTATTTGAGTAGTTTCTTATGGCCGATTTACGCTCTTTTTTTCCAAGATCGTGGCAGCAGATAACCGACGAAGCTTATATGACGTAAGTTTGCCTGTAGATTTTTTATCTTAAAGACCAACAATTATCTCATCGGCCGACATTTATGGTCTATTATTGATATTTGTTACCGGTTATCTAACATTTATGGGCTATTATCAATATTTATTACCAGTTATCTGACATTAATGAGCTGTTCAAAATTTATTACTTTTCAGCTATGCTTGAAACAGAAGGTCTTAATAGTCTCTACTTCTCTGTTATCACACCAGGCCTGAAGATGGCGGCAGAAATCGTCTCCGAAAGCTCGTCTTTCGCCTATACAATCCGGCAGCGAACCCGCGAAGATTGTCTTACAGCGACACCCCGGGAAAGCCTTCGTACACACATCAAATACCTCTATGGGGAGGAAATGCACTATCGAGTAAGGCAGTTGGAGAAGAAAGCCAGACTTCTGTGTTGCTTAGCCTTCCTACTGAGATGTCGGGATTCCGACATTGTACCTCGCTTTTGTATGGTCAGCCATTACATTGACAGCACAAAAACCAACCGTATTCTGCGTCGTGCAAGCTCAGCGCTCCTTCGAGAACGCATTCGCTATACCCGGTTTGCGCTTGATCGTAACGTCCGAACATTGTGGCATTCCCATTTGGAGCTTACAGCCACACTGTCACCGACCTCGTGAATTTGGGTGGATGCAGCTACA
>CM061921.1:51053299-51243259 GCA_031002005.1 Vandiemenella viatica | reverse complement strand
ATTAAATGAATTTTTAAATCTCAAACAATTTCTCTTTGATTAATTATTTACTTGTAATTAAATAAGATAAAAATGTGTGATTCTTTAAAAAAAATTCTTTGATTAGGAGTTGTATCAGAAGACACGTTTTAAAATCTCGGAATTTATAGCGTACAGTCACAGAGACAAGTGCTGAAATATTAAAATGCCATTAGGTGGTGGGCGAATGTCAGACTTAAAAATTACAGTAATTTATGGGGAACGATTTTGCGCAAAGACGTTGCTTTCAAAGTTCACAAGGTTCGTCGCTTTGCTCTTTATTCTCCTCGCTTTGTATTCCTAAAGAATTATACAGGGTGCATGTTTTAAATATCACTTTTATATGCGTTAAATAATGTATAAAATGAAATAATTTATGTTCATAGATATTACGTAATTAATGTTAAAAATTAACGCACGTTTTACGTTTATTTTTATTTTTTTGTTGAAAATGAAAATTAAAATCATATACACGCCTTTTCAGTTATCTATGACAGCTGAGATATTTGCTTCCGCGGAGGTATTTGTAAAATTCTTAATGCTCTTCCATATATTGTATTATAATATCTTAACGATTTAGGCAATGCACTCTAAGAAAGCGCGCTGGCACCTATTTTTTTCTCCGGTTCAGTTCTCACCAAAATCGTTTCTTTTCAGCCCCTATAGTTAATAGGTAAATGTTTAGTACATTTAAACCTTCGAGAACTGCACTACATAACAGTGATAATAGTGTGAAACATGCTTCAGTGGTTCTCAGGATTGGGGCGGTCATATAGGCTGACGCGCTCTGGAGACTTGATGCTATTACATGACGAATATTTGATGAGTTGGAGTAAATTTTGGTTTCGTGCCAGTTGGGGTACTTTTAGAAGTCAGATTCTGCGTGGTCGTTGCTTGAATGTTTGTAGCTGCAGTTAGTTTTGTCAGCTCTTTCTATTGGGAAGTGTGAGGGTGGAGGTCCGGTATATTGTTTGTGCTGGGTTTCGAGTTTAGTTGTTTCTGTTACGGTTAACCAGTTGAAATCGATAGTTCTGCGATTGGTGTTGTAAGACTTCTGTTCATTGGAATTTATAAACCACTTCTGCAGCTGTGCTCAGTTAACGTCAGCCAACCTCAGCGTTGAATTAAGCTTGTGAAACTGGGATTGGCAGGACTAAATATGTGATATGTCGCACGGTGTGGAAATCACGTTTATACAGTCTTCTACGATATCTGGCTAAATGTGTATTTACGTGCCCTTCCTGTATTAAATGAAATGTTCACGAACCGAAAAATATGCATACTTAGTAGTTTCCTTGTCTCACAGACATTCATTATATCATAATTAGGAATAGCTCAGTGCTGAAGTTGTAAACGACGAGGGCCCTTTAGAATACAACTTGCGCGCATCCCGATGTTTCTTGTCTTATTGATAGTGTAAAAATATAATTCGCAAAACTGCATTACATTGACTTCATTTTGTTTTAAGAAAGAATTAAACTCCACTTTGTATCTTACCAGTACCCTCAGCAACAGTCAGGTGCTACACAGCACGTTCTCTGCGTCAAAAAATTTCCGAACTGTAGTAGACTTCTAATGGTACAGAAAAATCATTTGGAAGATCACCACCAAGCGTGGTGCGTGAGGGATAACGCTCTGGCCTTTCATTCGGGTGGTCGCTGGTTCGAGTCCCCCTCCAGCCATCCAAATTTGGGTTTTCCATGGTTTCTCCATATCACTCCAGGCGAATGCCGCGGTGGTTTCTTCAAAAAGCTGTGACTAATTCCTTCAAGTTTCTTGACCCCAGTCCTTTCCCGCCTGTAATGACCTCGACGTCGACGAGGCGTAAAGCCAGAAGGGTGCTTCCATTAATTATGTGAGGTGTTTTTCGGCATTCCAGAAAACCCCCCCCCCCCCCAACCCTAAGATGACGTGAGTATTTTTTTTAGTTCTCCAACTTCCGAGGGCAGTTATAAACCCCCCCCCCTCCGCATCGTTTTTAGACCTTTCACCCCTCCCCCCTCTAAACTCGACCTCCGTGTTGTTTGTGGACCTTTTTTTTAAAAAAGCTCTACTGTCCTTCAATAATTTCAAAAACTCGCGTGAGATTTCCGTCGACCCCCTCCCCCTTGGTGAGATTTCGCCTGACCTCCCCCCCTTATTTCACCTAACATAATTAATGGACGCCCCCTAACCCAAAATAATTAAGATCACCAACACATATTCGCTTAACAACCGTCTTGAGCATTTCCTCCATAATCTCTGAGGTGTAGTGAGTCGAATATTCATTGGGCCTTTGTAGTCGTTACGGTCAAGTGTCTAGACTGTTCCTGGGCGTTTGTTTCTGATGGAATGTATGAAGCTTGAACAGTTCATGGTAATGTTTCTCTTTCAAACCAAGAAAATAATTATTAACCCTGCTTCATCCACACAGGATAATATAAATCCGGGAATGTTTAAAATGCTTGTATTTTCGAACCTGGTTAGGCGACCTTCCCAGACTTCCGAGTACCTATGTTCAACACTGCTGAAATCAATGGAATGATAATCCATAAAAATCTTCACAAACGACACAAATTTTTCAGTACCTTCGGTCGTGCTCTTGTAAACGGAGAAGTCTTTCTTTTAACGAGAAAGATGCGTAAAATGGAACCTTCAAGAAAAAATTACTAGTAACTCGAAACGGATGTCTAGTATGTCCTGCCAAAAACGATTACAAGACTACCCATACATATCAGATTTATTTGTCAGAACATGGCAGTCCCTAAACTGGGTGAAGCTGACGAGATACAATACAAATATTGTGTTAAATATCGAAATATCTCAATCTAGAAGAAATTATTTTAATTTTTTTTTTGTTCGATCATTGCGATATAGACAGAAGTTGTTAATTTATATTCAGTTGAAAAAAATTTCTATTACATTATTGTTTTGTGTTTATTTTAATCAAAATGATTCGTTGTGACGTCGGTTTAGGTAGAAATTCGACGTTTAGGTCTAATAACCAGCCGAATGACTCGGCAGGTGCCATTCAATTCTTCAGCTGGTAATGTGTTCGATTCCTGTTGTCTGATTCTTAAATCCCATAATGGTTCGTTGATGTGTACATATAAATTGTAGTTCTGTTTTATTTTGTTGGTCATCGAATGTAACAAAGACGTTTATTGTTTTGGTTTATCCTCAGGAATAGGAAAATTAAACAAGTTTTATGTAGGTCTTTGATGTCCCAGTGCATGCGACTAAAACGTATATAACCTTAGAGTTGCAGTTCATATGTTTTGCTGTAAGGTGTTGCTATGATTGTGAACAGTTTCTTCCGTCGAGGAATAAGTTTGTCTTAATAGGACATGTAAAATAGAAGATTTTCACCTTTCGTATTGTAGAAATAATGGACGCAAGTGAGGTGGCTGGGAATCGGAGGTTTGTTTTGGTTATCTATCTCGTGAATTTGTGATCCAGAAAAATTGAGGTAATTTAGTGCATTTCCGTATAGCGTTCACTCAGAACAGCTTGATTATAGTAGATTTCGGGAGGTCCTTTGGGTATATAAGAAATAACTGTGCGGGTGCTGGTTGGTCGTGGCAACTGGTGGGGCACCCATCGGGATGTTGCAGCGCCATTCGCCGGCTGCGCTAGGCTCCGCCCCCTCCTGTCGTGAAGACGAAGTTTTCTGTTTTGGACGTTGGCAGTGTCACGCGAAGCAATACTCAGTCGCAGTTTCCACCGCGTCTCACCGGTGCGGTTTATTGACTAGATATCGGTTTTGAATCTACTTCTTCGCTATACAAGCGATTCTGAAAATTCCCTCACGAGGTGGGAACGGGGGCTGATGTCACGTCTCTACGCACTCAGTCCATCCCAGATTCGCTGTTAAAAGGCTTCTTCGAGAACACATCCACCGCCTCCAGAAAGTGTCGTTTTTGCGAGAGGTATGTTTTTCATCGGGGAGATAACTCGTACCCAACTGTAAGATTTCACAGTTTCGTCCAGGTGCTTGGATACATTTTAAGACTCAATACTAAAGCCACATTTTTGCAATCGCGATCTCTTTGCTTGGTATGAGGTCAGATGATATTAATCAGTACAGTGCGATTCTAAATGAAATTCGAAAAAGCAACTAAGGAATAGAAATTTGACGCTCGAAGATTCTTAGAGGGAGAAAATGAGTCCCTTGTGGAGAGACAGCACACCTTGCTTCTCCGCCGTGCCTGAGCTCTGATAAATTTGAAATATTTCCTTCAGAACGAAGTGATTAAACTTCCCCTTCATCCCAGCGACACACTGCTTTCTGTTCCGATCCAAAAAATCAGGTCCTACAAATGTTGGTTTTGTTGGCCCAGCAATACACGGAACAGCACAAAGATACCTGTATTTAGACTGCAAAGTGATAGCAGTATCAGGTAATGTTCTACCTGGTGAAAATTGACTGTTACCAACATGAATAAATCTATTGTGGAATTAGAGGCAAAGTCTGCTCGTCGCAAGTGTTTATCACTGCCGAATATCGCCGAGAAGATAAGTTCAGAAAGGGACGTGCCTGCGAAATTTATTAAACGGTTAGTCTCTTGGTATTCGTCGAGTAGTATCCATCTAAATGTATGTCGAGACAACTGGTACGAAACGATAAACTCTGGTATCCGTAACACTTACTCTCTTTCTTGTGGAGAAATAGCGAGTAAATACAAGAATACAGGTTTTAACCCAAATAAAAATCAGCTGATTTTTCATTCCCAAAGTTTGCCATGTTTATCACAGACACTAGTGATTTACTCAATGGAAAAGGAAGACGAGGAAGTGAAATTTTTTGAAAAAGATATTTCTTCAGGTTATAGGTTCGAACAATCACTGTATTTGGGATCAAATTTTATGGAATCGAAACTATCTTCGGGGAGCATCCCTGCTGTAGACCAAACGCAGGAATATTTTTACACGGATGTGGCTTCTGCACAATCGAATAACAAATTACCAAATAAACCCATTGCACAGGAAGTAGCAAGTTTTGAACCATTTCTGGAGATGGGGCAAATCTCCTCTTCTCAGATCGATGCTGTCCCATCAGAATACTTTGAGAGTGATGTATTTGATAGAAATACCAGTAAACCTCATTCCGCCAACATTGAGTCAGTTGACGTCGATCAACTTGAAAGTTGCTCAGTCGCTGACGTTGAGAGCTGTAAGTCAACGCAGACAGAATCGTGGAGTTCAACGCTTTTCCAGCTGCTGTTTGATGAATTCCAAGAATCACTCGTCTCTGACAGGTGCTCACCCAGTGATTCTGACGACTCTTCCGGCTCCTCGACAGTAACTATGATCTGCCACTCTCCGCCTCCGTCGCTCCCACATTTCAAGAAACCGTCTAGCTGCGTTTGCATCGACGAAGCGAAACGACTAGCGGCGATGGAGGTGCTGCGTGCGGTCGCAGTGTGGTGGCACAGCGTGTCTGAGCTGTGCTCCCAGGATCACCCTCCCGCCCAGCAGTGGCAGCACGGTCTATGCACTTCCTGCGGTTACTTATTTCACACTAGGTTCAAGGCGTCCTTTAATGAGGTAAGCTCGTATGCAATTAGTGCTCTTTTACTAATGACAGTTCGGCAGTGTAAGGGTTAAATTTTTCGATGTTTTCCTTGGTTCGCCGGGTGGAGGCCGCGTCGATTTTTTCGAAACCTGCCGTTTCAGCCATCTTGCTGTGGCCTTCTTCAAAGGACTGCACAGCAAGATGGCTGAAAAGTCGGGTTTTAAAAAATCGACGCGGCTCCACCCGGAGAGCTAAGAAAACATTGACAACGACTGCGGAAGTCTACGCATTCACGTAAAAATTTTCGCTGGTAGCTGGTTCACCTGGAAAAAAGGGGGCAGCGTGGTTCTAGTCTTGCCCAGGCATTTTAAATTCTGCCATTCACTGATGTAACCTAACATTTTCTCTAATTTCTCCCAAAATATGCTTTAATTAACATTTCACTTGAAAATCTTGATTGTTAAATTATTTTAATTGCATTGCCAGTATTTAGATAGTTAATTATCCTGTCGGTCAAACCTTGGTCATTAGAGGTGGAAGTGGTGGAGGCAAGGAACGGGAGGTAATTCTGCCATCGCTTTGAAGGTATTCCGGCATTCGCCTATAATTATTTCGGGGAACCATGAAATTCTAAATTTGGATGGTTGGATCTTGGATCGAACCAGCGTCTTCGCGAATGCCTTGCTCGAAGTTGACCCGCTCACCAACCATGTTCGGTGCAACGTCTCTAAACATATTATTCGCTTTAGAGTGTGTTTATGTAAATTGCTTGAAAATTTTTGTAACTGGCGCATTGCTGATTCCATATAAGTAGATTTATTATCAGCACATGCAAGTATTATGTGTGTAATGTAGACTTACGTTTATGTTAGCTGTGATCATTAGTTGAGTATCAACAATTCTTTCTGTTATGAATTTGTCAAACTGTGTCATCATTTGACGTTTCATTGATGTGATACTGCTATGAAAAAAACATAATAAATGTCAGAGCAGTTTAATTAATTTCGTGTTTTATTTGGCGAATACATATCGCTTCATTCTCTTTTTTTTTCAATTGGAATGTATGAGCAGTTTCGTTACTTGTTTTACTTTAACACTGAAAATTAAATTTATACTATAACTTAACCTTTATTTGTATTTCCTATCTATTAACGTACAGGAAACTATTCCCAGCTTCAGGGATTGAAGCTTTGCATTTGTGTTATAGATCATTTTCCTGATTGAATTGTGCTCAATTTAATTTCACTCTTTCTTCTAACACACCGGTTGTGGTGTACCACTTGATTATTTCTCAATGAAACGGACTAAATAAATTTTAATGGCCATAATGTTACTAGTTTTTATAGTTTGCTTGTTTAACTCTGTTATTAAAATAATAGTGGGAGCTATGTAAATAATTCATAAGAAATAACTCTGTTATTAAAATAATAGTGGGAGCTATGTAAGTAATTCATAAGCAAACAAAATAAAACTATAAATAATTAGAAACAGTGGAGAGAAGGGATGACGTTACTTTTATGAATTAAAATAAAAATAAATGTGAGAGATTATTAATCTTGAAATCGTTCATCTACTGAATTTATGTATTGTCATTTATAAACAAACTAGCCCGATACCCGTGACTTCGTACGAATGGACTTAGAATTTCATTGCCAGAATTGAATATAGAAGCTGTTGGTAACTTATGATGAGTCCGAAACAACACAAAGTCTGCATAAATTGACAGTAAAGCCATCACTATATCATTCTATCGTCTAACCTATCTCATAAGGAGAATCAGTTTCCAACATATTTACAAACAGAAAAACAAACGAAAGTGCGGGGATGTGGAAAAGGGGGGGGGGGGGGTTTAACTAAGGACGCTTTATTTCAGATGGGTCTTTTCATCTTCAACAGGAACATCCGATTTTGGATTTTCTAATAACTTTAGCTGCTTGGTCTGCTAGAGCAACCACTTAGGCCAGGTTTACGCCCGCAAGGCATGTCAAAAAAGAAGACAAAATAAACTGGTGCCAGAAACATTTAGGCCGACGCAAAGTAATGGTACAGTGCAGAGCAAATAGACATCTATACTAAAATACGTCTCTAAACGAAATTTACTAACAAATCATACACTAACAGACTGTGCGAGAAGCACAGCTTGAGCAGCGGCGTAACATTACAGACTAACACACGCATCCGTCCGTCTGTTACCATTCAAAAAGTTCTCAAAACATCGTCACTAAAACTGTTATTCATGTCGTGTGTCCTTCCTACAGATATGAAGTATTTCCTTGTCAAATTCCATCAATATCGGTATAGCCATTTCGACGTCAAAACGTAACAAAAACACAAAGACTTACTTTCGCATATATAATATTATTAAATTTGTGATGGCTACAGTTTAATATGGAATCAGAAAAACTGACCGTCCAGGCATGGCTCATACGATCAAAAACAATTCTTAAAAATACCTGCACCCATCGGGATTTGAACCGGGGACTACGGTCCAAGCATTGGTAAGCCAGCGCGTTAACTCCACTGTACGGTACTACTGAGTTTTACTCATCCTTAGCGTCAGTCTATGTTCATTTCGTTAATTTTTCGAAATTACGTGACGATATGTACTATTTATACAGAAAAAGTATCCCATGTCCATCCTAATGCCAAATCGCATCTCCTTGTCAAATTTCATCATGATCAGATTAGCCGTTTAGCCCGAGAAACGTAACAAACAGACAAACTGACCGACAGAGAGACAGAGTTACTTTCGCATTTATAATATTAGTATAGATAGCCGGCAATTGACATAAACAAGAAAAGAGCACGACATGAAACTAAATATCAAACAATACCTAAGAAGTGACTGGCTTTCGTAAGAAAGTCTTTTGTGCGATTTTCATTGCCAAGGCGTTGGCGGGTTTTAATGTTCAGTTTTCTTTGAATCACAGCAGATGAATGATTAAATCGGCGATATTACCATATTCATTGATATTTGGGCAGCGGGCAGTCAGCTGATGATGCATATAATGGTATGATAATGCACTTGTTCGATTCCCAGACAGGCTGTTACAGTATCAGCATGTCGGAAAAGTCAGTGGTAACGACAAATTGCTCGATTTGCGACAACACTGGTCACCCATCTTCTTGACATCTGTCCCACGTCAGTTCTCTCATGACAAACAGCTCCACCCCGTCGACAGTACAATGCAGATTCCCCAAAGTGGTTTTAGAAATAACAGTATCCCATTAGCATGTTCGGACCGTCCAGTTAAATTCGCAGTGTCAGTGTCTGCAGACTCTAGGTACCGGCAATGTCCCCACACTGCCTGTCTACTGCCAAATTGACGCCGGCCCCGTGTCCACCTTTCACACGCTCACTGTTGGTAATATCGCAGACATCATTTTAATAAATTGCACTTATTTAATGTATCGGCGATGGACTGATACCCGGTATATTGAATATGTTTACATGACGGGTTTTGATTGATGTATGGAATTATTTTCTTTGTGACTATCTTTTGCTTGCCTACTGTTGGGTGCTGCTTTTGAATATTTTTATGCTCCTGTCATTTTGTATTTTTCGCGTGTGTACAGTGCAAATTAAACACATGAAGCAACGTAACTCTATAATCCAACTTCAGAAAGAGGACCTGCAGTTAGTGGAATACTAACAACATAGTGTTCATAGCATATTCGGAAAAAAAATGCCAGGGATCGTTAAAGACACTTGGAAATACTGGAACTGTCTGTATGTGAACAAGGAATTTTCAAGCTACAGCCAAATACCTTACCGCCGATCCACAATTTCACTGCTTAGCTCAACCCAATAACAAGTTTCTTCGGCTGCTGTAACTCGATGCTGAAAATGTTAAATTTAAAGAAATTTGATTTGTTTTTGGACTGATTGTCGTTTACCAAATTTTTATTTCTGCACTCACTGAAAACATTGAACGATGTATCGTATTAGTATTAGTATTCGTTATTTTATATTAAGTATGGTTATCTCTTCGTTGACGCATTTCGGAGGACTTGGGTTCAAATCCCTGTCCGGCCATCCTAATTTCGGGTTTCCATGGTTTCCCGAAATCACTCCATGCGAATGCCAGGATGGTTGCTTCATAAATCCGTGGGCGGATTCCTTCTGTTCTTTGTCCCCGTTCATTTCCCGCCTCTAATGACGAGACGTAAAGTAAAAAAAAAAAAAATCCTTCCATGACGTTGATGAACAGTGCTAACATAGAAAAATAGGAAACGGTTACTGGTGTTGCGTAAGTAAATCATGGTGTACATAGAAGCTGAGTTTTTTAGTTAACCCAAGTAACATCATTGCTTAAAGTATTTACCGTGTAATTAAACATGTTTATCGTTCTACTTTCCTTAAGACTGTGTCTGAAAATAACATTTCATTTTTCTACCGTTATTTGTGATGGGTTTCTTTACTGAAGCAAAAGTAGTTCCGTTTATTTTATTCCGTATGTTATCAGGTACCGTCCAGGCATTAATCTTTGCTCGACGACAAGTTAGAAGCTAGTAATTAACTAAAAGTGACTGTAAGACTGGTTATCAGATAATTTTGTCCAAGTCGTTCCCCTATATAGAAGTTGTAAATGCAAAATATCGCTAAGGCTATATGCTATAGGCCTACTCTATAGTCTAGCGAAGTGTGCTTTAAATTTTTAATAATTTTCATTTGGTTACGTGTATAACTTTGTTCAAGTTCTTATTTACTGCTTGAATGCATTGTAGTATCATCGTTTGTTCTCTCGAATGCGAAAGAAACATAAAAAAAAAGAAATAGGAGACGTGTTATGCGTTAGGTAGGATGCTTCAGATTTCTGTAGGAGTGTTAGCATCGTGTAATTCGTGGCATTGGGTTTAGTAAATGCATACAATACTTGCATTACCAACCTACTGTCAATTGCGTAATTGTAAGTCATTATATAGTTTTGTTGCTTATAGTCAAACCTCTAGCTGTTACAACGCTTGTGACCTCTAATACTTTCATGTTTTTGTTACAGGTAAGAATATAGAGCACCGTCCTTTCTTTCTGCTGCGATATTGTGGTAAGTTTACATTTCAATATAGTTTAAGCGAGCATGAAACAAGAAATGCCACTCGCTAACTTATTCTTTAAAACTGGGAGATCTACGAATGATCGCCTAGTGGGCTGATTTTTGTCATATATTCAGTGAACGACTGTTTACATGTCTCCTTACGTGCAACTGTGTGTTATTTGAGTTCGTAGGTTAAACGTTTTCACTGGATTCATGGCATCTCTTCACGAATGTAGAATGGTGCGGTCTAGTATGTGTTTCGATGTTGTATGATTGGTTAGTTCATTTTCTTTGTTCGTTTGTACTAACGTACAACTGTTCTGTTAAGAGCAGTTGGATAGTAAAATAAGTTTAAATATTTGTTGAAAATTGATCGGATGGGGGTTGCAGAGTTGTACTTTCCTTCATTATCAGATTTTGCTTCTAGGGATGAATCTTTAGGACTCAAAACTACCGCTGCAATCGTTGAAGTTCTTCAAAACATTGTGAAGTTTAATATACTGTACACACAAAAAACTCGAAATCGATATTGCAAACACACACAATCAAAAGGGTGCAGCAGGTAATAATGGTCACGTCACATGGCACCTAGGTCAGATACAGTCCAGTAATGAAGAAACATTTTTTTTTTAACTGCTTTACGTCTCTCAACAGCGAGGTCTTTAGAGACGGGAAAGGATGGGGGCAAGGAATGGGAAGGAATTCGGCCATGGCCTTTTGAAGGAAGCATCCCGGCATTCACCTGGAGTGATTTGGGGAAACCATGGAAAACCCAAATCTGGATGCCCGGACGGGGTTCGAACCGCCGTCCTCCCGAATGCGAGGCCAGAACGCTATCCGTTACACCACCACGCTCGGTATGAAGAAACATAACCGTAGCTCAGTCGAGCATAAGTTGCTAGCTGTCCAAGTACAAAACTACAATAAAATGTCGAAGATATCAGTTCTGAAACTTATAATAGTGGATACAAAAATCCTATGGGTACTGAGCCCCCGTTTCGAATCCCGGAATTTGCAAAGGCCCTTAACCCGACGTTCACCTCTGACATAGCATACTGTGTGATGTGAAGTACAACAGGCCGCTTCTGTGGTTCATAAGTCACGTTAAAATGTATGTCTGCAATACCCGGTAGGATTACCGTGTTAGATTAAGACCCTCTCTATGATTAACAACCCTAGTTGCAACATGGTTGTGGTTAAAGGACCCTAGTTGACCCCAACCAACATACATTCATACAATTAATTCGATTGCTATCTTTGTATCCTTACTCCATACGAAGTAATTAAACATATTATTCTCCCTCATCTTTTAAATACCGTGTTTTTTGTGTTCTCTCGACAGCTGTGCAGTGAAGTAACTAGCAGTACTCGTAAGTCTTCGGTTTGTTTTGCTATGATTTCTAAATTAACACCATTCATTTATTAGAAGTTGGCCCCTTATATTGGTGGTGACTCAAAATCAAGAATAAATATCAATACATAGGTGTTTGAGAATTGAACTCAAGTAATCTACATATTTGCATACGTCGTGATGTTCCGTCATTGATTTATTAACAGTGTGTACAAACGATTTAATGATTCAATATCAAGGATAAAAATCAATAAAAAATTGTAAGTATAATAAAAATTATTTAGAAAGGTACACAAGACTGTAAATTATTATGTATAGCAATGCCAGTGCCTATGTCAGTGCTGTTTACTTCATGCATTGAAATTCAGACATTTTAGCTGCGAGAAGACCTTGCACCAGACTATTAAATTGATAGATTCTATTACGGAAAGAATAAATTAGTGAACGATTTTTCTAACGGGGTACTTGGACACTAACTATGAAACCATGAAACCTTAATTTACACTGATAGAGTAAGTTTGTTAGGATACCGAAAAATCAACTTCATTTTTTGGATAGGAGTTAAAAACATACTATTTTTAATAAAATAAAAATGTAAAAAGACAGCTGTTAGTCACGTGACACGAAACACCAATCGGAGCGCAGGACGTCAGTTGTTGGGCCGCGTCAGTTTAGCTGCGTGTATTCTCATGCGGAGAACATCTTTCCGTCGCTTATTTAAGTTTGTTAAGGTTTCAGTGCTGGCTGTAAAACATTTTGTTCTTCTTATACTCGCAATGGAAGTTGGTTTTATCAAGGCAAATAGCTCTAATTTACCCAGAATTGACGTGATGATGCTGGGAGTGTTTTTGCATCAAACACCGATTTCTGATCACCAGAATTCCGGAATGTCAAAACGTCCAAGTAAATACTTACTTGTTATATGTTATACATAATACCATATTACGATAAAACGTTAGAATATGAGGTATTTTAGAAGCCTGTGTGTTAGTGGTGCGTTTTACTTAATACAGATTTTGTTAATTTGCGATTTTAATCAACAGGTCTACATTTAGAGTATTTCATTGTAGTATCTTTTAAAATGTGTTTTAATATGACTGTTGCCTTCGCAGAATCATGTGCAGTATTTAATTATTAGTATAATTACTATTTTAAAAAATCCTTGAGTGATTTCTACAACTATTTTTTGCCGCGCTGGGTTAGTTAAAGTTAAGTCTGTTCACATTCGTTCGACGCTATTTTTTTCGGAAGTAATGTTGTGAATATAAAGCTTTTTCTTTCTATATTAGAAGGGTTATACAAGTTTTTGTATAGCTAGAAAAATATTTTGATCAATGTTTTCTAAGAAAGTCGTAAACTATCGTCCTATTCAGGTCCGAAATATTTTTCGATATTCGTTGAATCGGAGATTCTACGATAATCGTAGCGCCGCAATTTGGTGATAGATTCTTAAGTAACGTGACAAATCGAAAGTAAGGAATAACATTTTTTGATATCTCGCTTAGTTCTCGAGATATACTATCTCAAAAGTGGTTAGGGTCGAAATGCGGCCTCGACCAGAAGAAAAATTTCTCCAAATCTAAATTCGATGATGGATTCTTTCAGTAACTCGAAGTCAGAAATCAAAAGTAAAGAATAATTTTTTTTTTGATTCATTAGTACTTTTGATACTGATCCCATTATATGATACTCCATACAGTTTTCCAAATCGTTCGGCAACTAAATCAATAAAAAAAATGATGCATTTACAACGAACAGCATTTTAACCTACAGGGTCGTAATTTATTTACCGGTAATAATTTAAGTTTATCATAGCACAAAATATTGACGTACATAGCTTGTTAAACATAATAAAATATTAAGCACAAAACTTTCGTCAAAATGTTCTTCACAAAAATATATTGAGGGTGTTTTAGACACATAAGCCGGATCGCGTCGTGCAAGCATTAACCACTTTTTCCAACTAATTCGTTGCGTGGAACGGAAACAAACAATTTGTTTGGTGCAGTAAAGGTCGTGTTTACACACAGAGGCACCACACACCATTTGTAAACTCTAGAACTCATTTTATTAATAAAATAAGCATACCGCCTATATGTTTACAATGGCACGAGCCAACAACTGACGTCACTGGAGACCAACTGACAGCTGGGAGCGTTTTGGCGCCAATATTCAAATCATCGCATAAAAATGCAAAATTTTGCTATTTTCCGTTCGTTATTTTCAAGAAATAATATTTTTTTTGTTTTATAGTAGATGACCAGCTACAATACTGACTACTTTCCCAAAATTAGTCAAGTACCCCATTCTCAGAGTGTCGATGTTACATCGAAACATAATGTTAGCTATCACTAACGTGTCATAAGCTATCAAAATGTGCAGTTTCTTGGAAATGGTTGGTCTTTGCATGATCCGCGCCACAGTGCACCACATACAAAAATTCAAAAAATTTCCGTAAATCGGGACTATTTTGGGACAGCAGGAGTAACTTTTGAACACATTTTTTACATGTGTTAAATTTCCCGCAGCCGCCAATTGCGAAGTAGCCGCCAATTGCGAAGTCTTATATCTCTGTTATGGTCACTCGAAGTGTTATTGTTTGCCGATTATATTGGCAGTTTTTAGGAACTTCGTTCGTAAACTTTTATCAATGACAGCCATTTTTAATTTGGGGACGATTTTAAAAATGCTCTTTTATGGTGCAAACGTTCATATTCCAAACAATAGACTTGAAAAAACAAGTAGTTACAACAAGAAATACATGCCTTAGCTACCATTGTAGACATTAGTCAAGCAAATAAGCTATAAATTTTGGAAATGTTTTGTGATGTCGAGACTTCCGTGGGACAACTTTGGAACTGTATCAAAGCAATTGAACTGGAAGCTTACCAGTTTCTTACAAGTCACATTATATTTTCTCTAAATGATATATCATTGACAAGGTGAAAAGTACATTTTTAAGTTTCAAACAAAGTTAATTCAGGCAGTTTAATAGCTATCTCCCTTACAGCCCCACCCAGTTTTTCATTTGATAACATAGATCAACCAAGAATTTATTTAGAAACAGATGTAAATCTGATTTTAACTGAACAGTTACTAAATCTGACTGGTCTCTGAGGTTGATGCATTAGATGGCTTATTATTCCAACAATGGTAAAAAGTAAAAAAAAAGTACTCAAAAGATTTAATTAAAACTGAAATTATGTACACACTTTGACAATAAATTTGGCCGCCGCTGAAAACTTCTATCACTCTTATTTTGCACAATCTGACATCAATGTCATCCTAAGAAACAGTAACGCAACACTGGCTTGCCAGTATTGCATTCCTGTTTCCTGGGATGACATTGATGTCATATTTTGCAAAATAAGAGTGATAGAAGTTTTCAGCGGCGGCCAAATTTATTGTCAAAGTGTGTACATCATAGGTCAAGTTAAATACTCACTTTTAAATATACACTGGTAAATCCTTCATGGAGTACATCATCCAAAAGAATATTGAAGTGCCCAAATTTTTTAAACTGATAGGCGGAAGAGCCGATCAAAATATTACTGCCGAAACCTTTGTCGTTCAGATGCAGACAGAAACACAATTCACAGCAGCTAAAAATATGCATGATATGAGACCAAATAAACTTTCTCTGCTCTAAATTTTGTACCAACAATTTTTCCAATTGATTTTAACAAACAAACAAAAAATAAAAATAATAAAAAAACACCTCTTGTCCCAAGGATTCCCCACTTAACGGGGTAAATTTGGTACATAAACGTAAGACACTTTCTGTGTTAAGAATAGTCATAATTTGGCTTGTAGTACCATTATTTGAAAGAGGAAAGTCAGATCTAATCAAATAAGTCAACTTATTTTGTTAAATTGTAACCGTTTTCTCTTAATACTCAAAAAAGTCTAAAAAGTGTAACAAGGTAGCCCGCGTTTACGGTACTGTTTTCGTCTCTGTATCATGCACGAAGTATGGTACTGGTCGGGGTAAAAAGTATCTTGCATATTATATAATCTATTACTATGTGCATTTTCGCTATGTGCAGTGCCACACACGCATTCAGGAGGACACGGGTTCGAATCCCCGTCCGGGCATCCAGATTTGGGTTTTTCGTGGTTTCCCCTAATATCTCCAGGCGAATGCCGGGATGCTTTCCTTCAAAAGGCCATGGCCGAACTCCTTCCCGTTCCTTGTCTCCAGTCCTTCCCCGCCATTAATGACCTCGAAGTCGACGAGGTGTAAAGCTGTTAAAAAAATCATAGCGCCACACACATTCAAAGATTCCAAAGTTCACGTATATGTCGAATGGATTAACCCTGTATATATATGCGGTTCAATCATTTCTTCAAATGCACCCTAATTTTGTAGATATACGCATGCAAAAAATCCAAATGGCCATTGAATACTAGAATTATTTCTTTATGAATTTAAGCTCATTATAATCTGATTTTTATTATCTTAAAAAATCGTTAAGCATGTTTTTTAAATTTTGTTTCAACTATATTTACATATTTTTATTGCGTGAAATAATATTGAATCAAATCGTATTACATACAGTGCAGCATCATTATTTCAGAAAATCGTTATTTTTTCGAAATCGAAGTCTTTTCTGGTGTACCGCTATATTCTGTTGTGAAAACATGGTACACCTGCGAAGACTTCATTCCAATGATACGCTGGGAAAGTCCCCATTCTTACATTATTTTTTCGTTTGTTGTTAATAAATTTATTGTTTTGATGCATTTAAGAAAAATGGATATCACTATCATATTTTAAAGGAAATACATAACATCAGTAGATCGTTTCTTTCCTTTTTTCTACAACCGATATGTTTAATTCCGTGTAGTGGTAGCTTGTAATTGACGAAAAAATCGACAAAATAGTACTCAGTGAGGAAATGAAAGGAAAAGTTGCAAATTATTTTAGTCAAATTCGAATTTACGAACAGATTCGCCACCTGATCAAATTTCTTCGTCTTCAGCAGCTATGGGCGAGGCATATTACGAAGCCATTGTTGATATATTATCCGAAATTTTGTTTATTTAATCCATTATGTTTAATGCTATTTGTTTTTAATATTATTTCACGCAATAAATTATGTAAATGAATTTATTTAATGCTCTCGGGTAACTAGCTGAGTTAACAAAGTGATATCACACGATACTTCGACGATCAAATCACTGTCGCCATCTTCTGGTGAAGTGATTTCACGCTGAATGTTAACTAGCTACCAGAGAGCATTTTCTAAATTCTCAACGCCGAGAGATGTGTTCTTGTGTATGTAAATGAAGTTGAAATAAAATTTTAAAAATCATCATGATTAACGATTTTTGAAGATAAAATACACGGTTACTGCAAAATAATCATTCATTTTCAAAACCTGATTTATTCAAAGGTGTTATACTTATAAATATGATTTATATTTGAAAATAGCCACAAAATATCCAAGTTTTGTACACCAGGAGGCGTGACAGCACTAGTTCAGTACCCGTAACGAGTTCAGTTCAGTCTCTCCCGAATTGGAGGCAAAGTGTGAGAAAAGAGTTTCTGCGTCCTAGAATATGCGAAATGTTCGTCTGTCATGGTAGTGCAACATTCTTTCAGAAGGCGGTACGGAAAAGAACCGCCTTATAAACAAAGCATTTTGCGGTGGTATCGCCAATTCAAAGACAATGGTTGTTTATGTAAAGGTAAAAGCACCGGTCGACCACAAGTGTCAGACGAAACAGTGGAGAGAGTGAGGGAAAGTTACGTGCGTTCTCCAAAGAAATCAACGACCAGAGCAAGCTGCGAACTTGGTATACTGCAGCAAACACAACACTTAACGCCGGAAGATAATGTCCGTCGATTTGACTTTTGCATCAGAATGCTGGAAGCATTAGAGGATGACTCTTTCGCCAACATGTTGTTGATATTCAGCGATGAAGCGACATTCCATTTAACCGGAAAAGTGAATCGTCCCAACGTGTGATTCTGGGGTACTGAAAATCCACGTACACTTGTGACAATTGAGATTCTCCAAAGGTCAATCTTTTTTGTGCAAGTTCAAAACAAAATTGTATGCGCCGTTTTTCTTCACTGAGAAGACTGTGAATGGTTCAGTCTCCGCAACTAGCCGAGGAATTCCACGGATTTTGTCTACCAACAAGACGGGGCTTCCCCTCATTGGAACCTCGATGTTCGTACTTACCTGAACCATGAACTCCCGCATCGCTGGATTGGCCGTGTTGGTGATGATGACCTCACTTTCTTACCCTGGCCTCCCAGGTCGCTGGATTTAACGCCATATGACTTCTTCCTTTGGGGCACATTAAGGACATTGTTTACGTACGCCCACTACCAAAATCGATAGAAGAGCTGAAGAAACTGATCAGTGATGCATTGATGAACATTGATGCGATCACGTTACAAAATGTTTGGATTGAATTGAACTACCGCCTGGACATGTCGTGTGACCAAGGGGGCACACACAGAACATTTGTAGAGTGAGCATAAAACTTGGATATCTTGTGGTTATTTTATCATATTTGTAAGTATAATACTTTGGAATAAATTTGGTTTTGAAAGTGAATGATTCTTTTGTAGTAACCCTGTATATTTCAGAGTATGGGGATTCGAATGCAGGTCAACAAATTAATGAGTGGATGCCGTACTGCTTAGACCTAGCTGCTGATTGATTACATAAAGCAATAGTTCTAGAATTTAAAAGCCATTGGGATTTTTGATACTCGTATCTGAAAAGCTAGGTAGCATTTGAAGAAATAAAGTAATGACCTGGTAACACGGTTTCTTATCGGCTGCGCAATCTGCCCCCTATTGTAGCCGCCTATCCTATCTGGAAGTATTTACCGTGTATAGAGGACCTACAGTTTAACGTGGAATCCGAATTACGGAAGCGTTCTGGTGTACTTAACATAACGCAGCAAGCACTACCAGAGGTGAAGGTAGGGTTAAAGGCCTATGAATATCCCCACAGAGACAGGGATTCGACCCGGTGACCTTTCGATCTCCAGGCAGACGCTTTAACCACCGAGCCACCAGACCGTTCATTTGAAGAAATGGCTGTACCACAGATATACGTGGGACAGCGGAATCCGTTTTTATATTGTCTGATGGTCTTCTTTTTAGTGTGATTCGTGGTCAAACACAAAGTTTCTTAATTTACGGTTTGGTCTTTGTACCATTGTAAATTGTGTTTACTGGATATAAAGTATCGTATGTTATTATCAATTACATACGTTATCATTATGCGCAATTTCATTAAAATCCGCCCGATAGCAAACAGACAAAAAAATTGGCATCTCTTTCATTGGTAGTGAACACTGCATTTAGTCTTTTTAAAATAAATTTTTATGTGCAGACACAACTTTTTTTTACAGTATGTAGCATCGCAAAAGAAACACAACATTTTAGTAAAACCTTCTCCGGCTTAAGGTCAGCGCTGTATCTCTTTGGGGTTTGTAAATTTGGTTGTGACGTGCAGCTCATTGCATACGCGATCACGGAATCTGCTGTCCATATTTAATTACAGTTGGCGGTTGCAGACAAAAGCAATTCTAGTAGTTAATTAGAACTTCAAAACAAAAACAAGCCGTAAAGTTGAGCTGGAAATATTAAATTAATTCCATACCTACTGTATATGCGGGTTATTCTGCTCACAAAAAGTGATTTTTAGTTGCCATTATTCATCAACACGAAATGCTACTTGTTTCAAACATATTGGGATCCGTTAGACGCCAGTGCTTTTGAATTCATGTGATTTTGCCAGTTTTTTGTATAAAAGGCTGTAAGTGAGACATATCTGTTAAATTATAAACGAAACGAATCGCTGTTAACTTCTCAACCGAATATATAGTGTGGTACCTACCTTGTACTAGAGTTATCATATTCACAAAACTCTTTGACATAGATCCGATAAAAATAGCTTGTTTGTACTATTATATGCGTAGACAGCGAAAATACATTACCGACAGTGCGAAACACATTTGGGCCGAGCGCGTTAATGCTAGGGGAAGTAAAACAGGTCAGTGTTCAAATCTAGGGTTTGATGAAGTTTTCCATGATCTGTTGGCTAACGATTCCAGATTACGACGAAGATAGGTGACGACACGTACCTACTCCATTGGTTAAAGTGAACACAGAAGTCAAAATGGAAACCAGTCCGGGTATTCATTCTCCAGGATGTACTGTACAAAGTGGACGTCAGTGTTACACGAAGCGTACATATCACAAAAAAATACGCTATCTCAGGAAATTAAACGATTATTCCTAAGAGCATCTTGAAGCAGTGACACCATGTGGATAATCATCGAGAAAGTCGACTTAAGGAGGCGTCCGTCAACTATCAGGATTATCGCTTTTAGGCAATTTTCCCCACCCATGTATCCTACCTAGTGCGTGGTGAGTCCGTCCTCTCCCTTTGGAAGTTACATTCCAAAGTCTTCGTAATGCTTAGCCAGCAGATAAAATTTCAAACTGTATCTATGCACAAGGTTGGGACAAGATATAATTTTTTTCATATATCTTCCTTTATTATTACAGACACCTTCATTTTTTTATAACGCCGTTTCCTTAACACATGAATGTCCTAATATTGCTGCACTATACCTGACCGTTCAGTGATCTCTAACGAATTTTCTGAAATTAATCAAGGAAGTACGGTTGAGATGCATTACTTTTTTTATGAAGGCCGACAAAAACTTCTGGAATTAAATGTTAGTTTTTATGATGTGTCTCTATACAGCTAAATTCCGCGTTTCTTAGAACCTGGTCAAACTTGCCTAGCAGCTGCTAAATTCGTTTTGTTACTAACTATTACATTAGTAACAAAAATAAATCATTCCGTATGGAGGAAAAAGTCAATACTGCGATGTTAAATGCTGTAGGTGGGACGTTGTCTTTATTATGTCTGTACTTGGTGTTATACACCGACATATTTTGGATATTAAATCCTCATCTTTATCCTCTTAAACTTACCTGGTATTATGTCCAGTCGTTAGTGCATTCCTGATTACTAATTTTGACACCGTCGTTAGTTCGAGTGCAGATTGTCTCCATTTTTTTTTTTTTTTTTTTTTTTTTTTTTTTTTTTTTTTTTTTTTTTTTTGTCAAAACTACATTTTACATACAGAATAACAGTCCATTAGGATCAGTATATACAGAGAAAATCCAAAAGTATGGTTTAACGCTTTGTACTTGGAGATATAGGACCGGCAGTAATTTAACTCATGTAAGAGCTTACATGATTACCGTCTTTAAACTGTTTTCTAGGCGCATGTACTGGAAGGGCACAAAACTCCGTGAAAGTATCACATTAGCATGAAGTTTGTATAGGCTTCACAGTAGGGTTGTAACAGAGCTAGCGAGCGTGGTGGCTGAGCGGTAGCGCTCTGGCCTCGCATTCTGGAGGATGCGGGTTCCAGTCCCTGTCCGGGCATCCAGATTTGGGTATTTGGGTTTTCCATGGTTTCCCCAAATCAGTCCATGCGAATGCCGGGATGCTTCCTTCAAAAAGGCCATGGCGAATTCCTTCCCATTCCTTACACTAGTCCTTTCCCGCCTCTAATCACCTCGACGTCAACGAGGTGTAAAGTTATAAGAAAAAAATGTATCGGAGCTCCGCTTCCGCATTCTCAAGTGAGGAACTTCCGCATAAAATCGTACCTTCGTCTTCGCATCCTCAAGTTTTAATGCGGAGGTATAACGGAGGTTTTGTTTACATTTTAAATTCGGTCCATCATGAGTTGTAAGAACACGTAGTTGTTTTTATCTTACGGTCCTGCAATAAGAGTAACAATGAAATTCCTGATGTTATTAGCTAAGTAACAAATTGTTAGTTTTAACTTTGATTTAAAGTAAGAGCGGTGGAAAGGCGGTTGGAGGGCGCGGTGATGTGTGGTAGCGTGGTATATAGATCTACATAAATATCCTGCAATTCACAGAGGGTGACATTGAGCTTGCCGCTAGAATTAATTTTGCCGAGAACTTCGCAAGTTCATATGACGAAGATTCATATGATATGTTGTCGCGTGCGTAATGGGGTATCTAATTTAATTCACTTATGAAACCATCGGACTTTTCTTTGTTGTTAAAAGATGAGGGGGAAAAAATCAATCTGGTAGTATTATCTGAAAATAGACGATAGTTACGCAAAACAACTATGCTGATTTTAAATTTATTTATTGTGGAGGTCAATCACTGAACATCCGCATCCGCAAAGATGACCCCCGTTACAACCTTGCTCCTCAGCCAGACAGCGACGCTCGCAACTGCATACAGACAACTGTCGCAAAGTAAAGATGACTCGTTTAGAAGTTACGTGTTGCTGTTCTTTTCGGCAACACGTGTCTGATGTGCGCCCAGATAATGTGTAATCCAGTTTTAGCTTCTCAGACCATTTTCAGCGTAGAATAAAAACATCTGCTGCTTAGCGTTGAACCATCGAGTATTGTCCATGCTTTCCACTCTCTCACTTTACTGTATCCCGCCTTATTTCTTTTGTGAATTTGTATTTGTTCGTCACTACGCCCCAAATAAATCTGTGGAATCTGTTTTTACTGAATTTCGAATTTTGTCGTCTAAATTATATGGTTGTCAAATGGTTTGGAGCACAAGAACTGTATTATGTCTGTAACATTGGTTTCAGCGGCCAGTTACAAAACATGCAACTCTTCTATAAACTTTCCGTATAGCACCATTCCCCTGCCTCCCTGGAATGGTCTGGCGCTCGGCATTAAATTAGCGGGTTTGAGTCCCGATGGTAGAAGAAATTTTTACTGTCCAACAGTAAGGGAAAGCTGGTGGTGCACAATTCCTTATCACCAGAAAGGACTGGGTGGTATCCCTTCTGTTGTGTTGTGTGCATGTAGGTGAAATGGGGAAGAGTGTCAGCCGATTCAGGTCTACTCTTCCGAAAAGTACCATGGCTTCCTCAAGTTTTACTTCCTCATCCGACTGACGAATTTCCAGCAACACTGTCATTTTCAGTCACTCCGTACGCAATGCGGATAGGTTTGGTGTGCGCCACCTGTGCTAGCAAAGTCAGGATTCCTAACCCATTTTCAGGGTGTAGCACAATCTGCCAAAGAGGAAGAGTCGTTAGGGGACGTCCATTAATTAAGTGATGTTTTTTTTTCTTAAATTTGGACCCCTCCTCCCCATTGGTGAGATCTGGGACCCCTCCTTCCTCAACGTGATATTTTAAGGGCGGCAATCTGAAATAAAATGTTGACGTTCACCTCCCTTCAAATTAGATTGATTTGATAAGATTATGCCTGACACCCCCCCCCCCTTATTTTGAGCATGTAATTCATGAACGCCCCATTTAAATTTTAGCCAGTATGTGGTTACTCTGACTACCACTACAAGTATTACATTTTCAGTCATGAACTATGACCTAGCAGCTAAATATAAGTTTTAATAGCAATGGGATCATTATGGCCGTGTGCACCTTATGTTGTTAAGCATTGAACACATACCGTGTACTTTGGTCGGCTATCTTTGACCCTAACCAGGGACGTTAACGTCTACTTTGCATAAGTTAAAATAATTTTTTGTATGTATTTGTCATATGTGTACCATAATAATAACACCGTGTGGTCGTAATGACATAGGGTTAGGATTTCTATTGCCTGCGGTACAGGGGACCTACATTTTAACGTGGAATCCGTACAACAGAAGCGTTCTGGCGTACTTCACATTATACAGTTGTGCCGGAGGTGCAGATCAGGTTAAGGGCTTATCAAAGTCCACGCCGAGACAGGTATTCGAACTGGGGACATTTCGATTCCCAGTCAAACACCTTAACCATTGAGTCACCAGACTGCTAAATGTCTGCTGAGTTATGTAAGAAAATATCCATATCAAAAGAACCTTACCAGTTTAACTCGCATGCCATATAGAAAATATTCCGAATGGCTTTTATGAAACCATCAATCGCGGAGACCCATTAGATCATTGAAATAGAATTTTTCGAGAGTACAGTCCTTTGTTTTTACTATCGTATACGTAGACAGTAAAAAAGAGGTGTATAGAGTCAACCGTCATTTTTCGTGGCCAATTCGCTGCCAGAGCACAGCGTCTCAGAGCTTTGAACTTCGGCCGCCAGAGGCGCCAAAGTACAGACAACGCCCAGTCCATCCATCGATCAGTAGATGGCAGTGCCGCCGCTTTTCGTTGTGCTGAAGCAACTAGGCATCAAGAGTCTGAGCTGGTGCAAATTACACTCCAGATGAAAGTTAACTCGTGGTTGCAAGGTGATAAATTTAGCATATGGTGCTGTTGGATACTGTCATGTTGTAAAAGACAGGGACTGTCATTTTGTAATTCTTACATTCTAAATAGTATCACTTAAGTTTTCTTCATTTACACAATCACAAATAACGGAAAACTCTTGTTGAATGAGGTGTCTTTGGTAGCTACTGTATTAATAACTATTCAGTTTCTTCTACAAACTTGTTTTCCCCGAAAATTCTGTATACATTACGTTAAAAAACTATTCAGTTTTCATTAGTGAAGCATAAGAAATACGATGAATATCGTTAGATAAAATTGTGCTGGATAAAGCTTCTTGGTTTTCAGCAAGAATCCTTGCAGTTGTGTCATGTATTGGTAGAGAGATAATAGTTAGATGACAAAGTGACAACTAGTGACCCTAAAATGGAAATACGTTATACCACGAGGTTTCCGCTAATCACCATGAAAAAAGATAGGTACGATATCCTTAAAAATAATTTATTTGGGAGAGTATCATTTTGTTCACCCCCTTGTGTTTTCATTGCTTATGCATGGCAAGACGCGCATTTCCTACTATTTATCTTACCGTTCTGTTCTGGTATCGAGCAACAACGGCTGGTCATCTAAATGTCCCAGTAAGTGCAGATCTCGTGAATGTATGTTTTAAAGAGGGCAATAGTTTGTTGCTTGGAAGATTAAGCACATCGAAAATTCTGTTTATTGGATCGTAGAAATCGAGCAAGAAAAACAAATATTTGATCGATTAGCGGAAGAGAAACTGCCTAGAGAAAAATCATACTGAAGTGGAACGAGACGGAAGGTCGGAATTCGCAAAGGATCGGTCAGTGAAGACCTTGTTTGGTTAGTATGAGGCGGAAAGCATATCAGCAAGAGCGTTCGCAATATACGAGTATGTTAAAGCGCTTAGAGTAAGTATCTCGTATAGCCTGGGGCTTTGTTTCATCCTTTGGTGTTGAAGATATTACCGTGAGCTAATTTATTTGATGTAACACTGAATCAAAATTGCGTAACTATTCTCGTCAAGTCAGAAGGAGATACTCTTGTCATTTTTCTTCTAACTGACCACACAATTATACTGGCAGTCAGAACAACTGCGTTTTGTGTGTACAACGGGTACAGAAAGTAAGTTGTAACTCTGATTCGATACAAATCTACAGATTGATTTGGTTTTTGCTTCTGACTCTGAATGTTCTGTTGATAGCTTATAACTCATTAAGGACGATCTAATGTACGAAAGGGAAACCATCGGGCAGCAAGCGTTGTAAGGTTTATGCTAAAGTGCTTATGTAAGACGTATAGAAATAATCAACCTGTATTCACTTAAACGTATTCAGTATGACGACACTTACACTTTTTTTTACGCGCTTAATGTGATGTTCAGAAATGTATATAGAACAGCGAGGAAGTGTCTCTCTCGGGAATTTCCCTTCCCCTTTTTTGTATAATTAATAATATCAATTACCGCAACGAAAAACTGCAAAGATGATGGTTAGCAGAACGCTCTGGCCTCGCATTTGGGGAGGAGGCAGGTTCGAATCCGCATCAGGCCATCCAGTTTTCGGTTTTCTATGGTTTCCCCAAATAATTCCAGGTGAAAGGCGGGATGGTTCCTTCAAAAGGCCATGACCTAATTCCTTCCCGTTCTTTGCTCCAGTCCTTTCCCGCCTCTAATGGCCTCGACGTCGGTGAAGCGTAAAGGCAGAAGCAAAAAAATATAATAATAATGGTGGGTTCGCAAATTATTTCATTGCAGAAATCAGTGCGAGAATAATCTTTCTGATACCTTAAAAATGGAAGACTGCGTGGGATTCAGAAATTTTTGAGAATGTCTCCAACCGATTTTTGAAACCATTTTGTTAATCAAATTTCCAAGAAAAGTAATTATTTTAGGGAACAAAATAGAAACAGTGGCTCTTGAGCGTACTTGCATAATTACCTTCCCAGATGCACTTTCGGATACCGCGCATACTCCACCTAGCTCTTTGGACGAAGGAGATTGTTATGCTAACCTGATACCATGGGAATATGATAGCAATACCATGGAGATCAGAAAATTCGCCATCTGACTCCCTTGCCGCCGTCAAAATATTCCTAAGAGGTCGGCAAACGATCCGAAGGAAATCCGCAACGAATTCTGCTATTGCCTTCTGACAGATGAAGGTTAAGTGCCGTGGCAAAATGACATAACATGAAACAATGTACCAACTTCCTGTTTATATAATTTTTAAAATAAACTTCAACTTACCTGGTCTTCCTCTGCGGTTTCCTCATGTATGTTCCTGCTTCCTCTCGTTTTTACCGCAGGCAATAAAAACGACAATGGGTTATAACCGAACCAACTACATTTTACTGATGAGATTCCACTTTTCATATATATATATGTATATATATTTATCTTTCTGTATTCCCGCCTAAATTTTCCTTTCAGTGTGTGATTTTTTTCCATTTCCGCCATCTTGTATTTATCAGCCAAAGCCGTCAATGTCAAATACATCCCACAAACATCGATGTGAATGCATTTCCTCTACAAACTGTATAGTTAAATCTGTACTCGACAACATAATTGCAAACATAAATTATTAAATAACTTCTTAAACTAACCGAAGAGTGAGTACGTGGCGGTGAGATTCTCTAGCTTGTTCGAATTCACGCCCACACTGGCCAATGTTGCGCTACAATCAGGGAATCCCGAATAGGAAGGTACGCAAAAGGCGCAGAAAATACTAACCCGCAGCACACCACATTCACCGCTGCAGTGAGTGGGGGCAAATCAGACGCAAGCGAGATAAGACATAGCCCGAGCGTGGACTAGGCTTAATAAATGGTAGCTGAAGATGCAGTTTTTGGTTCGTTTTGTAATCACTGAACGCGTTTCACTTTCTTTTCTGCGGGTCAACGGGTTTTCGGTTGAAATGTATGTTCATGTCATATTTGTTTAATTATAACACTGTGAATCTAAACTAGATTATAATTTATCTTCACTTACATTTTCCATTTGTTTGTATACATACATATATCCTGCCTGACAAAAGAAAGTGAAGCGCCCAGAAGGGGTAGGAAGAAAAGAAATGAAACTTAACAGGTTGAGAGTGTATAGTGATTTTATATCATCTCCTGAGCTAAGCTGTTGTAACTGGACCTTGATATCCTGGGACGGAGTTGACGTCCGAGTTGTAACCACTTACGAGTTGCTCAAGAATTCATGTCATGGGTAGTTTTAATTTAGTGCTGTGTTCAGCCTATGGTTTCCTCACTAGGGAGACTATTAATACAAATGCTGACGTGACAATAACGTTGAAAATATAGAAATACTGACTGAGGCTGGCTGTTTGGTCGTAAAATCTAAATTTCACCAAAAAATCTATATTTCATGCGTTATTGCTGACAGTACGAAACGTTCGGCGATGCTGTCGGCAAACTATGAAACATGAAATTCCCGAAAATTTGATAACGATAACTTACTGCAAACAAATAAATATTAAAAATTTGAATTTTACTTGTCATTACGACTTAGAATAATTGAATTACCCAGCTGTGGCTTAGGCTCTTCTGTAAACTAACCATCACAGTTCTTACGGACTAGCAGCTTCGCCGCCAGATACCACCATCTAGATCAGGGGTGGCGTACCCTAAATGATATTGCGGGCCACTTTTGAAATACATCACAAATCCGCGGGCCGCATTTAAAATTATATATCCCCATATTTAAATTTATATCCACTATAGAATTTTTTTTGGAGTGAATATAATTTAATTATTCTGGGAACCCATAACTGTAAATTCATAAATTAAAGGGCAACATCTGTCATCTATTCGCATGATAATTATTTTAAAATAAAAGTTAATTATTGCTCATAATTTAGACAGTTAATTTTTATGGATACACAAATAATGTATTCTTTTTTAATACATTGGTTTTCACTACTCTGGCCGTTATAAAATAAATATATTTTGTAAGAGTGTGATGAATCTCGCGGGCCGCGGGTTGGCCACCCCTGATCTAGATTCTTGAGCAGGGGTCCCCAAAAATTTTATCCCGTCAACCCGTTCATAGAATATTTGCCTCCTTATTGACCCCCAGATTAGGTATATTTAATAAAAAAACATTGAGTCACACATCTTATAAAATCCACCCAATAACATTAAGAGAAAAACGAGATATTTTCCACTGTTATTATAATAACAAAATTATGGCTAGATGGAAATTTGCCTGTAGTTCTTAAACCGAACGTGTCATAAAACGCAAAATGAACGTTTAACAAAAATTATATTGAATGAAAAAGCCTCTCTCATTTTGCGACTACTATTGAAGACCTTAAAAATATGTTGACATACATTTTTATTAAAATAGTTTATATTAGTGGGATTGATGTGTCTGAAGAGCAGCAGCAACATTATTGATATTCGATTGTAAATTGATAAGTTTTAGTCGCAAATCACCACGGTTTTCCATTTTCAATCTGTTTCTCTGCGTTTTTCAAAACTACGTTCACGTGGCTAAAACGAGCTTCAACCGTATATGAAGTTGGGGATGCAACTAAGAAAGGTTCGGCTTCTGCTCTGAGCTTGGGATATTTAGTAGCAATATTGATATTGCTCCAAAATTCAAATTTGGCCGAACTGTTATTTCTCTTTTAGCATTTTGAAATACTCAAAATCTTTATTTTTCTTATCAGAATGGATCCTGTCCAAGTGGTCTTTCATTTTCGCCGGCATCATAGCATTATTGCTGAAAGTTTTTCCATAAAAATCACATAGGAATTAGCAAACGATGGTATGAAACAATACTGCTAATGCTCGTGTGAATATTGTCTTCATTTCTCCTTAGCCTTGGTAGCTGAAATTAAAATCAGATTTTTAAAATAAAAACTACGTTTGCAGCACAATAAAACAGCAGCAGTAAGGGACGCAAGTTACTCCCGCACGAGATATTAAGAAGTACCTGTTCTTACTCAGAATGCAGTGTCGCAACCTTTTCTAACAATAGATATTTAGAATTGGAATAATTATATCTAAAATTTATCAGTTAAGTACTATTAGATAAGAAAAAATTAAGAAGTATCTAAATTTAATGATTTTCGATATATTACGAAATTTTCTCTGTAAAGGACAAAATATTTACATTTAGACATAAAATACTTAGATTGGCAAACCTGCTGGAGTGTAAAAATGGTATGTAATTTCACAAAAATATTTTTGTATTCTATACGCCGCGGCACTCGGATCTTAAAATGGACACTTGGTGCAGGTCTTCGCTACATGTGACCTCAAATTTAGTATTCCGTAGTTGCGTACATTATGCCGCGCGGCAGATAGTGAAATGCATCACCAAATACTCACGCGAAGCCGGCAGATAGTGCAGAGAGAGACATCAAGGCTTCTTTTATTTTTCTATTTGTGTTTTTTAGGAAGGTGTATAGTATAGAGTTGCTTCTCGGAGTATGCATTATCCCCTAATGGCTCACGACTTGTGGGACCTGGGTTGACACACTTGGAACCCAATTTGGGTATGAAATCAATTTTACTTGGTAAGGGCCCCCTTCTGTCAAATTTCCTCTCGATCTCATTTTTCAATTCTCGTTCTTTTCGGACGTTGATGCTACTTAAAGTTATTGAATGGGTGTCGACGACAGGTACAGAATATGTTTGCTTTAGTAGCCTGTCTAATCCAGGGTGTCCACCATAGGGGAAAATGAAGAGGTTAGATTTAAAAAAAATAATATGTTTGCACCTACAGTTTATCAGCAATGTGTATTTTTAATATACAGTATAATGGACCAAGATATACAGGATGCAAAAATAACCGCAGAACGCATAGTTATCAAACAGTATGGTCAGAAGTTTCGAAAATGCAAAAATAAACTCTTAACGTGGCGACAATTAATGAGCTTGTGTTATAAGCAACCGCTTAGTAGTGGTAACGTGCACGATTAGTAATGCGCGCTGCACTGTAACTCCATTAGGGCACGAGATGTCGGCGCCCATTACTAACGAGACTATCGCGCTTTATTGATTGATGACATTTAACAGAAATCGCGTGTACTGTGTTACTTACAAAAAGGCTACATAGCCTCGTTACAACAAAAATACCAGCCGTGTTTGGTCTCACTATTTCGATCCAGTAACTTGCCATCAGTAATCGCTGTTTAACACGGACATGGACTACTTACTCGACTATAAAACTTTCCGCCCTCTCTTTCTATGCTGATATCAACTTTTGTTGCATTAATGTTTCATGTCAGAATTTCGGAGAAGGTAAACAGACTTCTATCCAAACTAAACACTGCACTCTAGGCTGAATAAGTTTCGCGTTGTTGTGCTTAAACTACCGAAATAGTTTATCATCTATTTTTTCAAAGTGAATATGCGCCCGTCTCTCCTCCCGTTTCATTGTATACTGTTTCTTGCAGAATTCAAAATATATCTGAAAATTTTCCAATGTACTGGTCCGTTCCACATGTAAATCTTGTGTGTCGTATCAACTGATTCACTTTATGATTTTAGCATAATCTTTGAATTTATGTGATTACTAGGTGTAGGTGATATTTCCAACTATCTAAATCTCGTTTTCGTTCAGAAACTGTTTCATTTATTCAGATGCGTGCATAACCAGGGAGGTTTTTCATGTTCACGATTACACTCCGACTTCGCTGTTCATAATATATGGTATTCCGGTATTTGGAAAAATAAACCTGTTACAGCCACTTTAACGTTTTACATCTGCGGTCACAACTTGGCTGTTATGGACGTAACCACGAATACGTTCTGTTCGAGGTAATAATTTTTTTCATGTTGCTAGTTTAGTTTGCTCATGACACCCATTACCCTCAGTATTATTACTGCAGTCGTAATTTGCTTTAATGCGATTTATGCCCACCTACTGCGTTATAATGTATTATCATTTTTAATATTTGTTTCTCCAGCTACTTCACGAATCATTAAACCGAGCGTAGTGGGTGAGCGATAACCCAGTGGCTTCGCATTTGGGATGACACGGTTTCGAATCCTCGTACCGAACGTGGTTGGTGAGCTGTAACGCTCTGGCCTCAAATTCAGGAGGACGTGGCTTCAAATCCCCCGTCCGGGCATCCAGATTTGAGTTTTCCATGGTTTCCCCAAATAACTTCAGGCAAATGTTGGTATGCTTTCTTCAAAACTCAATGGCCGAATTCCTTCCAGTTCCTTGCCCCCGTCGTTTCCCGCCTGTAATGACCTCGACGAAGCGTAAAGCCATAAAAAAATAAAGTCGTATACTCGTCCCGCCATCCATATTTCAATTTTCCACGGTTTTCCGAAATCACACCAGGCGAATGCCTGGATGGTTCCTTCAGAAAACCACGGCCGAATTCCGTCCCGTCCCTTATCTTCATTCTTCTCTCGCCTCTAATATCGAACTATTAAGTGGCGGTTACGACAGTTGCCTTTATTAACTTGTTTTGATCACAGTGGCATTCTAAAAGTCGTCACAAATGAAATAGATTATGTTACTTTTTCCATTCTTATGGTTTTACAGAAATCTGAGCTTATTTTAAATTTTTCTGTTTAGAGAAAAAGCGTTTCACAATTCGCTGTTCATGAAAATTTCCTTCTTTTAAACCATCAAAAATAAGACTCTTCTAATAGTAACTAAGAAAAACAGTCGTATGTAAAGGCGTCTTCCCATTGTTTCCAAGTAGCATTCTGCTTTAGAAAACTCCTCCTATGGGCTTTTCTTGACACTACAATAAATTCCTATGGATGATTATTAAGCTCTCAAAGGTTGTACCGAAAACGTGTTCAAAACTGATTTCTAACAATGAGACTGTTGTCTGAAGTATTTTTTAAATCGTGTTTCTCTCTCGTCTACTGTATTCACCTTGTTTGTTTGGGGGAAGAAAATAATACTACGATGTAAGTGGATAATTTTATATGGGATCTCTTTCTGAAGCGAGTTCGTTCAGTCACTATTATAGAGACAGCAGAACAAGTGATGATCTTTTGATTCCTAGATCAAATTTTCTTTAAATGGGTCTACTCTGTAATCTCCAGGTCAGACAGTATGTTGCCGTGTCATTATTTTTCATGCTAATTAATTTCAGTGAGGACGGGAAGAGAGGCCTGCATTTTGTCTGATGTTCTACATCTACATAATATATACTCTGCAATTCACAAAATTGTGGGTGGCAGAGGGTGCTCAGCACCAAAGCTAATCTCTTTGTTGTGCATTCCAATCCCTAATGGTACGAGGGAAAAAAGAATTGATATAAGAATCATTATTTCTCTAATCTTATCTTTCCTGTCATTCCGGCTCAAATAGGTTGGTAGACGAAGTATTTCACTACACTCGTGAGTGAAAGTTGGAGTAACACATGTTTACCAATAAGTTTAAACGAAACGTGCGTCGTCTATCTACCTGAGACTCGAAGCCTAGTATACTAATCAGGTCTGTGACGCTTTCATAAGGACTGTAGCAAGCGGTCACGAATCGAGTGGCTCTTCTCTGTACTTTCTCTATACTTTCGATCAACCCCTTACGAAACGGATCCAAAATGGCACAACAATAGTCCAAATGTGGACGCACAAGAGATTTGTACGCTAACTCCTTTGTTCATTACAATTTTTCAATATTCGACCTATGAATCGCAGCCTATAATTAGCTCTACCTACTAACGAATTAATGTGTAAGTCCCATTTCATGTTCCTTTGTACTGTTACTCCCAAATATTTCATAGAATCGACCATATCAATAACTGTATTGTTTAACTCGTATTTCTGAACAATTGGATTCTTTTTGTTAGTTATGCTCATTGTCTTGCACTTTTTACAATTTTGAGTAAGTTGCCACTCAGCGCACCAAGCCAAAATAACATCCAGATCACGCTGAATTTCTAAACAATCGGCCAAATTTCTTACTTCCCTATAAATAACCGCATCTTCAGCAAACAATCTAAAAAGGCTTTTCACTTTGTCTCCGAGATCGTTTATAAAAATTAAGAAAAGAAGAGGTCCTATTACACTTCCTTGAGGTACACCCGATGTAACATCTAGATTAGAAGAACTTTCTACTTCAACGATGACATACTGCGACCGACCAGTTAGAAAATCCTTTATCCATTCACAAAGCTGATCCGATATACCGTACGCTCGTAGCTTCGCTAAAAGGCGGTTGTGTGGCACAGAGTCAAAGGCTTTCTGAAAATCTAAAAAAATGGCTTCTACTTGTGAACCTGCATCAATAACTTTCATTACGTCGTGTGTAAATAGGGCCAGCTGTGTTTCACATGATCTTTTCTTCCGAAATCCGTGTTGATTTGTTGTAAGCAAATTATTATCGTCTGGAAAATTCATAATGTTCGAGCATATAATGTGCCTCATAACTCTACTACAGACAGATGTTATAGATATTGGACGATAGTTTCCAGGATCACTTCGATCACCTTTCTTGAAAATCGGAGTTACTTGCGCGATTTTCCAATCTGAAGGTACTTTTCGCTCTTCTAATGATTTACTGAATGTATCAGACAGAAATGGCCCCATTTCCGCCGCATATTCTGAAAATACTCTTGCTGGAATTCCATCTGGGCCCGGTGCTTTCCCCCACTTCAGGAGCTCTAATTGCTTTATGATACCTGCAGTATCTATTCGTAATTATTCCATCACCAACTCGACACGGCGTGGGAAAACGGGAACACTATCCTTATTTTCATCAGTAAATGAATTTTTGAATACAGTATTTAGTACGTTACGTTTATCGCGGCTTTCATTAACCTCTGAACCTTCACGAATTAGTGCTGGAATATTGCTATTGGTACAATTGACTTTTCGTACATACGACCAAAATTTCTTTGGGTTTTCTTTGAGACTCTCAGAGAGAGAGTTGGAATGAAAATCATTGAAAGCCTCACGCATTACATTCTTAATACGTCCTCTTAACTCAGCTAAGGTATACAATCCGCCCTTTTCTCCTTTTTTGCTTGGTCATTAGTCTGATAGTTACAATTACCGCTTTGTGATCGCTTATACCTGTGGTCGTTGAAATTTCGGTGAAGAATTCTGGCCTGTTGGTAACCAGCAGATCTAAAATATTTTCGCTACCGTTATGACACCGCGTAGGTTCATTAACGAGCTGCTCGAGTTAGTACAGTATGGCAACAGTTTTAGGCATCAGTCGGAAGAAGTGTTTGTCATATTGCCGATTAATCGCGCTGTATCGTAAAGTTAAATCATCTGTTGGTGAATATGATTAAACCCTTTAGTAGTAAGTATAGGTTCCGGTTCAAAGAATAATCATCCGAGACATATCTTTTTTTAATGTCTAATGCCTCGTCGACGACAGGGTCATTAGAGGTGGGAAAGGACTGGAGGCAAGGAACGGGAAGGAATTCGGCCATGTCATTTCGAAGAAAGCAGCCCGGCATTCACCTGGTGTGATTCGCAAAAACCATGGAAAACCCAAATCTGGATGCTCGGACGGGTATTGAATCCGTGTCCTCCCGATTGCGAGGCCTGAGCGTTATCACTCATCCACCACGCTCGGAGAGAGATATCTTTTGTGCTGATCTGTGCAGTAATTTTTTGTTTCTTGGCATTAGAACGTTCACTCAAGGATCGTAACTGATAGTTTATTGCTCACAGTGAATAATCCCATTCAGTTTTTTTGGTATCTTTTATGATATTTCTAAGAAAATATATTAGCCTAGAAAATTAATTACCGAGAGAACGCTAATGGTATGCGTTTTAAAGTTGTGGTGTTTATATTGGTGTGGTACTTTTGTTTCCATTATAATACACGCATATTTTTCTTCCTATCACGTTGGTAATACTCTGTTTCTGGATTTAGTTTTATCTTCAGCTTAACGGATAAATGCAGATTGCAGTACTGTTTTCGAAATCCTTATTTGATGACATTAGGAAGAATGGTACCTTTCTGAGAACAGCATTTTAGGTATGTTCAATACTTGTTTCATGTAGACTGTGCGTAACGATCAGCGTACAGCTCTTTTGCTGCGGCCTGTTGCTTACTTGGGTATTTTTTGTTATTCAGGTTCCGCCACTGGTCGATTACTTGCCTTGTGGCCGTTAGTTCGATTGTAATCGCAGCCGCGTAGTCAGCCCTAATGCGCCGGCGACCCCAACTCTCATATTGATCGCTTATGCCAGTGTCACTTCTCAACTATTATTATCATTTGTCTAAGGGCCACTTTTCTGTGTGTGTGGTGTTTTTCTTAAAAGGTTGTAACAGCTTACAGTGCGCGGAAAGAATGACTTGGGCGTTAAAATACTGCTTTGTGTTATGGGAATCCAGTTATTAGCAGTTAACGAATGAGGATGACTTCAAAAGTTCTTCACCACGATCTTTGTCGGTTACAAAATCTAATTATCAGCTATTGCACAAAAAAATACGCAAGTCTGTAAGCTAATTGATCATTGCAACATGGAATAATCGACATTGCCATCTATGATGGAGGCCGAGAACTTTTTAGATTACTCCCGCCAGCACTTATGTAGTCGGTAAAACTTAAACACAAGTGCAACTTTATCGATTGAGGTAATTCTGAATGGGTAAAACTTTGAACCAGAGAAAGCGATCTTCCAACCATTTCATTCTAAAATCGGTCTTTAGCTGCACTCCTGCTAATCCCATCATTCACTCATACATGTATTATGTTAATGTTCTGACCGAGTCAGGTGGGTGGGAGGTAACTCTCGAGCCTGCGGGTTCAAATCCCTGTCCAACCAATCAAGATTTCCCGAAATCACTCCTGGCGAATGTCGGGTTGGTTCCTTCAAAAGGCCATGACGGAATTTCTTCCCGTTCCGTGTCCGGAATCCTCTCTCGCCTTTAACAACCTCTATATCGACGACGTGTAAAGTACATGCAAAAAGTATTGTTGCAATTTGAACACTTACCGTTAGCGGAATGGCAGTACAGTAAAGTGCTATTGTGCAGAAGAAGAATTACCGAATTGTTAAGATATTTAGGATTGTATCGATATCCTCTTACAAGAGTCAACTAAATATTAAAAAAGAAAATAGCAGTGGTAGGAGTGCTGAACGAAATAGGAAACATGTATCGTACTGATTCGCAGAAACATTTCCTGCGTTAGTACAAATACTGTTTTCACCCGTTGTTTCACTACATAGATAACAGTTCCAGTCATTTCTGCTGGTATTGACCAGTGCAATAAGCGTTAATAAGCTACATTGAACGAGCCCTAGTCCTTGATTCTCATAAAAATCTGATGTTGCAGAAAGGAAATGATGAGCTGATATAACGTGACAACTAGAGTTTCACTAGTGTGAGTGCGCGCGCGCTCCATTCTCTTCAAGAAAGCAATCTCGTCCCAGAGGTTGCACAGAGAATGAAATCCACATTATTACGCGTTGCGCTCTAGGAATCACCCTGAAGTAAACTTTAATGATTGCGGTTTTGTACTGACCTGTACGTGAGTAAAGTAATCATAACATTACCCACGGTGGTTGGAACTGTAAACATTTAGGCTGAGAGCAATACGAACAACATCAGTCAAAAACAATTTGAAGGGTGGGTAGTGACATGCTCACATTAAATCTTCGAACTGTACCCAGGAATGTTCAAACACATGATTTGACCCTCCATGTATGACATGCACCCTACTTCAATTTAAACCATTTCACTCCTTGATTCCAGATTTATCTCCACCTGTGCTGATACCAGTCCATTTTTTGTTACTCTGACATGATCCTGCTCAGATAGATCGTTTCATTGCGTTTCAGAAAAAAAATCTGTCCATTGTATGTATAACAACTGCAAGATTCGAATCAATTCTGTAATTTCAGATCGTTTGAGTTGTATGTAAATAATCTGTTTAGAGCCAAATGCATTCTGTTTGCACTAAGCAGACTCCCAACTACTGAACGATTCCCATTGTGAGGAATATTCCACATTTTGACTGCGGAACGGTCGGTAGTTCCACACAGTTTTCCCTTTGGGGGTCGAGAAGACGAATAAAAGTAAATAAATAAAAAATAACCATCTGGAAACAACTGCAGTGTTATCGTAAAGTACGTAGCCTACTGAGGTTCCACAGTTTAATCACTGACACTGCGTGTGGATCGAACAGCTATCTTCCAAGCCTGAAGAAACGCGCTGACTTGTAAACTCTGGATCGCCCAAATGTTACCCTCAAAATTTTCATTATGGTAGCCTCATTTTGGGAATAATATTTCGGAGATGAAATAGTAACTAATCAGATTCCATGTATTGATTGCTCAGAAATGAAGCGACAGAAAGCAAAAAAAAAACCTAATGAGTAGGGAAATAACGAAAGATTTGAGTTCCTGCGAACCGTCTAACCACAGAAATCTGTTTGTTGGGTTAGTCGAAGCATTTATGACAGCTTGGGAAGAATGATAGAAATAGACAGCATATGTGATGAAATGTTAGAGTTTGTGAAATATGTAAACGATGAGGAAATTTTGGAGGTCGTAGGTGATTTAAATGCTTTGTCAAGAGAACAAAATATTGGGTGGAATTTGTAAAGGAGTTAGAAATTAACGATGAATGAAGAAGACTATGCCAGAGACGGAAATATACAAACAAGACTGTATCATAATTTTGTAAATAAATCCGTCGAAAACCACTATATCTCCACTGAAGATGCCCTACACCACAAGGGCGAAACGCGTCTGGGGAATTAAATAAAAAATATAATTCACCAAAACAGTTGTTTTCGACGGATTTATTTACAAAATTATTGTTCAACAACTGCGGGAAGATGGCCTATCACCGTATTAATAAGTCTGTATCATTTTAAAGCAAAATTTCACAAGTAGTGGGTGAGTGGTTAACGCTCTGGCCTCGCATTCGGGAGGACGCCGGTTGGAATCCCCGTCCGGGCATCTAGATTTGGGTTTTCCATGCTTTCTCAAAATTACTCCAGGTGAATGCCGGATGCTTATTTCAATAAGATCATGGCCAAATTCCCTCCCGTTTCTTGTCCCCACGCCGCCTCTAATCACCTCGACATCTACGAGCGGTAAAGCCGTAAGTAAAAAGAATCCAAGTATATGATGACCATGCTTAGAGTTTGAATGGCTAACGTTCGGACCGGGGATTTGGAAGGACGTGGATTTGATCCCCAATCCGGCCATCCTGATTTCGGTTTTTCTCAATTTCCCGAAATCACTCCTGACCAAAGATGGGGGTTAAATCCTTCAGAAAGGTGATGCCCTGATTCCTTCCCATTCCTTGACTCCCCATCTTGCACCAGCTCTAATGATATCGACAACGTCTAATCGTGAACGCTTCTCCTCTCCCCTTAAAAAGGTTTTCACGTTAAGCTGTAACTTTTGTAGGAAGGGTTCAGGCTGTCCTATATCTGACGCTCTGGGATTGGCATGTCTTCTTAGGATTGTGGGAAAAGTGAACTTTTAAAAGAGCTGAGAACTGGAAGGAATAAAAGTGAAGCTCTGTGACGGTGTACAGTTTTGACTGCAGTGTGCTAAAAAAAAGTAAAGTGCAGTAGAAGAAAGGTAATTCCATTGTAATGAAAAATTATGATCGGTTGCGGAAGTAAGGGTATTATCACAAGTTTATTAATCTTAATGGAATGATCCTTTCCTAAAGAAAACTTCTTTTATAGCTACAACTTTGGAATGAGCTTTCAAAATATTGAACTTCGCAAGTTAAGGAGATTCGGTCAATTGAAAAGAGGTTGAAAATGAAGTGGCTTTATAAATTACGAAATGCATAGCTTTTGAAAATGGTGGCCGAAAATATCTTGTTGGAAGAATCTTATAAAAAGAACGGATATGATTGGGGGCTGTATTTTGAGTTCCACGGAATTGGTTAAAGTATTATTCGAGGATGAGGTTGTGTATGAAATATAAACATTGAAATATGCGAAGGAACTAATTCAGTACGTGGTGGGATATTTGTATATGAGGAAACTTACATTTCATGTAAATAAGTGGTGGATTGGATTATACCAGTTCGGCAATGCTTTTAATATGTGTCGAGAATAGTTCAGCATATTCTGAATTATTTGAGAGAAGAAATTGGTAGGTTTTTGAAAGGGGGAAGTGGGGAATACCTATAATTCCAAACATCTTTCAGGCCCTGTTTCGGCTAGTCACATCTTGTTAGACAACACTTCAGAAGTTACTTTTAGCTGCAGCTTGTAAAATTTGTTTTACTTGGAGCCATTGTAGTTTGTGTACTAGAGAACACGACTCTTGACTGCGGATACACGGCTTCTTTCCGTGGATTATTAATCTTTGATAGTTTTTGTAATTATTCCCCCTCCCACTTTTCAGTCAGGAAGTTTTGAATTCGGTTACTTACAGGCCAATGTGAAGATACTAGTTTTTTTTTTTCCCACACTGTTTCTCATACTTGTAAGGCAGTGGTTTGATGGAAAACATACCCTTCCAAGATTCATGCAGAGCATACATAATTAACATGAAATATAAGTTCACAGTATCCCACTAAAACCGTGATTAGAACCAGGGCCTTTCCGACCTCCATTCTTATACCGTAACTACTGACTCACCACACCATCTTTGCTTTACAGGTTCCTCAACAAATAGTGTTCTCTGAAAATGCGATACAAGATAATTCTTCTGATCATACCATCGCATATCTATTTTAAGAGTGTGGCTGTTATTTTCATTATTATCTTACAACGAAACCGTCAGATATTTGGAATTAAATGCATTTAATAAAATATTACAAAATCGGAACACGCGAAGAAAATCAGTCTTTGTGAACGTTGAATCTGAGGTTCGTTTGGTTTTTGGTGATTTGTTGAAACATTATTTTCTTGGTACGTAACGGTGCATCTTCTTCAAAATTATTATTGTTGTGTATTTAACCTGTGCTATAAGCTTTCCATCTATTAAAATTGCTTGATTTGGTAAATTGTTTCTCCATTCTTCGGCTATTGCTATCATAGCCGCACAATTTTAAACTAAAATCTGCTCAGTATGCTCTTATTGTAATTTCTAAACTTCACTGAACATTTGTTCTTCAATTTTTCTACTGCCAACGAGCAAGTGTATTCTCGTTAGAAATTAAATTATTTTTGAATCCATTCGTCGTAAATAATTTTTAGTATTTAAAAATACGTGTGTTGAAAGCTCAATCTTTTGGATTAAAAGCAAAAATTGTCTATAGAATATTTATCCAGCTACAGATGATAAAATTAAAGTCCTTTTATTTGTTGTTTTCAATATAAATTGCGTTTTTACGCCTAAGCAATGTCAGATAAATGAAAAATGAAATTAAAAAAAAACCTCTCGGCGTGAGCGAGTTCGAACCAAGTACCTCATGAAGAGGATACTAGAAGGGAAGCAGCAAGACCATCAGCTAGTGTAATAATACTGCTCCTCCAATCTGCAAACAATCCAGCACAGAAAGTAAAAACCAATTTTCACCTGACCCTTACTTAGACATTTTTCCATAATAATCTTCTTATGATCGTTTCAACATCGTTGAACTATTAAGAATTCTGGCCATCTGCTGGTCGGTCCCTACAGGTCATTATGAATGGTAAAAAGTGTAATATTCTTGAAAGGAATTAGCCAAAATAAGATGTAAATAAATATCGTTACAGATCTACGTCGCCAAATTAAAAAAGCTGCACCGAGCCGCCTCTTTGCTGCGCTTTTATGCAGTACCTTAAGTTACTTTTCCTACCTTCAACGTTGGGTTCCACGACTTGTTTTATGAAAAAAAACTGAAATATTGAAGGTGCTGGATAAAATATTCCCCCAGTCATATTCTTCAATATGTGGAGCTGAGACACGTTACTGTTACTGAGGATAATGTATAGTGTTGCCTCATTGTGCAGAATACGGGACTTTGATTTTGACGCGGCGGCCAGTGTTATTGGCAAAGAGTCTACATTAGTCAGTACGTGCATTTTCTTTGAACGCGGCCACTACCACTTGTAGCGTCCTGCGATTGCTTCCTTCAGCGGCCTACTGCAGCGTCGGGGCCCAGTGTGTGATTTGTGAATGTTCTGTGGAATTTTTGTCTTCTAAATTATTATTGTTACCGAAAAGTAGATTCCGTGGTGTTATAGGGTTCAAACACACCAAAAAAAAAGTATAGGTGTGTTTTTATTTCTTTCTTTGTTGAAGTAAGATGGCACACAGCTTTAGCAACGTCTTTTAATCATTAACACTATTTCTTATACTTCAGTGGAACATCTCAAAATATAATTTTCGGCTTAGGTTGCGGATTTTGCGCCTCTAACGCCACATGGCGTTGCTGGTCGAGCCGCTAGTGCAGTCGTTCAATTACAACCTAATTTATAGTTAGAATCATTCCGATTCATCAAGATGCAATGCTGTCTTAACTGAGATCACCATCTATAAAAAAAATAGTATTAAAACTCGCAACTTTAGCAAGTATATTAGCTATCAATATTTTTAGTAATTGTTCTTTGTTTAAAAACTGGATATTGTCGATGGAGACAAATGTCGTTACCCTTTTTTTTTTAGATGGACCTTGAAATGTCTAGGCTCTTTTGACCGTAAACATTCATATTCTCTCTGCATGAGATGCAAGATTCATTGAAAAAAAATTATATTTTTAATATTTTTGGTTTGCATCAATATGATGTAAATTGAACTTACACACGCTAATTACAAAAAAAGAAATTCTAATGCAGAATTTTAAATAAATAATTAATTTAGAAATATTATCACTGAGAAAAAATCATGTTTATTTAACATTGCATAAAAAATGAACTCAGCCAGCAAAGAAAATTAACGGAAGCAAACAAACAATAAACACAATGTTCCCGGCTAGGGAGAGCAAGAAACTCCTTCAGTTTGGGCGTATACTGGGTGAAAATTGTTTATATGAAATTGTCACTGCAGGAGGCTGTCGGCGACCTTGATGTTTCCTTTACTATGAAGAAACACTATTAACTACATCTGGCAACTGAGGTGGGTTCACTTGTGGAAGCACATAAAGAAAAACAGCACGACAAATATTGTCGTGACGAAAACGCGACCTCCACGTTTCTTTGAAATCCGCGTACACACACACGTGCGGACTTTACGGGGTCTAGCCCCCAAGTGCCCGCGACAGTTTGACCATTCTCACCCCCCGTCTCCGGGAGTGGCATCTCTACCTGCGTCAAACAAAGCAACCTCGCCGACAACAGGTCGCCAGCAGGAATTTCCCAACCTTCCCTGTCTTCCAAAACGGCTGGATGAAATGTCTCACAAATGGAGAGGTGATGGAAAATCAATGACAGCAGAGGCTGGACATTACATAGCCCCAAACCACTGGCTGAAGTCTTTCTTGACGAAGAAAACTGAAAGTCCTTGGTTTGATGTCCCATAATTTACACTTCAGTTCTCATTTTCTTCAAAACTTTAACGCCACCACACAACTGTTACTGCCCAACTGCCACTCGAGAAAACCAGTGTGAATATGCCCGTATTTTGAAATGAACGGTGATGGGCCTGAAGCATTGTTTCACTTCTACTTAATTACATTTTTAACTGACATTTGGCTGAGTCCTTATCGAACGGCAACAACATACAAATTTTTGAATCTTTTTCTTAGTCTAATGATCTTATCTATAACGAACATACATTCTTTTTACTAATCTCTGGCTGAGCCTATGATCTAATCTCTTAAACATACGATTATTATTATTTACGTAAAATTAACACAAAAATTCTCGCAACCTTTAGAGTGTACATTCTGAATTTACACCCGTACTAGAATAACTTGATGATCAAAAATTCATCTTTACTTAAAAAGTTGTCAAAACAAATAAAATCTTGATCTCATGCGAGAAAAATCTGAAACGAAATGTTGCTACAAGCAAACTATTTCCGTTTGTATGAAAAATTAAATGAAAAACAAAATTCCTTTACAATCGTACGTAGAAACAACTATACCACAATTAAATCTTGTACAAAATATTCAAATGACCCTGTTGACTGGTAAGAGTTTTATGGAATTAAAGAAAAATTAAGTGTGACAAACATCCTCTTAAAAAAAAATCAACGATACATAATCAACAAACTCAAAAACATCTATTTGTATATTTCAGAAACAATAAAAAGAAATCTATCAAAAATACCTCCACCACAAACAGCAAATTGATGTATGCTGGACAAAACAGCTGTAAAACCAAATTATCAAACCTATTCCTATGAATATTTTCTACATTAAGAAGAACAAACATCTGAAATAATATTTTGAAACAAAACCAATAGATTAGCTCCCAAAAGAATAGTATTTTTTAACAGACCAGAAATTGTCTGCAGACAACGCTTTCCCTCCAAATGAAAAACGGCAATATTCGACATCTGATTCTGTGATTTCCAAAGAGAAAATGAAAATATTTTAATCTCTTCTTCGGAACCATTATTCTGTTGCGTACCCTGGGTAACTTTTTAGAACAAATTATCTTATTCTGGCATGTCAGAAACCATTCCCAGCTGTTGGATTCTGTCACTCCGCAACTGCTGAAGTATCGGTACGGAAAAAACCGGCTTGGACACCCCTCGACCTGTGAACTCTCCGCCAACACGATAATAGACATTCCATTTCTCTGAAAGGTTTTCGCTCATTATGCCAAGCAAAGTAACTTCTTTCTCAACCTCAAGAAATTGAACGTAACTTTTATCCGCATGTTCACTGCCAAATCTGTGTGAAGGGATGCGTCTTTTTGTGTCAACTGACTTGACATGAACTTCTGAAGAATAATTCAGTGATTGAACTGTATATCCCACAATAAGTGACATGTTGTTTCTGCCCCGTGTCCCAGGTGTTTTACTTATCTGCTCTTCATTGGTTTTGTCTCCGATGTGATTGATATCAGTATCGGTATTCAAAGGTTCCTGGACTGATTCTTCTAAATCAACATTCATTATAGGTGGACCGACTTTTTCACATGCTGAGGCAAATCCATCGCGAATTTCCTTCTTAATATCAGCTAACATATTTTCAGTTTGACTTTGCGATTTAATTATACTGCCCTGGATTTTCTGCAACAACAGAAATAATGTTCCGTTCAGGCTGTTAGGTAATTCATGAGAATCAGCTGATAATACCAGTGGCTGACTCATATTTTCATGTGGATCCCTGATTGTACCAGGTGACAGAAAATTGTCCATAATTGACTTAATCACATCCTACAATCAAAATGGTAACTTCTGCCCTCTCAATGTAACCACTCAGCACTTATATCGGACCAGAACCGATTTCAAATCCACAGTTCCCACTTCTACTAATCAAAAATAGAACATGCCAACATAACTCCAGACGAACAGCAGAAAACTCGTACAACATATCACGACATTAGATGTCAGAATATCCAGAAAAGAAAACTCAAAACTTATGCCACTGAGCAAAGCAAAATTGTCTAAACATATATAAAAAAAACAGATAGACAAAACCAGCAACAACATTTGTAGAATAATCAACATGCTGTTCTGAGGAGAGAAAAAAAGACACCTCGACAGCTACACTAACAAAACAAATTTGCACCACGTACACTGCTTCTAAAAATCTGCAATAGAAATATTAGCGTATTTATTGCTAACATAAAAAATATAATTAATAGTTTTATACAATATTGGGATATAAAAAACCCGACATTGAAGCTTACTTGAAACGTAAATTTAGATACTTCTGTTTGTCACAAAAATTTGAAAAATACAACTTCACTCCAATTTAATAAACATCTTTAACAACATCGTATCAGGCCTGATTATTTCGCCCCACGTTGGGCGCCATTGAAATGTCTAGGCTCTTTTGACCGTAAACATTCACATTCTCTCTGCATGATATGCAAGATTCATTTGAAAAAAATTCTATTTTTAATATTTTTGGTTTGCATCAATATGATGTAAATTGAACTTACACACGCTAATTACAAAAAAAGAAATTCTAATGCAGAATTTTAAATAAATAATTAATTTAGAAATATTATCACTGAGAAAAAATCATGTTTATTTAACATTGCATAAAAAATGAACTCAGCCAGCAAAGAAAATTAACGGAAGCAAACAAACAATAAACACAATGTTCCCGGCTAGGGAGAGCAAGAAACTCCTTCAGTTTGGGCGTATACTGGGTGAAAATTGTTTATATGAAATTGTCACTGCAGGAGGCTGTCGGCGACCTTGATGTTTCCTTTACTATGAAGAAACACTATTAACTACATCTGGCAACTGAGGTGGGTTCACTTGTGGAAGCACATAAAGAAAACAGCACGACAAATATTGTCGTGACGAAAACGCGACCTCCACGTTTCTTTGAAATCCGCGTACACACACACGTGCGGACTTTACGGGGTCTAGCCCCCAAGTGCCCGCGACAGTTTGACCATTCTCACCCCCTCGTCTCCGGGAGTGGCATCTCTACCTGCGTCAAACAAAGCAACCTCGCCGACAACAGGTCGCCAGCAGGAATTTCCCACCTTCCCTGTCTTCCAAAACGGCTGGATGAAATGTCTCACAAATGGAGAGGTGATGGAAAATCAATGACAGCAGAGGCTGGACATTACATAGCCCCAAACCACTGGCTGAAGTCTTTCTTGACGAAGAAAACTGAAAGTCCTTGGTTTGATGTCCCATAATTTACACTTCAGTTCTCATTTTCTTCAAAACTTTAACGCCACCACACAACTGTTACTGCCCAACTGCCACTCGAAAACCAGTGTGAATATGCCCGTATTTTGAAATGAACGGTGATGGGCCTGAAGCATTGTTTCACTTCTACTTAATTACATTTTTAACTGACATTTGGCTGAGTCCTTATCGAACGGCAACAACATACAAATTTTTGAATCTTTTTCTTAGTCTAATGATCTTATCTATAACGAACATACATTCTTTTTACTAATCTCTGGCTGAGCCTATGATCTAATCTCTTAAACATACGATTATTATTATTATTATTATTTAACGTAAAATTAACACAAAAATTCTCGCAACCTTAGAGTACATTCTGAATTTACACCCGTACTAGAATAACTTGATGATCAAAAATTCATCTTACTTAAAAAGTTGTCAAAACAAATAAAATCTTGATCTCATGCGAGAAAAATCTGAAACGAAATGTTTGCTACAAGCAAACTATTTCCGTTTGTATGAAAAATTAAATGAAAAACAAAATTCCTTTACAATCGTACGTAGAAACAACTATACCACAATTAAATCTTGTACAAAATATTCAAATGACCCTGTTGACTGGTAAGAGTTTTATGGAATTAAAGAAAAATTAAGTGTGACAAACATCCTCTTAAAAAAAATCAACGATACATAATCAACAAACTCAAAAACATCTATTTGTATATTTCAGAAACAATAAAAAGAAATCTATCAAAAATACCTCCACCACAAACAGCAAATTGATGTATGCTGGACAAAACAGCTGTAAAACCAAATTATCAAACCTATTCCTATGAATATTTTCTACATTAAGAAGAACAAACATCTGAAATAATATTTTGAAACAAAACCAATAGATTAGCTCCCAAAAGAATAGTATTTTTAACAGACCAGAAATTGTCTGCAGACAACGCTTTCCCTCCAAATGAAAAACGGCAATATTGCGACATCTGATTCTGTGATTTCCAAAGAGAAAATGAAAATATTTTAATCTCTTCTTCGGAACCATTATTCTGTTGCGTACCCTGGTAACTTTTTAGAACAAATTATCTTATTCTGGCATGTCAGAAACCATTCCCAGCTGTTGGATTCTGTCACTCCGCAACTGCTGAAGTATCGGTACGGAAAAACCGGCTTGGACACCCCTCGACCTGTGAACTCTCCGCCAACACGATAATAGACATTCCATTTCTCTGAAAGGTTTTCGCTCATTATGCCAAGCAAAGTAACTTCTTTCTCAACCTCAAGAAATTGAACGTAACTTTTATCCGCATGTTCACTGCCAAATCTGTGTGAAGGGATGCGTCTTTTTGTGTCAACTGACTTGACATGAACTTCTGAAGAATAATTCAGTGATTGAACTGTATATCCCACAATAAGTGACATGTTGTTTCTGCCCCGTGTCCCAGGTGTTTTACTTATCCTGCTCTTCATTGGTTTTTGTCTCCGATGTGATTGATATCAGTATCGGTATTCAAAGGTTCCTGGACTGATTCTTCTAAATCAACATTCATTATAGGTGGACCGAACTTTTTCACATGCTGAGGGCAAATCCATCGCGAATTTCCTTCTTAATATCAGCTAACATATTTTCAGTTTGACTTTGCGATTTAAATTATACTGCCCTGGATTTTCTGCAACAACAGAAATAATGTTCCGTTCAGGCTGTTAGGTAATTCATGAGAATCAGCTGATAATACCAGTGGCTGACTCATATTTTTCATGTGGATCCCTGATTGTACCAGGTGACAGAAAATTGTCCATAATTGACTTAATCACATCCTACAATCAAAATGGTAACTTCTGCCCTCTCAATGTAACCACTCAGCACTTATATCGGACCAGAACCGATTTCAAATCCACAGTTCCCACTTCTACTAATCAAAAATAGAACATGCCAACATAACTCCAGACGAACAGCAGAAAACTCGTACAACATATCACGACATTAGATGGTCAGAATATCCAGCAACATCTCCAAAAAAGAAAACTCAAAACTTATGCCACTGAGCAAAGCAAAAATTGTCTAAACATATATAAAAAAAAAAAACAGATAGACAAAACCAGCAACAACATTTGTAGAATAATCAACATGCTGTTCTGAGGAGAGGAAAAAAAGACACCTCGACAGCTACACTAACAAAACAAATTTGCACCACGTACACTGCTTCTAAAAATCTGCAATAGAAATATTAGCGTATATTATTGCTAACATAAAAAATATAATTAATAGTTTTATACAATATTGGGATATACAAAACCCGACATTGAAGCTTACTTGAAACGTAAATTTAGATACTTCTGTTTGTCACAAAAATTTGAAAAATAAACTTCACTCCAATTTAATAAACATCTTTAACAACATCGTATCAGGCCTGATTATTTCGCCCCACGTTGGGCGCCATTGAAATGTCTAGGCTCTTTTGACCGTAAACATTCACATTCTCTCTGCATGATATGCAAGATTCATTTGAAAAAAATTCTATTTTTAATATTTTTGGTTTGCATCAATATGATGTAAATTGAACTTACACACGCTAATTACAAAAAAAAAAAGGAAATTCTAATGCAGAATTTTAAATAAATAATTAATTTAGAAATATTATCACTGAGAAAAATCATAAAAAATGAACTCAGCCAGCAAAGAAAATTAACGGAAGCAAACAAACAATAAACACAATGTTCCCGGCTAGGGAGAGCAAGAAACTCCTTCAGTTTGGGCGTATACTGGGTGAAAATTGTTTATATGAAATTGTCACTTATCGTAATTGCAGGAGGCTGTCGGCGACCTTGATGTTTCCTTTACTATGAAGAAACACTATTAACTACATCTGGCAACTGAGGTGGGTTCACTTGTGGAAGCACATAAAGAAAACAGCACGACAAATATTGTCGTGACGAAAACGCGACCTCCACGTTTCTTTGAAATCCGCGTACACACACACGTGCGGACTTTACGGGGTCTAGCCCCCAAGTGCCCGCGACAGTTTGACCATTCTCACCCCCCGTCTCCGGGAGTGGCATCTCTACCTGCGTCAAACAAAGCAACCTCGCCGACAACAGGTCGCCAGCAGGAATTTCCCAACCTTCCCTGTCTTCCAAAACGGCTGGATGAAATTAATGTCTCACAAATGGAGAGGTGATGGAAAATCAATGACAGCAGAGGCTGGACATTACATAGCCCCAAACCACTGGCTGAAGTCTTTCTTGACGAAGAAAACTGAAAGTCCTTGGTTTGATGTCCCATAATTTACACTTCAGTTCTCATTTTCTTCAAAACTTTAACGCCACCACACAACTGTTACTGCCCAACTGCCACTCGAGAAAACCAGTGTGAATATGCCCGTATTTTGAAATGAACGGTGATGGCCTGAAGCATTGTTTCACTTCTACTTAATTACATTTTTAACTGACATTTGGCTGAGTCCTTATCGAACGGCAACAACATACAAATTTTTGAATCTTTTTCTTAGTCTAATGATCTTATCTATAACGAACATACATTCTTTTTACTAATCTCTGGCTGAGCCTATGATCTAATCTCTTAAACATACGATTATTATTATTATTATTATTTAACGTAAAATTAACACAAAAATTCTCGCAACCTTTAGAGTACATTCTGAATTTACACCCGTACTAGAATAACTTGATGATCAAAAATTCATCTTTACTTAAAAAGTTGTCAAAACAAATAAAATCTTGATCTCATGCGAGAAAAATCTGAAACGAAATGTTGCTACAAGCAAACTATTTCCGTTTGTATGAAAAATTAAATGAAAAACAAAATTCCTTTACAATCGTACGTAGAAACAACTATACCACAATTAAATCTTGTACAAAATATTCAAATGACCCTGTTGACTGGTAAGAGTTTTATGGAATTAAAGAAAAATTAAGTGTGACAAACATCCTCTTAAAAAAAATCAACGATACATAATCAACAAACTCAAAAACATCTATTTGTATATTTCAGAAACAATAAAAAAAATCTATCAAAAATACCTCCACCACAAACAGCAAATTGATGTATGCTGGACAAAACAGCTGTAAAACCAAATTATCAAACCTATTCCTATGAATATTTTCTACATTAAGAAGAACAAACATCTGAAATAATATTTTGAAACAAAACCAATAGATTAGCTCCCAAAAGAATAGTATTTTTAACAGACCAGAAATTTCTGCAGACAACGCTTTCCCTCCAAATGAAAAACGGCAATATTGCGACATCTGATTCTGTGATTTCCAAAGAGAAAATGAAAATATTTTAATCTCTTCTTCGGAACCATTATTCTGTTGCGTACCCTGGGTAACTTTTTAGAACAAATTATCTTATTCTGGCATGTCAGAAACCATTCCCAGCTGTTGGATTCTGTCACTCCGCAACTGCTGAAGTATCGGTACGGAAAAACCGGCTTGGACACCCCTCGACCTGTGAACTCTCCGCCAACACGATAATAGACATTCCATTTCTCTGAAAGGTTTTCGCTCATTATGCCAAGCAAAGTAACTTCTTTCTCAACCTCAAGAAATTGAACGTAACTTTTATCCGCATGTTCACTGCCAAATCTGTGTGAAGGGATGCGTCTTTTTGTGTCAACTGACTTGACATGAACTTCTGAAGAATAATTCAGTGATTGAACTGTATATCCCACAATAAGTGACATGTTGTTTCTGCCCCGTGTCCCAGGTGTTTTACTTATCTGCTCTTCATTGGTTTTGTCTCCGATGTGATTGATATCAGTATCGGTATTCAAAGGTTCCTGGACTGATTCTTCTAAATCAACATTCATTATAGGTGGACCGACTTTTTCACATGCTGAGGCAAATCCATCGCGAATTTCCTTCTTAATATCAGCTAACATATTTTCAGTTTGACTTTGCGATTTAATTATACTGCCCTGGATTTTCTGCAACAACAGAAATAATGTTCCGTTCAGGCTGTTAGGTAATTCATGAGAATCAGCTGATAATACCAGTGGCTGACTCATATTTTCATGTGGATCCCTGATTGTACCAGGTGACAGAAAATTGTCCATAATTGACTTAATCACATCCTACAATCAAAATGGTAAACTTCTGCCCTCTCAATGTAACCACTCAGCACTTATATCGGACCAGAACCGATTTCAAATCCACAGTTCCCACTTCTACTAATCAAAAATAGAACATGCCAACATAACTCCAGACGAACAGCAGAAAACTCGTACAACATATCACGACATTAGATGTCAGAATATCCAGCAACATCTCCAAAAAAGAAAACTCAAAACTTATGCCACTGAGCAAAGCAAAAATTGTCTAAACATATAAAAAACAGATAGACAAAACCAGCAACAACATTTGTAGAATAATCAACATGCTGTTCTGAGGAGAGAAAAAAAGACACCTCGACAGCTACACTAACAAAACAAATTTGCACCACGTACACTGCTTCTAAAAAATCTGCAATAGAAATATTAGCGTATATTATTGCTAACATAAAAAATATAATTAATAGTTTTATACAATATTGGGATATACAAAACCCGACATTGAAGCTTACTTGAAACGTAAATTTAGATACTTCTGTTTGTCACAAAAATTTGAAAAATAAACTTCACTCCAATTTAATAAACATCTTTAACAACATCGTATCAGGCCTGATTATTTCGCCCCACGTTGGGCGCCATTGAAATGTCTAGGCTCTTTTGACCGTAAACATTCACATTCTCTCTGCATGATATGCAAGATTCATTTGAAAAATTCTATTTTTAATATTTTTTTTGGCATCAATATGATGTAAATTGAACTTACACACGCTAATTACAAAAAAAGAAATTCTAATGCAGAATTTTAAATAAATAATTAATTTAGAAATATTATCACTGAGAAAAAATCATGTTTATTTAACATTGCATAAAAAATGAACTCAGCCAGCAAAGAAAATTAACGGAAGCAAACAAACAATAAACACAATGTTCCCGGCTAGGGAGAGCAAGAAACTCCTTCAGTTTGGGCGTATACTGGGTGAAAATTGTTTATATGAAATTGTCACTTATCGTAATTGCAGGAGGCTGTCGGCGACCTTGATGTTTCCTTTACTATGAAGAAACACTATTAACTACATCTGGCAACTGAGGTGGGTTCACTTGTGGAAGCACATAAAGAAAACAGCACGACAAATATTGTCGTGACGAAAACGCGACCTCCACGTTTCTTTGAAATCCGCGTACACACACACGTGCGGACTTTAACGGGGTCTAGCCCCCAAGTGCCCGCGACAGTTTGACCATTCTCACCCCCCGTCTCCGGGAGTGGCATCTCTACCTGCGTCAAACAAAGCAACCTCGCCGACAACAGGTCGCTAGCAGGAATTTCCCAACCTTCCCTGTCTTCCAAAACGGCTGGATGAAATGTCTCACAAATGGAGAGGTGATGGAAAATCAATGACAGCAGAGGCTGGACATTACAACCTGGTAACAAAAAGTGTTCCATCATCGATCACTGTGGCAGTCCCTTATATATTTTGTTTTTATACAGAAAAAGTTGTTAATAATATCCTAGTTCTGTAAACGACGCTACCTCATACGCAAGGGCAGATATATATTATTTCGATCTCCTTATAAAATTTTAAATGCTTTGTTAGGGTTTGGCTCATCGAAACACATAACATGTACAAAATTTTAAGTCTGCAACTTGATCCGTTTCCAAACTAGACTTGTTTCAGCCTTACATAGAGGACCGAAGACGATAGAGATTCAGAAAGCTAACCAAAAAAAAAAATAAAAAAATCCGATATTAAATGTACACACTGCTGAAACCTGATTTACTTTATTCAACTGAAGCGTTTGGAGAGAAGAGTGGTCAGTATTGCCTGCTGTAGGCCTTCTGAAATTGAGTTCTTTACCGTTAAGGTATTCCGCCAAAATATTCTCTCAGCAGCATGTAACAATGAACAAGATGAACATTGAGCCATCTAGCTTTTTGCGATGCAGGTCGTAACGGAATTAAAAAACTGGGTCATCCCACACATTTTTAATAATAGTAATAGTAAGTGTAGTTAGTGATTTTAAGCGTTTGGCAATGCTTGGGGTGGGCTGATACCAGACCTCCCTCCCAAACAGCAGTCGCCGCGTTGCCGGGCGACACTCAGCCGGACGCGGCAGCTTCCCTTGCGGATCTAACGGGACAGGTAATCCCCTAACTCCGGCAAAGTACCCCGCCAAGGCGACCTCCTGCCCTCAAGCTGGACGTTCTGAAGATGTGGCGGACATTCCCGACTCCGTCCAAATTCGCACGGATCGTTAAAAGGCAGTGTGGCCAATCGTTATAGCTTGAGTAGTAGGAGCCTAATAGCGAAGCCAATCAACAGCGGATATTTCTCCGCGCATTTCTAATTCTTGTGAATTTCCCTGCATGTGGAAAATGCGCCCTGAGGAGAGGCTTGGCTACCACGAGCGACGCGGAAAGACGGTTCTGGAGGACCGCGGGAAGAGTACTTCGTGTCAAAACCCTCAGAGGTGGAGGGTATACTCGGAATCCAACCCCCGAGGTTGGAACTACGGACTTCGTGCCAAAACCTAAAACGTTAAAGGTTGTTCTGACTTGCCATCGAACCACCAAGGGTTCGAGAAAACTTACTGCAGTCTGGACCAGCAGTGAGGTCGCTTTGAAGTTATTCTGTACGTTGCCTGAAGTACGTAATACATCTACGTATATATTAATACGCTAAGCGAAAACTTCGGATCCCTTTTTTAAGAATACTGCTCCCATGGAGAAGTTTGAGATTTGGCATAGTTAAAGTTTATATGGAGAAGAAGTGCAGAAAGCTAAAATCTATGTATAATATGTGTTACAAATACATTAAATTAAACATTCTTTCTTTACATTCAATTTTTTTTTAGTGACAACGACACTTCGACACTTAGCGATTTTGTCAATGTCTATGGTCTTTGGTCAACAGTAAAAAAAGTATATAATAAGTATAGTTAATACATGTTACAAATGCATTATTAAATAAAAAATAAATTTGCTAACGTGTGTGTGCGCGTAAAAGCGGAGCCAACTATCTGACGTGTATTCTCAGCATTGAGATAATCTGTGGTCTTTGGTGAAACAAAAGAGTCGCATAAAGTAGAGATAAATCTTTGAAATTATAAAAGGAACATTTCGAAAAGGAATGTAGCGATTCTGCCACTATTTTCGTGAAATTTAAAATGATAATAGACCAAATTTAAATAGTAAACACACAAAATGATGAATACACTTAAATGCGCACTAAATGTCATTCCAAGAAATTTTGATAGTTTCGAATTTACAGTGCAAATGCAAAACGTTTCGAATCAGAAGTCACTTCAGGTGAAAGGACTGCATTCACTTCATGTTATCTTAAGGTTAAAGCAGTTTTAATGGCCTTAAGTCAAAATGAATATCTTAAATCATTGTATGATGGACTAAATTCAAATGTACCATCGATAAATATCAAGTCAAAAATTATTTTGAAAACATTCTTAAATGCATTTCATCATTCGCTATGTTCAGTTCAGAAGCTAAATTTAGGATAAAGTCACATGTGGAGTGTAACATTTTAATTTTATCGGCATTTTAGGGAATTAAGGCAAATAACACAAGCTAATGACGTATTGATATACGCTCGCTGCCAACGACGTCAGTGTATGCAGTGTATAATATATCTATGCAAACGTAATAGAACAAATTCAAGTAATGATTATTACTCTTTCACGGAAGAAACTACACAACTTTATGAATTACGGTCGAATTTCGACCCCTGGGCGATCACTAGTTTTAGTTAACACGCTGTAACTCTTATACCGTCGAGGGACGCCTGTCGCCATAACGATAATTACGCAACGAACAGTACAGTGTGGTACTTGCCTAAAGTCATTGAGTACAACCCTTCAAATGAAACTCTTGAGTTATTGAGAGTTCTCACCTCCGACAGTCTACGAGCTAGTGACCTTTTAAAGACGCCAGATAACTTTAATTAGCATCCTGGCAGGATAGCCAGACTTAGTGAGCGTGTCTATCACCACGTTTGGGGGATAATTTCAAATTATCCTGGCGCCCGACAACTTGCGATCAAACATAATTCATGTTAACATTGCTTTTGATTTTCTTGAGATTGGTTCCCGATTGTTTTGAAGGGAAAATTTCATTTTAGCCAAATGTGAAGCGTTTGTTATCCAATTGATAATTTAATGATATTACATTTGTTTTACAATCATTTGTTTACTTAGTGGTGCTTTGATTTTGCTGTTTATTTGAAAATTTGGCAATTGTAAGGCGAGGCTTTGCTTGATTACTTTTTATGATTTCCTGTATTAATATTAAATGTAAATAAGCCTCAGTCTGTACGCCTGTACGAGTACAAAATAAATAATCAGCATATGGTTTTATTTGATGATAAAAAGAGTTAGAAAGTTTTCACCTTTTGCTCACACTTAACCAAGCATCTACTACAAGGTTTTCAGTTGAGTCTGTAAACACGATCTGTCATACACGTAAAGCGATAACTTCTTTTGCCTGACGCGTTCACGCGCTGTTGCTGTCATTCTTAAACTCGTGAATGGCAGAATTACAAATTTGTCGAGAAATACTTTCGATTTTTACTAGAAAATCTAGATTCTGATACAGCAGATAGAACATTTTAGTTGGTACTTAGGATTGTGTTTGATAGATGATTATACTTACAGAGAAACATTGACGTGGATATTTTGTGCCAACATTTCGATGTCAACAAAGTAATTGAGGGGAATGGATCTATCATTCGTCAGCATCAGGAGACATATATATTCTTAGTTCATTGACACAGCAAATTGTGGTCTGGTGGCTCAGGTGGGTAAGGCGCGTGACTGGGAAATGGAAAGTCCTCGGTTCGAATTCCGGTCTCGGCTGGAATATTTTCTAGCCTTAAAACTGTCCTTACCTCTGCATAGCTTTGCTTTGTTCATGTGAAGTACGCTAGGACATTCCGTGATTCGGATTCCACGTATAGCTGCAGCTCTCCTTTCCCGGTAGGGTTGTCAACCACACTTTATAATAAAATATCATACTTCATTTTTGGTCGTTATACTTTTTCCTGACAAAGTATGCGAAAATGCTTTATTTCGAGAAAAGCATACATGGAACGGAACATTCTTATACTAGTTCGTGCAAGAAAGAGTGCTCAAATGTCAGTGTTTTTTTTTTTTTTTTTTTTTTTTCCTCCCACCCGCGTCCTTTGATCTATGTACTTAACCACTTCGGAGTCGAGGCAACAAGGGAGGACCATCGATATGTTGCATTCGTGTCGACTCATGTCCGCTCTCCATTATTTCTGAAAGGAACGGTGGATTTCAGCCATGTGACTGACAAGCGGAGATTTCGCGATTTCTTCTGTTTCTCGTCGTTTTGAGGTTGAAGCTTTCAACTGCATTAGTTTTCTTTTAAATTGTTTAAAACAGCAAGTAATTCAGATCCTGTTTGTGATAGTGATACATCAGTAAATCCAAAGAAAGCAAAATTGTATAAACCTAAATAGTTACAAAAATTTAGAGATTCGTGGGGGAAAATATATAACTGGATAAGAAGGGGTTATCAAAATAAATTCTTTGTGAATTCTATGCGCTGCAGGTAAGTCAGTCAATGTCAGTTTTCAATAATTTTCAGAATGTTGTGAGCATGATCTTTTGTTGAATAAATAGTAATTTAGTTTAATATGAAATTGTGACGTACTGGCCAAAGGCGTTGGATTGCTAACCATCCTTTAAAGTATCATAAACTATTTTTGTTCGGTTTACTTTACCCTAACCAAAAAGTATGCGGAAATACTTTATTTCTGGTAAATTATACAATTCAAGGAACGTTATTAATTTCCATACGACATATTACTTCTTTTGACGAAACTAAATGAATGCAAAATGGTGGGAAAGGAGAAGCAGAGCGTCCTTAAATTTAATTAAAAATAAATTGTTAATTTACGAATGTTTCTCGGGAAACAAACCTAGTAATAGTATTATGGGCACCACTATGAACAGATTGACGGAGTAGCAATGGACAGTCCTTTGTCACCTGTTATAGCTAATTTCTTCGTGGAAGATTTTGAGGAGAAAGTGTTTAAAAGAGTTCCCATGAAGCCCAGTGCCTTTTATCGGTACGTGGATGATACATTTGTCGTTTGGCCCCATGGTAGAGACAACCTTGATAGGTTTCTCTTTCGCCTGAACAGTATCAACACAAACATCCAGTTCACGATGGAGGTGGAAAAGGAAAGCCGCCTGCCCTTTTTGGACATTCTTATTGAAAAGAAATCCGATGGAACTTTAGGACACACTGTGTACAGAAAGCCAACACACACGAACCTGTACCTAAACGTGCACAGTCATCACCATCCGCCACATCGTAAGACAGTACTCACTAGTCACTACTCTTGTCCACAGGGCGCGGGCAATATGTGATGAGGGCAGTCTACCTGGTGAGTTAAAACGTCTACGCCATACCTCCAGGTAGAATGGGTACAGTGAACATCAGATTCAATTGGCATACCGGGAAGTAAAATGCAGGCCTAATAACCGCGACAATGTTCCACACGATCACTTAGCCTTCTTACCGTACTCTGGCGCCACAACATCGAGGGTTGGAAGGGTTCTAGCAAAAAAAGCCACTAAACCATTTTCCTACCACCTCCAAAACTACGAGCCGTTTCAGATGGGACACTCGGTGTACCGACACTGAGTTTTTAGACACCGGAATCTGACGCGTCCACTTCGGAGTCACTCGGTGTCCCTTACATCACAGACACAGCTCCCTCTTCCCTCACCGACAAAGAACGTGATTGTTGTAACAAGGCAGTGTCCGAGCGGCTTGAGGGAAAACCCACCGACCAGCCACGGACGCTAGTGGCACCAGACACAGCCGTTCTGTGTGAACGCTCTCATTCTGTTCTATATTCCGGCGGTGTCTAGAGATTCAGTGGCCGGACACCGAGTATCCCGTGTGAAACGGCCATAAGGGGGCATCCACAAATTACGTGAGGTGTTTTTCCGGATTTCTGGACCCCCCCCTCCCCCCTGGTGAGATTTCGTGAGATCTGGCCGGACCCCCCCCCCCCCCCCCCTCTGGTGAGATCTGGTCCGTGAGAACCCCCCCCTAGAAATCGCCCTCGAAGCTTTTGTAGACCTTTTTTTTTTTTTTTTTGGTCACACCTTAACTTTTTTGAAGAAATACCCTCCTAAAATCGACTTTGGCGCAAATTGTAGACCTTTTTTGGCCCTACTATCCCCAAATTTTTCGCAAAATCTCCCCCCCCCCCTCCCCCCTGGTGAGATCTGGTGAGATTTCGCCGGACCCCCCCCCTCCCCTATTTCACCTCACGTAATTTATGGATGCCCCCTAAGGAACATTTTGCGCTCTCTAAAAGGTTACCTTTCCCTTCGTAAATCGGCAGTTTATTGTATCCCGTGTGAATGCGGAAAGAAGTAAATCGGCCAGACAGTGCGGTGTGTTAAACAACATTGTTTCGAACATGCCCGTCATGTTCGCCTGGGTCAAAAGGACAAATACGCGGTGGCGGAACATAGTTTGGAACAAGGACATGGATTCGTTTACCAATCGTGCCATCATCTACGGTCGAAGTGAAAACGTTTCAGATCACCATCGTAAGTTCAAATACAAATTACTCAACAGTAAATAATACGCTGAGAAACAATTTAATTTAGTCATATAAACAATAGGTTAATGCAAACCATAAATCTGAAGAGCAGAATCAAGTATCTTTATAATGTTTTAAATATAATTAAAACGAAAAATATCACCAAAATTCGGCAATCATCCCACTCTGCAAACTAATATAAATTTATTACGACACACACTACATTTTTTACCGTCCGAAAAAGGAATTTTCAATGCAGTGAACTTTTGGTGCCAACCATATACCTTATATGTACCAGCAGAAACAATCTCTGATAGAGAATGAAAAAAAGAGTGCAGTGAATGACCCACAAGGCATATTATGAAATTTTAATGTCCCGTTTTTACCCCTTTTAGCATCTGTTAAATTCACGCCTGGTGACCGTCTCGTGTTTATGGAGTCCCTTAAACATTCTTTCGCTGCTGTGTTTTTCGTAAAAGTGGGTAGCATCTACTGTGCTGAAGGATGTGTACAAAATAAACACTGAGCCGGAAACGATTAGATTAGCCTTTTGAAGCAGGTCTGTTCTACTTCAGTGTGAGCTCTCATATCCTTTCGATTATCCTCAAATAGAAACTGTCAGAAGCTGCTGTAACTACAGTACTGCTGCTGTGTCTGGCGTTGGCATCCTCATACGGCAAAATACGAAACAGTCGGAAGTTAAAATACCGCTATGCAGGTCCGGTAAGTGTAGACTACGATGTTTATATCAGAGGTCTTCTGTCTGATACCCTTTTATCTGATCACATGTTACGATTTTCGGAAGAAAAACTTTGATAACTTTTCAAACTTACCTGCCAAAATACACTTGCTGTAGCCTGCAGAAACCGGGTGACGAATTATATATCCGCTCCAGGCGATTGATGGGATGGTTCCTTAGAAAGGCAATGGCCAAATTCATTCCCGTACCTTCCCTCCAATCTTTTTATGACAACGATGAGCCGTAAATAAGTAACTGTCTGCAATCCTTCCTTCCTCTGTACACTCTAGTAATAACTTACCGATGCTCAATGTTTTGTCACTCACTATCTGATCTATTCTTTTAAGAATATTTTTCATCATATCCAAATGAAGTTCACTTGTTCAGTGATTATTTGTAAAATATAGGATCTGCGATGGAACTACATCTGCATCTACATTTACATTTATACTCTGCAATTCACAAAAGTTTAGACGGCAGAGGGTGCATTGAACCAAAACTATTTTCTGCTCTATGCTTTACAGTCCCATATGGGCACGAGGGAAGAAATAATCCATATAAGCAATCAGTAAAGCACATTATTTCTCATTGCGACCCAATTAGGCTGGTGGACGATGTATTTCATCGTACTCGTAAATGAAAGTAGGGCTTTACATGTTTACCAATCATCCATGTTTACCAATCAGTTCAAACGAAGCCAACGTAGTCTATCTGCTAGACAGTCTCAGCCCAATCCATATATTAATTATAATTCTGTGAAGTTCCTAAGGACTGTGGCAAGCAGCCACAAATCTTCTCTGTACTTTCTCTATACTATCAATCAATATCTTGCAAAACGGATCCCAAAAGGCAAAACAGTTTTCCAAATCTGGACGTGAGCTTTGTACGCCATCTCATTTATTTGTGCGTTACAATTTTTCAAAATTCGACTTATGAATTGCAGCCTAGAATTAGCTCTACCAACGATCGAAGTTAGGTGCTTTATACCATCAGATCGAAATACTTCAGGAAGCGGACCACATCAGTAACTGAACTGTGTACTTTGTACTTCTCAACAGACGGATTCTTTTAGTTAGGCACGTTGCCTAACACTTTTTTATAATTTAGCGTCAATTGCCATTCAATGCACCATGCGGAAATAACATCCAGATCACGCTGAATTTCTAAGCAATCGTCGTAATTTCGTACTTCCCTATAGATGACTGAATTATTAACGAACAATCTTAAACTATTATTAATGTCGATCGTTTATAAAAAATTAAGAAAAGAAGCCGTTCTATAACATTTCCTCGAGGGACGTCCGATGTAACATATTGATGAGTGGTCCGAAACCTTTTTCCAATCGCGACACTCCTTTTTCTACTCGAATTATACCATAAATTATCCATGATTCAACACGGCACACCACTGAAAAATCAACTAATACTAACAACAACTGTAAGTAATTAACATTTAATTTCTTAGAATACGACACTATGTAACAACTCGCGACACATGAAACACAAAAACTGTAATAAAATAACTTATAAAAAACTTGACAGTTAATTACTTACAATAGGTGAAATTTCGGGGCATACCTTTCACGCAGATGTGCCGCGGCACTCCGGTTGCGAACCACTGATGTAAATTACGAGTAGAAGAGGCTTCTCCGTCACAGACAGCGTACCGCGACCGACCTGTTAGAAAATGTTGTAACCGCGCACAAATCTGCACAGATATAGTGCACGCTCGAATCTTTGATACAATGCGGTTATGTTATACAGAGTCAAAAAATGTCTCAAAATAACTAAAAAAATACATAATTGGATCAGCTTGTAAATAAATCAGCATCAATAACTTTCATCATGTTATGCTTAAATTGGGTCAGCTATGTTTTAACGATATGATCTGCCGAAATCCATGTTGGTTCGTTGAAAGCAATTAGTTTTTGTCTAGGAAATTAATAATGTTCGAGCTTATAATATGTTCCAGAGCTGTACTGCAAGCAGATAGATATGGGTTGGTAGTTCCTAGGATCTCTTTGATCTCCTTTCTTGAAAAGGGATTTCCTGCTTGATTTTGCATTCGGCAGGTACTTTAATTTTTGGAAGGTGTGAATAATAGTTCTCGGTCCCGCTCCCAGACCAGCGGGACCCAAAAAGAGAGCACCGTTTGTAATCTTACTTCCACCGGGCCGGAAGTGATGACAGATGATTTTTAATGTCACATAAAAGGGACTTCTGCATCTTTTATAATGTCAGCTTCAACTGGGGAAGATGATGACTTGAGATTATTAACGACTTCTGACTGCCGGTAAACACGTGCTCCTATTAACCTCTTCATGACTTCCTCCTTGTGTAACCTCAAATACACCAGCCCCTCCTTAACGGTGATGACAGATTGTTACTAACCGCTTCCACTCTCCTCCCTCTGGCCGGCGGTGAACAATTGCTCTAAAAGTCCAAAACTCCTTTACTGTGGACAAGCACCACTTTTTTTATAAACACATTTCTGAATAAACTTAGACACTGTGAAATTGATAACAATATAAAAACAGATTAAACTATATATTATTTTATACATATAAATAACATTTGTTAATATTATATTGATAACAATATAATAACCAGACGATTAATGCAACTGTTTCGAACCTGGCGGGGTCTGGCAGGAATCGTGTTGCCTGAATTAGCATTATATGGTTAAATTTAAATAAAGTCTGTACATTTCGTTTGGGTTAATAAGAAGGGATCAATTTTATGTCTGATACGAAAGACGACTTGAATCGGGTTAGCGTCTATTCGATCATTTAATTGTAAAACATTCGTAATATTTATCTTAAAATATCCCTAAGTGAGTGTAACCTCCTAATTCAGTTTAATAATTTAAAAGATATTATTTAACCACATTTCTCTCCTCTTTCTGTACACCTCGACACCGCGGGCGGGAGACTGGATGAAACGCTCTGCTCAGAACTTTTAAATAATAATTTCAAGAATTTTTTTTGATATAACGTATATAAGCACTGTATTTGTTCCCCTTTTTCAATCTACATGACTTTAGATTAACTTTTATAATTTAAAAGATAAATAGATGCTCCAATACCACAGGCGGTGGAGGAGTTTGAGCCACAATGCACAATAGATTGTTTCACGACGGGAGCAGTTCTTAGCCATCCATTGTTAAAAAACGCAATTATTTCCCAGATCTCCGGTTTGGACACACATGTTTCCCAAAATTATTTTACCTTTCGGTATAGTTCAAAGATGCTTTGTCCTAAGTAACAATAGGTGCAGTTGGCGGACTTGCGGATTGCAACATCCGCCGTGTTTTTAACTCTTGTAGTCCCCGTTCATTCAACTATATACTGACCGAGGCATGACAACGGAGTTTGAAACAATACGCATTGTGTACCAGCAGCCATCGCTGTTTACTGCCAAGAATTTGAAGATAGTGATTTGAACTAATCGATTTAACGGATTTTGGTAAGTAGATTTTAGACATTAGTGAAATATTTTTTTATTTTTTTTCTGTACCTTGCGGTTCTTATTTCGCAGGTTTTGATGACTGCAGCCAATCTGTAGTTTTACCGTGGTGAATCCGGTCATTAGACCTTTGTTTAAACAACGTATTATTTTGTTTCGTTACTAATTTTTTTCTTCTCATTCTGTTGCTGGGTTCAACATGCTTACCTCCTCTGGTCTTGGTTTGCGTTACCTACCAATGATGTTGCCTAGAGGAGAAATGCTACAGGACCTAGGGCTGTGTGCTCCACCAAAAGGATCAACGACTAACAGAAACTACAGTTTACTTTTTCTCATTTTTACGTTCTTTCAAAAAGAAAATTATATTACTTGTTTACTGGCAAGATCCAACCTGTATCAAGAAATTGATGCTATTGAATTAGATAAAACGAATTTCGGTAAGTAGATCTTAGATTATAATGAAATTAGTTTTTTCTATACTATTTTTTCAATAACAAGAGGTTTTTGTTTCGCTGGCACTGATTGGTGAGTTCAATAACTTTTACATCCGTTTAACCAAATTATTATTTTGTGTTCTTGCTAATTTATTTTTTTCATATTGTTGAAAAGGTCGCAAGGGAAATGCCGAAAACTTCGTGCGGCCAAGTTTCACGTATTTCACCGCTACCGATGGTGTCCACAAAAACTCTTGCGGTAAGTACAATTAATTTTTATTTACTTCCCTCACGTTCGTAAAAAGTACGTAATTTGTTCGTTTTTTTGGTTGCAGGGCCTACTGCTGACGGGGTCGCCGAGCATCAGTCACTCTGGATCCTGCTGCCAACCATCAAACTGGAGTCTGTCGCGAATGGGGGTCACAGGATATAGTTTTGCGATTTTTACCGACAGGATTTCTACTAGTAACTAACGGTAAGTACAGCTTATTTATAGTTTTTTATTTACAGCTTTGACGTTTGTTGAAATAAAACTACATAAGATGTCGCAGCGTCCGGTCTACAAGCTAACAGCGAAATAGAGGCAACCTCAGTGTGGATACCGTGGGAGTCACCTGCTTCGACTGGTTCCCCCCCTGCAGTTCGTTATTTCAGAGCGGGATAGCAGCTTCAGCTGTAGCATCAAGCAGTTCTCGGCCGAACCAAATCAGCCGTTAACACGTCACAGCATCAACCAGACGTCAAAATATCGCAACACAAAGCAATTCTTGATCGATTCTAGACAACACTGCAAGGGCTGAGTCGAGTGCAGTGCAGTTAAATCTTGAAGACAGGGCAATGTCTTATGCTTGTAGAATTTACTCTTGTACTTCTCAAATCCTTAAAATTACAAAGCACCGTGCATTTTTAATTTTAACTTTTGGGAATCACCACACTTACACTTCACGCACAAAGAGAGAGAGAGAGGAGAGAGAGAGAGAGAGAGAGAGAGAGAGAGAGTTCTGCCCAGTTAATATTGGTCACAACAGTTCTGTAGCACTTCTTCGTTTCCCGTGTGTCCTTCCTCTGTGAATTGTTCCTAAAATATATGGTGATAAAAACTCGACGTCGCTATTTCACCACTGTTTCTACAGGGAGTAGGCACTCCATTGCACTATGCTGTTTACAGTTTACCGCTTTTTGCGATACTAACTGTCTTTCTCACGTTGTTCACTATATGTCCTTCGAGCAAAAATCATGATGAGGGGTACCAGAGAAGCGAAGTACTTGGGTTACAAACTCGCAGTCAGACCATTGCTTGCATATAGTGGTGTAATATGGAGTCCACATTTTTTGGCCATCAAATGCAGGGTGCAAGAGAGGGCAGCTAGATTTGTTGGAGGAACACATTAAACAACTGACATAATAAGGATCTGGGCTGGATGTCACTGGAAGATAGGAAGAGTATTGGGGGCTGCAAATGGCGTATACTGAGGTTTGAATTGATGTTGATGGAAGAATTCTGAGTAGTGTATAGAACCTAAGTTGACCTTGATCACAAGCTGGCACTAGACAAGGTGACGATGCCTGGGTGGATAAAATATTCGAACACCTACTTTCATATACGAATGAGCTAAAAATTTACGACAGTCCGAGCGTGGGCGCTAACTTCGGCGTAATGGAACTAGTGTCTGCACCTATGGTGGCGTTTCGGATACTTGTCGATGTGTGGAGATCTTCTATGAAAAATGTGGCTTATGATGTCTGTTTGATGACCATGAAACTATCAGTTAGCTAAGAGCGGTATGATAACTTTACCGTGTGCACTGGTTAGTTGAACGAAGAAGGCAATTTCAAACAAATGTCATATTTGGTTTGGAATCCGAGGGGTTGGCGTCAGATGGGAGCGTTGAAACCCAATGAAAAACTCTACAGGGTCATGATTCGGTGAAAAAGTGAGGCAGAATCGGCGTAATTCTGCAAGGAACACAGAAAACAGTAAGCAATTGCTATCTAGAGGGAAATTACCTGGATAATCAGTGCCAGTGTACGAGTCTGTTCCGAAGTCTAAGAGGATCTCGTGTACAACCTTCACAGGGCACATAGTGAACAATGATCCGTTCTTATTCCACAACAAGGCGATACAGAGCACAGTTAATGGAAGAATACATACTTCCTGCAGAAACAGCGGTTACAGATGCATATTGCCGGAGATTGATACATATCTAAAGTTTTCATGAACTGCGCCTCTCAAGAACAAGCTAGGAAAGGCGTCAAGCACAAACTCTGAAAGTATAAGCCTTTAAAACTTAGATAATATTCTCAACTTATACGCACCAGTATCAAGGATCATGAAAATATGCTTGGTCTCACAACTATTGACAGGCGTTCCACAATTTCTTGAGTTAGTGGTCGGATCCTCATTCTATTTCATGCATATTTTGACAAGGTGTGTAATGGGCATTCGCGTAGGGTGATTTCAGGAAACGATGGAAAAAACTGAAATCTAGGTTGTTGGATGGGGATTCTTAGCTGCCTTTTCCCGAATGCGAGACCGGAGTGTCACCACTCGTCCAGCAGTCTCGGTACCCTATCACCGTCAATCCTCGCGGGTGACCGTTAGCTGTGACGTCACGTGAGCCATGCGTTTGTGAACTCGTCCGGCATGTGCAGACACCTGGTGGCTGCGATTGGAAACCCCCACCACCTGTGACGTCAAATAACGGTAAAAATCCCAGCGCGCAGATCCACACTCTGGTGTTCGGGCATGTTTCCCAACCAACCAGGCATCATTCTGCAATCATGCCTCTTCAGATAATGTTGTTCTCGTCAGTGCATCAGCTGAACGCTGGTGATTCAAAGCGTTTGACCAGTCTCTAGAATAACCTATATAGCCAACACACACTTAACTTTGCCATTATGATAGACCAATCAGAGGATGATGTACACAGGATTTCAGCTACCTATGTATGCATTACAGAGCTCAATGTTATTGATCAAAAGTGATGACAGAACGTAGACACGGAAGTCAATCTGCTAAAAAATTATATTAGAAGTTAATTTATGGTAATTAAACAATTAATGAATTATAATAGTTCCAAATATCAATAACACATGACAAAATGCTCTTCGAAGGTCCTAGGAAGAAAATTACAGGTTTGGGAATAACGAATGTTGAGGGGTCTCTAATTTATACAAGCAAACAGGGGACAACCTGACACGCCCGCATTCCAGTCCCCAATGACACGATCACCTAATGGAATATTCTTGTACTGCTTGTCGAGACGAAAATATTTTTGATAGACGTGTACAAACAAGACGACGTGTGCTAGTTAATGTCTGAATTAGCGAGCAACGCCATGGGTGATGGCGTGTAGCAGGACACTCAGAAATAGCGCATCCTGTTGAAACACGCTGTCTGAATACCCGCGTAGATTTACGTTACGTCTGTGCGCTGCTGCCACCTTTCGGTCGCCATTTGAAACCCTCACCACCTTTGACGTCAGATAACGGTAAATTTAGTTGCTCTCTCCTCTCTCATTACTCACTTTTGTGATAGAGACATTTTGGAATCGAATTCCTCAGCCTACCCTTCTACAAAATAAGACCAAGTTCTTGGTTTACGCGGACGAAAGTTTGTTAGAATACTTTGATATGAACAATCCTCAACGCCTCTCACAAACCTGTGTATAGAACTACACCCCATTTTTCTATGGCATACCAGGTCGTTTGCTGATACAACTCTCGGCTATACCGATTTAACTCTTCAGTAGGAATTCTGGGGAATTATTTGTTATATAACTTAGAGTTTGCCAAAGAAGTTAATGAGATTTGTATGGAATGAATTCCTACTGTAATGAAAGCTATGCAGAAAGCACAAATTTCGTAGCGCTGTGAGCTGGGGACCATTAATACCCTCGATATTTTTCATATCTCATGTGAATTTTGAGGGGCTGCACCTGACGATTGCAGTTTACAGTAAAAAAAATTAAAGGTACATACTCACCTTCTGTCACAACATATCTGGATATGATGAGCATTTCATAGTTATGGCTTTATCAAACCTTAACAACGACGGGATATATGTACTTCAGTTACCATGTGGTTTCTAGACGCTTATCGTTTCATGAAATCCCAATTACAAAAGCTGTCTGGAACCCTTACGGACGGTTATATATGGTCCCAAAAAGTTCCAATTGGTTAAACGAAAAGGAATCTTCTTTAAAACTACGCTTACTCCAAGTGTGGAATTTCAGTCGCTGATTACCAATATGCGAGCCAAGTGTGACGGATTTTCCAAATACAAACTATGGGTGAATATGTTGGTGTGTAAATGAAAGCAGATGTGCGACTACTTGTGGATCGGTTTGAAAAATTTGGGAATATATGTATGGAGACATAGCCTCGACCCCGCCCACTGCTTCACAACTACAGACTTTTGGCGACCTTTCTTTGTGAGCATACGTGTCGAACTGTATTTTCTAACAGACATCGATATGCTGTTACTTTTCGAACGTGAAATTCATGGAGGTGTTTGCCAGTGTGTCTACAGGTATGCCAATACAAATAACTATTAATTTTTTATGTAAAAAATTAATACAGGCGGGCCTCGTCGGATTGTCTATGATCTTAAGGTTTTCGGTGGTTGCAGCTGAACAGATTGCGAGTAACGATTTCATAGGCACTGCAGCAGACTCGCCTAGGGACTTGGTTTTAGATTTATATTATACGACCGAGGGTGTTTGGTGGCCTCGCATTCGTGAAGACAAAGGTTCGAATTCGCGTCTGGCCATCCGCTGCTTTGTCGACATCACTTCAGGCAAATGCCAGTATGGTTCCTTCAAAAGTCCATAACCTAATTTCTTCCCATTCTTTGCTTTTTTTTCCCTCGCCTGTAATGACCTCAACATGAAAGAGGCGTAAAGCAATATGCATACCTAACGATTCCCCAGGACAGAGGCGCCCTTCCAGCGGAACTACTACCATGCTCAGAACCACAGATTCGCTCATGGGTCCTACGTTGTCCACGCTGACTACGCTGGAGTACAAGGCTTTTTTATATTTTCCATTACTTGGTTCTCCAGCAATGTGGAGATTTGTGGTTAAGGATCGCTAATGTATACCGCCGGTACTGTGGGACGTTGTACGCGTTCCTAGTATTTTGACATGAAGGGCATGAGTAAAGTGGACTTCAGCCAATCCCGAGGCATTTTGTTGCAATATTCTACCGGTGTCTTAAATGTTAACGTGTGCGTTCGGAGGAGACTTACGGCTTACGAGACAGGTTTTCTGGAGAAGCGCACACGGCAGGAAAGGGAATTCTGATCTGCATTGTGTTTCTGGCTCGTACATCAAGAGAACTCGGCGTTGTCGGCCACCATACAGCTGCGCCCGAGGTCAACACACTTTGGTGGGTTGCGAGAAGAGGACACCGCCGCCACTTGACCGAGCCTACGACGCGGTTATATCGTCTCCACGCTATAATGGTAATCCAGCAATGCATGTGGTAGATGTTGGCAATCATCTTCTCAAAACCCCGTACGCGACCCAGAGATTTCTCACTTGTTCCTGGCTGAGTTAACTGCTGTAAAAAAATAACGTTTTCGGTGAACAATGTCTTAAATTTGTTTACTGAAAGAGCTCCATTTTTGCTCGTTAGTAAATTCAATGGTTATAAAATATTTCCACTCCATTTATGATGAAATATTGTAAGCCTAAATTCATTCAACCAACCTGCATTATTTCGCAAGTCTTGTCACATTCATTTAGCAGATTTATAAATTGGAATTGAAGCAGATTGATCTTTTGTCCCAGTAAAAAATGGTCAGTAAGTAACGTCAGACCAATGAGGTCATTAAAAGTCCTATAACTGAAAGGTTTACAGGTTTATGATAGACGAGGCAAATGGCTATATGAGCGTGGAGTTTGCAGGCTTAATGTCGAAAATGTATGCATTCCGAATGGAATGCATCCCCGCCACCAGATGGGCTTAGGGCTTGGCATGTCTGAAACTAGGAAACTGCAAATGGAGGATTACAAGCAGCTTTTCAAAAACAGTGGGACTCATTTCGTAGCCTAGGTGAAGTGATGGAGGAATCTCTGTTGGCGTGAATAGTTGTGTTGGAGGTGGGGGCGGTGGTGATGGGCAGGGGAGTTTATCGATAACAGAATGTGCTGTTTAGTTGCCGGTGGTCCTTTGCGGAGTGAACACCGCGCGGATAGTGAACTCCTGTTCAAAGACCTCGTCTCACTCCAGGATGAACCGTGAGCTCAAACAGCGCTACGCCGTGAAGTTTTGAATGGAGCTTGAAAATACTGCAACCGAGACTTTTGCCAAAGAGGCTTTTGGAGATTATGCCATTGGTCGATCAAGTGTGTTTGAATGGCAAAAGTTGTTGCAGGAAGGAAAAGAGGGGGGGGGGGGAGCAAGTTGAAGACCATCCCAAAGTGACGAAAATGTGCAGAAAAGTGAAAGAGATTTTGGGCACCGTTCGACGTGCCAGTGTTCAACTTATTTCTGAAGAGTTAGATATTGCGTCAACCACTATATTTCGAATTTGTGACTGAAGATTTTAACATAAGGAAAGTGCGCGCGAAATAATCTTCACGGGTGTTCAGCCGGATGGTGTCGTGAGAAAACATTTAGACAGCTGGTTTTGCTGTTTTCATCAGGTGTCGCATGGTTTCCGGTGGTTGTAAGCCTTCTATTACTGCCTCCGTCGAGATCAAATTGCACCAATACACTGGGAAACTCTAGACTGGCACATATTTGGAAATTGCATCACGACATCGCGCCGTGCCACACCACTGTGGTTACGGGAGTGCTTCCAATGAAAAGTCATCTGAACATTGGTTTATGTGCGTGGAGATCGTGGAAGAGGTCGTGATGCTTGAATTGAGCAGCATGCCGTTTAGAGACTTACAGCAGGCGTAAGCGGACTAAAAGACGTGCTATAAAATGTGTAATGATGCAGGAGGGTATTATTTTGAAGAATTCTCACCAATTATTATAATATCTTCATGAATTATTTTTCTATGGAATCAGTCCTATTTTTGAAATGCAACCTGTATGTTAACTGTCTCGAAGGTGAACCATGTAAATATCATTTGCAGCATAGCATGATCTCCTATCTTCATAATCTAAAAACGAGTTTAAGTATCCAAACTGGATCTGTCTAGAATGAATAATAAGCTGTTCATTTTCCCCGTTCTGATAAGAACCCTAGCATTGCGATGTATGTGTATGACTCAGATAAAGAGTATGTGTAAATTTAAATTGTTCTATGAATAAAGATGGAAGAGACCGTTTATCCTTCAGTCTCAATTGCTCAATAGTAAAGTGCATAGAAATAATCTATAAAGTGTCTTTGTATATTGTTGTCCAAAGTTGATGCAGTGTAAATAAATAGTACTTTGAGGATTTTTGTAAATAAGGCATTTAGTTGTGGGCAGGAAAAATGTATATGAAAGCAGTGCACTATAGCTGTTAATATAAAACTTAAAATTTCCGTGTATATAGAAGCAAAAATGATACTTTTTTGTTTTGTATATATTGTGTGGTAAGTATATTTCACCGATTGTAATATACATTGTTCAATAAAATATGTTTAAAATAATAAGATTCTTTGTTAAAAAAAAGATATTGCATCTTTTTTTGTTTTGTATACATGCTATTCTAGGCAAATTTTAAATGGATTGTGTAGAATAATGAGATTACATTTTAAGAAAAATTATTGTAAATTTTGTTTTCGTAACTTAAATATACCTTTTACACTTATCAATGTGTTATGGGATTTATCAAATCCTAGCTACTTCAAAAAAACTATTTTTCTTATCTTTATCATTGGTTTAGCCGGAAGTGTACTTGTATTTATTTTTAATTGAAACTCAGCTGGTAAAATGCTCCTGAAATATTATTATGTTGATGATGTTTTGAGCAAATAAGTTACAGGCTTTGTTAATTTTACATTTCTGACGGTAAACTTTTCTGTCGAGCTGTCTCTCAAGCTGTTAAAAAAATCTGACGATTCCAAAATGATCACCAGTTTTCAATTCTGATGGAGTAGAAGTCTTAATTTCACTGTATGTGATTGAAACTAACGAGTTATCTTTAACTTAAAGCTGCTTCATCTCGATGGAACTATGCCACTTTGGACTATGTAACTGGGTATGTGGTGATGTGAACCACGTCTGTCTAATTCCCTTGACATAGTACTATTTATAGTTCTACAGAGCCATCCAGCTATTAGGGTCTAATGCCTTAAGATGAGTTTATGTTGAAAACCGGCTAATGCCATTGGAAGTCATGATCGTCGTAAACTTTGAAGTGTTAAATTCAATTCCTTTGTTTATATATTTTTAGGTATGCAACCACGACTTCGTAAATTCGTTACAGCGGCGACAATCATGCCGCCTGTGTTGTTCTTGCGTGGTACAGACGACGAAACTTAGAATATATATCAAATGCCATCAGTTTGTACTTGTAACCATCGTATTACAACAGTATGTTATCATTTCCATAATTTCAGGTAACCAAGAATCGTAAAGTTCTTTGATTATTACACGCTTTCTCAGGAAATTCCTTCTCGCCGGTCTTGAAGTTCTGCTACAGTCTGATACATGTTACTACATAGTAGCTCTTTCACGAAGTTGTTCAATCAGTTTTGCTGGAGTGTGCTGTATTATACACTGCCTGACAGGAAAGTTGAAGCACCCAGAAGGGAAAAAGGAAACGAAATAAAAGTTCACGGGTTGATAGGATATGTGATGTTATTTCAGTGATCGCAAATTCAAGTCAAATAAAAAAAAAAAACCTTGGCAGTATGAGTCCACGTATCAGTATAATGCCGCAAGCTCTCTGGCCTGGATGCATGCACTGATTTGGGGCTGGGAGGGGTGTCATAAAGCCGTTGTATCCTCTCCTTAGGCAAGTTGGTCAACAACTTGTAACTGGTCGTTGATATCCTGGATGAGTTGACGTCCGAGCTGGTTCTACACCTGTTTTTATGGGGACAGACCAGGTGATCTTGCGGGCCACGGGACTATCTCAATATCACACAGTTCCTAGAGACATGTGTTATGTGTGGACGAACATTGTTTTGTTGAAAAATGGCACCATCTAACCGATATCTTTCACACAAAAATAATTTCATATATTATTCTGCTTTTCAGGAAAAATATCGTTAAACTCACATACTGAATTTAGCAGAGCTTCGGTTCACTAAATGTAAAATACTGAATCTGTTTAGTGGGTTTTAGAGGTGCACATAGTAACTGTAACTTTGACGGGTATAGTGACTAGGAAAACACAGACGTTTTCAATTCGAATTCCAGTAGGATGTTTCAGTAGTGAGGGCGTTAAGTTCGTTTTTCGCAGTTTAATGGTCCGCAAATGATTGTCCTTTCTGTTTTGGGAAGCAGTGGACCATTCTTTCAATTCCGCTTGGAGTTGTCAGTTACATTAAAGTTGTTCACGCCCAATTATGCATGCTGTTTTATGAACCGCCTATTGGCAAAGTTATGTGGTTGTATCAGATATATATATATTGGCACACAGTAATGCAAAGTGTGTCGGTTGACAATACGCCCTATGAAGAAGACGGACCGTGGGTTCCAACAAATCTGGTCAATTAGATACCATTTTAGGCAAACACTAATTTTGTAGACAAGGGGCTAAGCTAGGAAAAGACTGGAACTTGGTCAGACAGGGATCAGTAATCTAGATGCCGCATGTAGGAGGCACGATATGTCTTATATACAGGGTGTGAGCACACGCAATGCAGGATCGTATGCTCACGAGAAGGCTTCGCGTCGATTGAAAGCGAAGTATGCAAAAATCGGCGAACGCGCTGCGGTGCTTGTATGTAAGAGCCAGTATTAATACCTGTTTTCCTTGGATTGTCCGCAGTTCGGACTACCCTACGATACTAAACACGAAAAACAATTATGCACTCTGGTAGCCGTTCTACTTGTCACAGAGAATTGCATCTGTAATGATTTACACACTTGCCGTTGTTGTTTATGTGTGTATGTAGTTACATTTACTTTCGACCACGTATTCTCGGTGCTTCAATTTTTTTGTCTGAGCTGTATGTTTACTAATGGGTGTGTTTTTTATACCTTCAAACGGATATTTATAAATGTAAAACAGGAACTGGCACTTATTGGTGCTAGGGATGATACAAACTCATATATTCAAACCAAGCCAAATGAGTAAAAGAATAAATTTATCTTCTGTAATCTCGCATGGAATATCCGCATATATACATTGGTTACAGAGAGAAATTAGTTTTGCTGAAGAATGCAGAGAATAGAAAGCCACTCTACAATAACTATAAATAAATAGGATCTACTGGCATATACGTTGCTTCCTATGAATAAAAAACATTCCTGGTGTTTGAAGACACCAACGCTGCTGGAGAAACCTAGGTTCTTGGATTACAAGTAGACGTGACACGCAGCGAGGAAACCAGTGCATGCGTGATTGACAACAATAATGTCAACCTGAATGACGTGTCGTTGCTATATGACAACTTGAATCTGGACTTTGAGAAAAATAGTACCTTAGTGTTGCGCATGTTTATAAGATTCTCAGTGACTTACTGTGAACGACACAGAGCTTCCCAGTTAGTAACTCGTGATATTTTGTTGGATATTCAGCACTCGCTGTAATTCACAGTTCACGATAAAATGAATCGGGTAAGACTGTATCTGTAGATATTCCCATTGAATTTTAAAGCAATGAGAAATTCTCTGCCTACATATCTGTATACTGTATGATATACAGTATAAGTTGTAAAAAGAAATATTTTATAATGATATGTATACTGCTGAAAATGTATTTTTGAAAGCCCAGTGATGGATATTGTAACCAAAATATCCATAAAATTAGTTGCAATTTTATCCCGTTATACATAATCATAAGTTTTACATATTGGTGATACCAGAAACAACATATCCAAGTTTATGGTACTTAATTTTGCATTAACTCTACATTTAACATTATATCTGAGCCATATAATTATCGTATAGCACTTTTTCAAATAATGTGTCCACAGTCTCTTTCTATTACCACTCAACGTGAGGCCACCACGTTTCCCTGTAGTTAAGGTACCTGTCACCGCAGAATGTGCGTTGAGCGGATTCATCCATGTTTCTAACACACCACCAGTACTATCCTTATTATGATAAAAACATATAGTTTTCACCTGGAACAACACACCCAGTTCTTCAAATGATAACGTGATTTTGTTCAGTCCAATTTTCCCAAGCGTCACCACCGGTTCATAATCGTGTTTGGATGAGAAGCGTACTGTCAACGTTTTGCATATCTGATATTCAACATGTCGAGGCGAACAAGATCAACTATGGAGCTATAAAATTGTATATCGGAGGGGAGGAAGGTGGAAATGGTATTTCTACCTGTGGGAGGTCCTCTATTAAGAATTTCGATGGTCCAGTCAGGTGGACATGAGGTTACAAGAGGAATGATAATCACCTGTCATTTGTAGTTAAAATAATTAATCAGTGTCGTTATCTTATCCCAGAGGACGTAGTCGGAAGTCATTAATCACCTACTCTAAATTTTACGATGCGTGAGCTCTACCATACGTATCCCATCTACACTGTAGATTTCCAATATTCTTACCGAATAACGATTCCTTTACGTCGCGCTAGCTGCCGATTTTCTTCAGTTACGGATATGAATATTAGCTTCGGAACAAAAATTCTGCTTTGGCTTCAGTTTGTATCAGTTACTTTCACTCTTTCTTGAAATCAGCAGGTATTCCATTTAAACTCACTAATGTGAAAAAACACCCAAAATTGAAATACAAGTAAAATAAAATGAAATTTCCTACCATACGAAAATTAAATGGTAAGTTAAGCCACTGTTGAACGAATAATAGTGTGAATACTTTGGATTCGTCTCCTTGTGAGAGGTCCTCCGCCAATGCGCATGCGCGTGACGTCGCGCCGCAGCTGTCGGCGCCGGCCTCGCCTTTAGTATGGGCCGACGCGTCGCGGCGTGCGGCTCTTACCGCGCGCCCAAACAACCCGACTGTAGTATTCGTTCGATTTCTTACTTGCGGGTACGGTGAATACTCCATCCACTTGCTCTGCTCAAATTCCGTACTCTGTAGCCTTTGTGTCCGTGTTGTATTACATCAGTTTTTTTTGGTCATTTCTTTCAATCGACAGACTTGTTGCGTTGATACATACGTTACTGTCTGTGATATGACGCCTCTTTCATTTTATGTTCCATTCACTGGTAGCTTCATGAGATACAGTCACCTTATGACTATATTATCTTTCTGTTTATTTATTCGTTTCATAGTTAGCTATTCTTGTACCAAACAAAATCGTTTAGTGATTCATATTCCTCAGGATTGTTTTGCATTTTTTTATCATTCGTGTTATCATTATCATTTTAAGTATCAAGTGATTAGCTGTATCTTTTTCCTTTTTTCAGTAGCTGATAGGTTGTGCTGATAAATAACAGAAATTTAATTTTGATGAACTTATTATTTATTTTATTGCATACGTTTATGCATCTGCAAATAGTAAGTCGTTTTTATGTATAAGTTGAAGCTTTAATTTTCCGAATAGCTTGACATAATATTAACATTGACACTCGCAGAAAGAATTCTTAACTCGTGAGTAATCTTTATTGAAGTTCTTTTTATGAATTTTTGTTTTAACTTTTCATAATATTGTTGCTGCAGTAGATAATAGTAGATACTATCATTCGACCAAACACCGATAATATAGCTGTACACAAACTAGATTCGAAGTAACCCGACTATTAATCGCTTTGCTCGACTTTCCAAATATTTCCTGAAAGGAATAAATAAAAGTTTACTCCCAAACTATGTGCAACCTTTTGTGAATTAGGAAGAATACAATTTGATTGTCCAGTAGACCCATTAATTATACGTGTGCCTGTATGATTGAGGTTTTAGCTAGCAAGAACGTTGCTTGTGGAATTCTATTATTTGATGTGCAAATTGTGCTCGGTAAAGAAGATAGAATACAGATGACAGAACATCGTGTAAATAAATATCACAAGTATGTAATACAGTATGTCGTCTGAGTTTTTATCTTGGAGATCTCTTTGAATAATATGCGGCGTGAAAACTGTCCTCACTATTGACCTAAAGTCATTCTCACTTCACGGCATTTCAGTTATGCTTTACTCGCTGTATACCGCAATTAATTTGCCAGCTCTTTCAATTTTATATACAGTACATCCAATCAATAAACTGACGACGGAAACGTAATTAAAGTTTTAAATGAAATTATTTCACTAGAAATTTATTGAAACTTATTTGAGTGAAAATATTAGAAGAATCTGCACGCATTTCTGTTCTCATATCATCTTCAATAAACTCTTACCACTTTGTGCCCCTCGATATTCTTCTGTCATTCGTTTATAGGTACCAAATTTTGCTAGACACACATTGTTTTGGCTGTGGTTTGTCAACGGCCAAAGCTTGTTGGATCGTATACTAATACAGAATTTCATTCTCCGATTTGGATGGGATTCACCTCTTTGAGCGTACATTCTCACGCAGCGAGGAAAGCGATCGTAGGCTAAAACTGCTCTTGTTTACTTTATGAAGCCTGTTTTACTTTGTTGACGGCTTAAAATTTTCTGCTCTAGTGTCCAAGAGTGAAGTCCTCCATTAAGTTGGGAGAGCTGCATAATTAACAAACATTTAAGTTTTGCTCTTCATAATACTTCCTGACATTACACAGAACGGCGATTATATTTTTTAACATTATCTTTGATAATATTGTGAAACACGATAATGATTTGTCATTCCTATAGTTCTGGGTCTACCATATTTCATAAAAGATAAGTTTATTTAAGTTTTCAAAATTTCCGTTGGATATTCCTACCTGTATTTCCTTAGACATTGTTATGTACATTTTACTGTTAATCTTCTTCACCAACAAAAGAGAGGCGATGACTGGGATACAAACTAGTTGGTTACGTTATGAATTGCTTGATTGTATTTCTTTAATAACGAGAACGTAGATAACTTTCCCGTACTTAGTGAATCCTCTTGTTGATTCAGAACTTACGTAAAGCCACTGCTTTCTTGTTATTGCTAAATCTGGTTCTGTGCATTGAAGTCTAGAAGAAAAGATCACACCGATTTGTTTTTATCTTTGGACCTTTTACTTCTGTGTATCACTGTTAATCGTACACAGTTAAATATTCGATATAATCCCAAATTGTTTGAATATGATAAATGTAATATTTTTTTTCTTTGCAGCGTTCCTATGATTTATGAAACTCTCCGAGACAGAACTAATGAAATCAATAAAACAAAAAGAGCAAATCCCGTATTTATCGTACAAAGTTCCGGTACATTAGCTTCGCACACAGTAACCCTGTCTTCCTTTTCCGATCTCTCTTTTTTATTTGAGAAAGTGCAAGGAACTGAAGTTTTATTTACCCTTACGCTGTGACATGATTTTAAAACCATAATGAAGATAACAGGAGCTCGCCTTATCCTGTTTTCTGTTTGAGAGTAGAGACAGAGTTTCCACAGTGTAGGCGTTGCATGCTTCGTATTTACGGGTCACGTGCTATAGTGTCGGCACGCGAGACTCCACTCCTTATACGTTTTGTGTGATTTTACGAGTAACAATGGCTTCATTACACACTCCTGTTGAGTTACTGATAACTTCAAATTTAGGTTGCGTAATCTCTATTGTGTTTCATACCGTTGAACATTAAACAGTAAGAAAGAGGCCATAGCTTATAGTGTCATAGCGGAAAGGTTTATTTGGCAAGCATGTATGATAAGTGATGAAGAGCAATTTCTGCAGCGATCAACTATAATCTGTAGGAAATTTTTGTGTTTCGGTAGTAAATAGAAAGATTTGCGACTTTTTAGAAGCCCTTTCGCACTTAATTGTGCCTTATTTTCCCGCTTCTGTTTTCGAAACGGAAACTACGGCATTTTAATTTTCATTTCTGTAAATCGCTTCTCTAGCATTCCATTCTTGTAACATTTTCAAATACGGCTTGTCTTACTTAGATAGTTCTCTTTGCGAATAACTTATCACACTAAATCCAAATTAAGTTAACAATCTACTCGTTGTAAACGCCTTGCCCATGTCTGAGCACAAGCGATTACAGTGGGGAATGTTTAGCCTTCCCTTGTAACGTCTGGGAAGATGAACGGGGGATGGTTTCTCGTTGCTCCCCCCCCCCCCTTCTCCCCAGTGCGACAGTGTTCGTAAGTGTGGATGACTGTGATAGCGTGTGTGTTTAGTGTATTGTTTGTGTTTTGGATGAGAAATGAAAGAAAGAAGAGGGTAAAAACAGGTGTGGGGTCCATTCCGGCCTACTCTTCAGAAAGACATCGAATTGACACCAGGCTTAAGGTACTCATCTGACAGACGAATCACCATCAACAGTGCAGATGCCTTTATTCTATACGCACTGCAAAGAGGTTTTGGGATTTAACCCAGGACTTTGGTACACAATTAATTAACTGTAGAAGCGTTTGTAACAAACAACCGGAACTTGAAAGCGTTATTTGTAGTACAGAAGCGGATATCGTTATCGGTACAGAAAGTTGGCTGAAACCAGAAATAAGTTCCACCGAAACTTTTAAAGATAGCATGAACGTTTTTCGTAAAGACAGATTACATTCTCAAGGAGGTGGGGTATTTATAGCTGTGAGTAAATTTCTCCCATGAAATCATATGGATTAAACTCAACGTTGCTGGGTCAAAACTCATCATAGGCGCCTTCTACCGTCCACCCGTTTCCGACATAGCTATCGTCGAGGAGTTAAGAAATAATGTAAATAGTATAGTTAGCCTTTTTAAGGATCATGCTATCATTCTTGGAGGCGACTTCAATCTGCCTTATATTTACTGGCGTAATTACGTTCACATCACAGGTAGCAGGGATAAGGCATCTTCTGAAGTAATTCTCGAGTTGTTGTCAGATAATCATCTCGAGCAGCTAGTTAATGAACCTACGCGGTGTCATAACGGTAGCGAAAACATTTTAGACTTGCTGGTTACCAACAGGTCAGAATTATTCACCGACATTTCAACGACCACAGGAATAAGCGATCACAAAGCGGTAATTGCGACTATCAAATTAATGACCAAGCGAAATAGGAAAAAAGGGCGGATTGTATACAGATTCAGTAAGGCCTCAAAGGAGTGTTTTAACCTACCTGAGGAATAATTACCACAACTTCAAGTCAACAAAGGACACCGTTGAAGAGATGTGGCATCGATTTATACATATAGTCAGGGAACGCATGGAAATACATATACCGAAGCGGACAATAAAGGGGGAGAATGATCCACCGTGGTACACATGCGAAGTCAAAAGATTACTCAAAAAACAAAGAAAAATACACGCACGCTCAAGAAGGAAGGGGTGTCGCGGCGATTTTGAAACCTTAGCTGAGTTAAGAGGACATATTAAGAATGTAATGCGCGAGGCCTTTAACGATTTTCACTCCAACTCTCTCTCTCTAAGAGTCTCACAGAAAACCCAAAGAAATTTTGGTCGTATGTACGAAAAATTAATTGTACCAACAGCAATATTCCAGCACTAATTCGGGAAGGTTCCGAGGTTAATGAAAGCCGCGATAAAGCTAACGTACTAAATACTGTATTCAAAAATTCATTTACAAATGAAGATAAGGATAGTATTCCCGTGTTCCCACGCCGTGGCGAATCATTACGAATAGATACTGCAGGTATCATTAAGTAATTAGAGCTCCTGAAGTGGGGGAAAGCACCGGACCCGGATGGAATTCCAGTAAGAGTATTTTCAGAGTATGCGGCGGAAATCGGGCCATTTCTGTCTGATATATTCAGTAAATCATTAGAAGAGCGAAAAGTACCTTCAGACTGGAAAATCGCGCAAGTAACTCCGATTTTCATGAAAGGTGATCGAAGTAATCCTGGAAACTATCGTCCAATATCTATAAAATCTGTTTGTAGTAGAGTTATGGAGCATATTATATGCTCGAACATTATGAATTTTCTAGATGATAATAATTTGCTTACAACAAATCAACACGGATTTCGGAAGAAAAGATCATGTGAAACACAGCTGGCCCTATTTACACACGACGTAATGAAAGTTATTGATGCAGGTTCCCAAGTAGATGCAATTTTTTTTTTAGATTTCCAGAAAGCGTTTGACTCTGTGCCACACAACCGCCTTTTAGCGAAGCTTCGAGCGTACGGTATATCGGATCAGCTTTGTGCATGGATAAAGGATTTTCTAACTGGAGGTCGCAGTATGTTGTCGAAGGAGAAAGTTCTTCTAATCTAGATGTTACATCGGGTGTACCTCAAGGAAGTGTAATAGGACCACTTCTTTTCTTCATTTTTATAAACGATCTCGGAGACTAAAGTGAAAAGCCTTTTTAGATTGTTTGCTGAAGATGCGGTTATTTATAGGGAAGTAAGAAATTTGGCCGATTGTTTAGAAATTCAGCGTGATCTGGATGTTATTTTGGCTTGGAGCGCTGAGTGGCAACTTACTCAAAATTGTAAAAAGTGCAAGACAATGAGCATAACTAACAAAAAGAATCCAATTGTTCAGAAATACGAATTAAACAATACAGTTATTGATATGGTCGATTCTATGAAATATTTGGGAGTAACAGTACAAAGGAACATGAAATGGGACATACACATTAATTCGTTAGTAGGTAGAGCAAATTCTAGGCTGCGATTCATAGGTCGAATATTGAAAAATTGTAATGAACAAACAAAGAAGATAGCGTGCAAATCTCTTGTGCGTCCACATTTCGATTATTGTTGTGCCATTTGGGACCTGTTTCGTAAGGGGTTGATCAAAATTATAGAAAAAGTACAGAGAAGAGCCGTTCGATTCGTAACCGCTTGCTACAGTCGTTATGAAAGCGTCACAGAACTGATTAGTAGACTAGGCTGGGAGTCTCTGGTAGATAGATGACACACGTTTCGTTTAAACTTATAGGTAAACATGCGTAATCCCACTTTCACTTTTGAGTTTAGTGAAATACTTCTTCCACCAACCTATTTGAGTCGGAAGGACAGGAAAGATAAAATTAGAGAAATAAGGTGCCGGACTGATTCTTATATGAATTCTTTTTTCGCTCGTACCATTAGGGATTGGAATGCACAACAAAGAGATTAGCTTTGGTGCTGAGCACCCTCTGCCACCCACAATTTTGTGAATTGCAGAGTATATATGTAGATGTAGATTTGTGATTGGGACCACGACCTCTCCCATCCTGCTGGTATAGTCCTGATGGTGAAAATTTCCTCTATCACCAGGACTCGAACCAGTGGGCTTAACAATACCACTCGCCAAATATTGTGCCCGTTCCATTGCATTACACCTTCGTGTACGTATTTGAGTCTACGCAATAACATTTACAATTTACTTCAGTTTGGTAGGGTGCTTCAAAATACTCTAGAACCAAAGACCAGCATGGGTTAAGGTATAATTGCTGCGGGAAGTTGAACTTCGTTATGATTTTAGACCCTTTCTAAGGCGCGTTTTGGGATGGTCCCTCATTTTCGCTTAACGGAACAAAACAACAAACAATAGTGCAGTCATTTTTGTTCCTTATCAGTCGCGTCCCCACGTGGTGAGCAAGGGAAAACGCTGCCAATAGGTAGGATAGAACGTTCTGGCCTCGCATTCTGGAGGACGTGGGTTCGAATCCCCGACTAGGCATCCAGATTTGGGTTTTCCATAGTTTCTCCATAACACTCAGGGCGAATGCTGGGATGCTGATAGACCATGGCCGAATTCCTTCCCGTTCCTTGCCCCCAGTCCTTTCCCGCCTCTAATAACGTAGACATGGCGTATAGCCATAAGCAAAAAAAAAAAAAAAAAGAGAGAGAGAGAATACAATAAAGATAGGATAGGTGGGAAATAAAATGACACCCCTAAACCAAAACAGAAAGCCTAGTATTAAATGAGTATGAAGAAAATCAGTCTGAAATTATGTCATGAATTTATTTCACCTGGTCTATAGTTAGCCGAAAAATTAGTAGTATAAAGCTTGCAAGATTCGTAATCGGATGATATTCGCTTCAACTGCATTACGTAAATTATCTTCGCTCTCAATATCATTTAAAGCCACAATCGAATAAAGCGAAATTCAAAACCGTTTGTTTCAGTTTTCTTAATAGATGAAACCCATCTTAAAAATGAAAAAAGTCATTAACTAACAAAAACACATTTGTTGCCTTCTGATGTTACATGATTTTGCTCAAAATTTCCTTAACTCACCGCAGCATGCGTACCGTACAGCGTGATCAAGATTCTGGGCAACTTTTCACAGTAGTTTGAGGGAGTGCTCCAGTGACCCTCAGTTTCCATCTGTTAGTTGAAAGCTTACGTGATTTACTGACTGATGGCAATCCCTTGACATATGTATTCTTAAATGACCTTAGAGCTACGGCACTATGTTGAACAGAATTAAAAAGAAATGCTGCTAACAGTTTGGCTGCGGTTGCTACTGATTCAGAAAAGGTTGGCGGGCGGTAAAATATATGTCAGAAAACAGAATTACACGTCGTATGTTAGTAAAGCAGAGAGGGAGAGAGTACCGGAGGCCGCGGGTTCCATCACCTAGAGTTTGGCTTTCCATTGTTTCCAAAATTCACTCCAGGCTGATGCGAGAATGGTTTCTTCACAAAGGCCACCGCAAATTCCCTTCGTGTTCCTTGTCAACAATCCTTTCCCCGCTCTAATGACCTGGATATTAACAAGCCGTAGGGCCTTCATAAAAAAGAAGAAACAAACGCAATTGAACTTAAATCATTAAAAAAATTACTCTTTACCTGTCATAGTATGTTGACGTTAGCTTTATAAATTTCCCTGCATCGTTATTAGCAATTTTGATTAATATTTCGTATCAGTTCTAACTTAATTTCTCTTCAGTTCTGCAGTTTTAATTAATGTTTGCGTTTTATAAATTTTGTTGGTAAGAAAGGCAAGGTCTTTAGTGTGTTACTATTTGAATTCACAGTTCACTCTTTTTTTTTTTTTTTTTTTTTTTTTTTTTTTTTTTTTTTTTTTTTTTTTTTTTAAGGATAGTACTATCCTTGAGATAATTTTTCTCATATACCCACTGAACTTTTATTTGAAATATCTTTCATTTCGGCAAATAAAAGAATGACGATGGGTGATCAAAATAACTGGGGCACCCTACGCATTGTTTTTTGAATTTACGGAAATATGTTTACAATAGGTCTGTCCATATGTTTTTCTCAGAAATAACGCAGATAAGATTTTTCCTTTTGTGTGTAAGTCGTAATTATATTCTATATTTTTTTTATATCATTGTTTCAGTTTTGGGCTGTAAACCTCTTTTTTTCAATAGTAACACAAATTTTGAGAAGCGATTGCAAAATAATTTAGAGATAATGTGATATGTCTGTTGAAACCGAGATATTTTCTATAAATTCTTTAAAAAACAAGCCACCTGATCTTAGTTCAACAGCCCTTTCGTATTAAGCTACAAAGACAATCAAGACAGCGGCATGTATCTGAACATTTTAATTATTTGCGATGTATTGAAAACCGTGGGCTTCTAAAATTTTATCTGGAATTCAAGGAAAGGGTTACGGGTACGTAGTTGGATCCACATTCGGAACAACTATGGTTGAGATCGCAGTGCGGTCATTCTACGTAATCCTTTCTGTGATTACCAGAAATACTTCAGTAATGAGTTATAATCTTTCGTTAATATGAGCGATGCCACTGCAGGTTTTCTTTTAAAAACAGCTATATTGACCGATCCAAAGGCCCCAAAAACCACTCTTTAGTACCAAGTTGTGGTGCATGGTTTTCTTGGTAATCATGTCGTCGAGAAGCCACAATCAAGGAAACAGCGTTGACGTCATAGTTTGTATGAATGTAGGTTTGATCTGCTTGTGTCTCGTAAGTTTACCTCTTAACAGTAGGCCTGCTCATAATCGCCTACTTATTTATCTGCAGTTACAATTAAAGGTGCTAAGAAAAGGTTGAAGTAATATATATATGCCCCTTCTCTTTCGGACAACAAGTTGTCTCAATAGCTGAAATGCAGCTTCACTACCGACTTTGTAATTCGTTTGCAGCATTCCATTTTTTTTTTTTTTTTTTTTTTTTTTTTTTTTTTTTTTTTTTTTTTTTTTGCCGCGGAGTACCACAGGAATTGCTCGCAGCTTGTTTGCCTACTCATAAATGTAATGAGATGACGTGAAACTGCAAACACTAGAAATGAAATGTCATACGCTCATACGCTTCACCGAAGCGTTTGGAGTCTGATGGAATTTAGCAAAAATAAAGGAAATTAGATTGCTCTCTCTTGCAGGAATATTTGAACTTTCCTCGTACTGAAACAGTGACAGCATATACAGACCATTATATGGGAATATGCTCCGCTTATGTAAGGTTTTTTAAACTTAATGTAACATTTCTTCCTTAAGGGCATGGCATTTTTAATGTTTGTTGGTTCGACACCACATTACTGTGAACGCACTTGGAAGACCGATCGTCGTGGGTGAGTGGTAACGCCATCCAGATTTCTATTCTACGTGGTTTTCCGAATGCCGGCATGGTTCATTCAAAAGGCCATGCCCGAATACCTTCCCATCCATTGCCTCCAGCTATTTCTCGCCTTCGACAAGGCGCAAAACCATATTAAAACATACTGGTGGAAGTCGACATATTTGACAATGCGATCCGCGTGAAAGGGAAGTCACATAACTGAACTCGACTTTGCGTTGTTCCGTAATTATAATGAAGGGCAAAATGCCGGAATTGATAAGTAACAACTATGTTATTGTTTCCGATTTAACGTTATTAGTATTCTAGCCGCGTAAATCTTCAAATCAGTGACGATCCGACCGCTGCGGGCCCCTCCTATCGCGTGTTGAAGGATCCCAGAGTTCTTAGCGAATTGAAGACCGTCATGCTAGTGGCGAGTGATCGCGGGAACTTCGAAACCCTCGTACAGTCATATAACAAATCACTGCAAAATTTGAAACTTTTATGCTGTTAAGGGTCTTTACTTGCTCAACGAAGATAAAATGGCAAATCACAGGCTAATTACTGAAATTCAACTGACTATATTACCTTTTTGGACTTGTTTTCTTTAGTCCCAGCAGTGGCAAGATTATTGCAAAGCTTATAATCCTTACCTTCGATTTATTGTCTGGAAAGGAGAAAATGGTTGGAACTGCAGAAGGTTTCAGAATCTTTATATTCCCATTTTTCCAGAAACATTCCTTCTCGAAATGTTGAGAACATATAAAACTATGTTCCGTGGGAGTAAAACTGTCCCGGCGTATTTTAGCTAACCACTCACTCAATTTATTCTTATCTCTGAGCGGAAACCTGTATCGAACGAAAATATTAAACCTGTGACCAACACGTCGGAACATAACATCCACCTGTTATGATAGACGATTCGGAACTTATTTAAATGCATACTTACTTGTGAAACGATAAATTTGTGCCTTTTGTAGCACGGTTGGTGCAGTTATATGCAGCGCAAGACTTAACCATGGTAGCAAACACTTCTAATAAAAAAAAAAAATACGAGCACTCGATCACTTCGGCACGTCTCAACTGTACAGAACCACACACTCAAACCAACAGTTTGCCATCAGTATGGCGGCGCGTGCATCGTTCAATTTGCGAAGGAACACTAGCGCTGTTGCTCCTTCTAGTGTATAATATTCAAACTTCTTTGGACCGCTGTAATCACTGCGGTGATATTCTGATGCTGCATTAATGATTACATAAAGCTTATCTTTTGGACATGGGAGTGGCGTCACGTTAACCGTTATTGCGGACAACATCCCAACGCGCTGCATTTCCGTTTTCTCTGAATCCCAAAAATTATTGAACTATAACCGAGCGTGGTGGGTGAGCGGTAACCCTCTGGCCTCGCATTCGGGAGGACTAGTGTAAAAAAAAAATCTGACTTAAAAAAAAAAAAAACATAAAAAAAAACTGTTTAAAAAGAACACTTTTTTCTGGAACTTTCATAATTACTAAATCTCGCATTTGTAAGGCATTTATCGTTTAATATGACTGTTTTAGAGTTTATACTAAGTACTATAGTCTACTGTATTTTTCTGGTTCAGTTGAAAAGAAAATTACGAAAATATTGGCAACATTGACTGAAGTTTTCTTTTCCGAATGGAGACTTCCCGAAGAGGCTAGGTTGCGCGAGAAGGAATCCCCGTTCCCCGTTGTTTGGGTTGATACTCGCTATTTGAACTAGTGCTGCCAGTCCTACGAATTTATCTGTGGACCTACGGATCTTTTCAAATAATTAGGAATTTTAAATTTATCTACTGTTTTTGCCTCTTTTTATTACTTATTGTGCTTTCCTTATATTCGTATACTTGTTAAACTCTCAGCGTATAGTGATACTGAATCATTAAATTGTCAGTAATTATCGTTTCCTTGCAACCGTTGGCGTAAACCAACGATTGAAAAAGAAATAAAGCTCATATTTTTTATGATAATAGATTTAAATTCAATCTTAAAAGACCGTAATACAGAATTATCGGCGCAGTTTTTATGCATAGTGTGTACTTTGCTCACAATTTAAAATTGCAATCTCAAAATCTTTTGCGTACAATACAAGAACAACCAGTAAAAGAAAATGTAACTGTTTCTGAAGTTATGGATCTAGAGTAGACAAAAGAAGACACAGAAAATTCCGACACCGATCAAACTAGTGTTGGTAGTGCTGATACTAGTGAATTTGGTACTGACATAGAGGATGAATAAAATTATATTACCTATATAGATACATTTATGAATCATTATGTAAGACAATGCACTAATGGAAGAGGGTAACGAAAGAAGTAATATGTCTGGAGACGAATAATTTTAATAAAGACGGTGGATTACAACTGTTGGTATCTACTGACTACGGATACATGACCCATTCGAATACCTCCCGGAACAATCATTCAAGTGACGTCACGAACTGTAATACAACTACGGAGCAATCTAGCTCGACATTAGGGGGACTATGTCAGCCGAAACATTTTACTCAAGATTTACGCGGCTAGAATCACTACAAATTTTTATCAATAAAGGACGCCGCGGAACATTCCGTTAATATGTTTCCGTTTTGGTAATTCGATGTTTAGTATTTCTTACTATGGCATGGTCCCACTTCAAGAAAGTCTCACCTAACGGGATATACGGGAATATCTTACCAATCAGATAAACATGTGTTGTAAATAAATATTCCTTGGCGGTGGTTCAGCAGAGTTTGATGAGGTCCTCCGTCTTGTTAGAGCCTATGACATTGTTATATCTATATACACAATTGATATCAATTTAGTTAAAAAAATATTTGAAGGAGTAACAGTGTTCGTAGTGTGGCGATTGCGGTGAAATATAAATATTCTGACGAAACGTGATATTGGTGAGATATGCTGGAATGAATCGCAGCGCAAATTCTGTTTTGTACTGCATTCTTAGCTACTTAGAACCAAACCAATAATCGTAACTAATTAGAACCGATAGGAGATTTTCTTCGTATATGTATTTCGTTATAGGAAGTAAATGTTGGTGGGATTACATTTCTACCCTGCTGCGTGCTTAAAGTGTGATGCGACTTGGCTTGCCACTGCATCTTCACAGTGTTTGTGATTTGCAGAGTATAGATGGAGATGTAGATGTAGATTGGAGCTACTAGGGAGCGTCCATAAACCACGTAGCTCCATTTTGGCCGCCTGGGAAAACCCTTCCCCCCCTCCCTCCACGTAGCCGTACGTGGCTTTTGCCTCTACCTCCCTCCCCCACGTAGCACGTAACTTTTTTTCCCTTTTGATTGCAGAAGACATTTTGTATTGTTGTCTCCTGTCAAGACTATCATAAATTACTTACGGAAATAATTAAATGATGGAAATAAATATTCACATGCTGTTGTGTGTTCTGTTCCTCATTTTAACTGTGAAAAATGTTATGAAAGGGAAGCTACGTGGCCTGGCTTGGAACCCCCCCCCCCTCTCCCTTCCACCCACGTAGCCCAGCGTAGCCTTCTAGCAATCCCCCCCTCCCTCCCCCCCTCCCCTCCCCCCTGGACCGAGCCACTAGTGTGTGCACGCTCCCCTAGGAAACATTCAAGTTACGAACGTAATTTGCATTTCAACAGCATTTTGATTATTTACATAAAGTGAAAACTAATAATCTTAGTTGTTATTTTCCAGCACTTGGCCAAAAACGATTTATGTTGTTTTCTTCTGTTAATAACTTTCCTCATGCCGTATTTAAATTTTTAATTTATTTTATGATTTTGCTTAGGGCTAGCTTTTAATAGTTCCTTCTGGAGTATTTATTGCGAATGTCTGTTCAGGTACTTAGTGCATTGTTTTAGTAAATAGAAAGCAGAGTAAATTTTTTCGAAATGGTTTTTCATTAAGTAAATCTGACATACTAAGGAATCGAAAAGTTTCAGTGGACCACAAAATTACAATTACTGTATTCCAGTGTATATTTAAAAGACATTTAACTTGGAGGTTTGATTACCAAATTAGATATTTTACTGTGCTTCACCCTGAAATTTTTTATGATCCATTCTTTTTTGTTGAACCGTCCACGCACTAATACTGATGTATCTGGACACAGAAGTACCCAGTTTCAGGAAATGTGTCGTTTATTGCTAACTACGGAATGGACAACAATTTATTTTTAAAAAATTTTTCTAGGAAAATATTCGAGGTACACTTCAGATGGAACTGTAAACAGTAACCTAAATGTTGTGTGTAAGGAATATAATGAGTGGTTCTCGTTCCAATTTGAACAAATCTTGGTGACCGTCTTCAGTTAACAATTGAGAAGTTTATGTCCGACTATTTTTATCACGCAGTAAAAAAGGTACGAAGTGATAGAAGCAAGAAGTCTTTCCTAAAATATTTCTTTCCATTGCACATTCTAAATCATTTTATAAATGTCGGGAATGTTTTTTGACTTTGGACATTAAGCAAGCTCAGTTGAATGGTAAGGCATCCAAACAGCGCATAACCGGTGAATGTGAATTTAGTTTGTCATGCCAGAAAATCGGAATGTCAAATACACCTGCAATACTAGAAACAATTTCGCATCAAAATACTTTCCCGTAGTTACAACGAAGCTGAGACAGCCTTACCATTCAAGTTTTGTTTTTGTGTTGCTTCACGGTGTGGTTCTACTATGGAGCGGTAGGTTCAGTTATTATTTCTGTAATAGGATCTTGAATTAACTATTGCTCCATAGGACAAACAATTTTTTTAAAAAAATATATCAGGTCACTGTAATTTTCAAGAAGCGTGGAACGTCAGAAAAATAATTTTGCGATTATTGAAACCAGGGCGAGTGACTTAAGTATTGGTAACCGACACTCCCACTATAATAACAATGCGTATGTCACTATTGGCCGAAGGGTTGGTCCGCCGTTTGAAAGAGTTTTGATTTGCCGCGCTTGCTTCTCTGTCGTGGCTACCTTAACATAACCCGGTAATCCTACCGGGAAGAGGTGACTTACATTTCAATAAATTTTTGTTTGATTGTCAAATGCCACTCAGTTTAAAACTGCGTGAGCCGCGTATAGGATTGAGGTCAAGATCAACACTCTTCAAAAATATATGAACGTTGAATCACTTTATATATATATATAACATATGATGAATAATGAGGTTGGTGGTTTGTAGTATGTTGGAAAGAAGAACCGCCTCATTGTAGTAATATCTTTCTGATTCCATCTGATATAAGCTATCCTGCAGCCATCTACTTTGACGTAAGTACCTGAACCTATCCCTTCCCAAAAGCAGAAGTGCCACAGAATTCACCGGATTACAGCTAAGTTGAACAAAACATACGCAGTATATTCACATTTCTGTGATATGTGGTGCTTCTATCTAATGTAACGAATCTATCGTTATCGAAGCCAGCGAAGCCTAGTGGCTTGGATCTGAACTGTCTCATACGCGGTGACCTTGATTGTTAATACTTTTGCCTTTTAAGGGTAAAATTAAATAAAAATTCCTTTCTTAAAATATGATGTTAACAAAGCGGAGATCTTAATCTTTAAACTTAATTTATACCTCATTTATCGGTTTCGGTTAGGTATCAAGGGAAAGGAATGGCTCGTGACAAACTAATTTTGGGACTAATAATACGTTTAAGAGCCGAATTCCGAAAAATTCCTTTATTTAAATATGTTATTTATTAATTTCGGTTAGGTATGAATGGACATAAAACGGCTCGTGACAAAAAAAAAATCTTTTATAAATAGTGTAAAGTAAAAAAGATCATACATGTAGACTCAGATCATTATGTCAATACTCAAGTTCAAACCCATTCCCGCAAACAATATGAAAATACCCAAACAGATCATACGCTTTGACAATGATGAACTCGGGCAAAAAATCATGTTCAGGGGAAGGCCAGACCCAGTGATTGCAACTTTAACAACACCTGATTAAGGCGGCAAAGGAACTCGCAGAAATTAAAAGAAAGATAAAATATGCTTGGTGGAATGACACCTTCGAATCGGTGCTCAGAGAAAGACTACTAGGATAGCAAGAAATACTACACAACTCAATCAAAAACCGATTGTGAAACCTACAAAACACCACGGGCCCAAATAGTTGGAATGATCCGAGCAGAGAAACGTAGTTACGAAAGAATTTCTTATTGTAAACATAGAACAGAATTTTAAGAAAAACAAATCAGTGAGTACTATAAAACATTCTAAAGAAAACTCGCAGGATACAAAACACCGTCGCTGTGCTTTCAAATGAAAGATGGCACACTGGCGACATCAAATGAAGAAAACTGTAGGATCCTTTCTGACCATTTTAAAAGCCTACTTAACTACGATAAGCCCGTCGATAATCCTATTAAGACAGAGAACCTTTATTCAGATACCCGGTATCTTTACCACCCGACAAAAATGAAATCAAGTACCACAGTCGCCAGGCTCAGAAACAATAAGGTACCTGGAGAAACCCCGTAACTGCAGAACTATGGAAATATGCCCCTGAAGAATACCCGAGAATCAATAGAAATCTTGCAAAAGCAAATAAAAGAAATTTGGAACGAGGAAATTGTACCCGAAGATTGGAAAACAGCTATGATCCACCGTTGCACAAAAAAGGCAGTAGGAAGATTGTTAACAACTACAGAGGAATTTCCTTTCTTCCGGTAATCTAAAAAATTCTCTCACTTGCCATCCTGGAGAGATTGGAATCCTAATTGGGCACCAAATAGGCGAATACCAAGGGGGCTTCAGAAAAAGTCGCTCTACAGCGAACATATCTACAATCTCAAGACGATCATCAGATACTATACGCTGAGGTCAAAGCAATGTGTGTCAGTGTTTGTGGACTTTAAGAAAGCTTACGACTCGATAGACCGGGAAGTGCTATTGAACATCCTTAATGAATTTGGAGTTGACCTAAAACTATTGGCTATAATGAGATCCACACCGACAAACACAGAATTGAAAGTTAAGTTTTTTAGGATGTGTGTCAGATTCTTTTGAAGTCACAACTGGAGTCAGAAAAGGTGACGGTCTGTCTCCACTACTTTTTAACTGTGTTCTCGAAACAATCATTCGGACCCGGCGAGCGGAATTAAAGGAAACTGACTACAGGCCATTGATAATGGGAACTAAATCTAAAGGGATCACAATAGATACTCTAGCTTTTGCCGATGAGATCGCTATCCCATCAGATGACTTAGAAACTGCTAGGATCCAAATTGATTTGTTGAAGGAAATTGCTGATCAAACCGGTTTACACATATCTTTTGAGAAAACGGAATTAATGACTAACATCAAAGATGCTCCACCAAAACTTCGAACCAAATACGGGGACATTAATCGAGTGGACAAATTTAAGTACCTGGGTGAGGTCATCATGAAAAATGAATTGGACAAGGAAGCAAGTTGGGAAAGGATTCGCAAACTAGAAATTGCCTACCAAACTTCGCGAGAGATCTACAACGAAAAATGTCTTTCACAAAATACTAAGGTACTATTGTGAAACAGTTCTGAAACCAGTAGGTTTGTATGCAGTCGAAACCTTGTTCCTGAATGCCGATAAAGAACTCTTGGGAGAATTGGAGAAAAAAGGAAGAAAAGTCATTAGAGGAATTCTGGATTCCAACTTCATGAATGGCGTCCATCAAAAGAGGTCCAACAAAGAAGTCTGCAACAAAATAGAGAAAATCACCGAAACAATCCGCAAAAGACGGGCACGATTCTATGGCCTAGAGGAGAACATACTAACAAAAAAAAATCTTTAATTTATATGATTCATTCTCACCGAGCGTTGTGGGTGAGTGGTTATCGCTCTGGCCTCGCATTCTGGAGGACGCCGGTTCGAATCCCCGTCCGGGCATCCAGATTTGGGTTTTCCATGGTTTCCCCAAATTACTCCAGGCGAATGCCGGGATGCTTCCTTCAAAAGGCCATGGCCGAATTCCTACCCGTTCCTTGTCCTCAATCCCATCCCGCCTTTAATGACGTCGACGTCGACGAGGCCTAAAGCCATAAGTAAAAAAAAAAAAAAATATTTAATTTAAAACCCAAAACTGTAATATCCTGGTACGTAAATATTAAAGAAGACCTTCATTTGACGGGACTGGAGTCAGAATATGCTTTCAATAGAGGTCTTTTTCGGAAGAAGTTAATGACAAATGGGAAAAGCCGAAACGAACACGCCAAATGAAGACGCGGTACATCATGGACAGAGGAGCGCAAACAGCCACATTCAAAACAAATGAAGGAGTTCTGGGCCCAAAAGAAGTTGAAACCCGCTACCAAATGCACAAAGGTTTAACGTGGTCCTAGTTGCCCTCGGCAAATGAATAACAAATCCTCCTCTGAATTTACAGTAATCGTAGCGAACATAGACTAACAACACGTTTGTAAATTACGCTATTAAAGCTGTTCTGGTGTTTTTCCTGATGACCGTGACTCATCGTTTAGATTCCTTCATTACTGTCCTTTGATGCATCGATGACTACTTCTTTTGTTTACCGGCTAAAACTTGTAGTTATGTATGTGACTCAAAAAAAAGTTGTAAAAGTCCCTCATCCAAGTTAAAGAATATCACCTGCGTCCACTGGCTGAGTCTGCGCTGTATCGGGGAGGTATAACGTACCGGCCGACCTTACGGTCTCATATCTCTGCCTCATAAAACACACATTTCAGAAACAAATAATACACTTACGACACGCTGAGCATAATAACACGTTTCATAGACTCATGGCAACACTTCACTTCCCCCATTAGTACTTACAGTAGTACGTCCTGGCAATAGGTATAAAATACTTGTCGTCAGCAAATGCATGCAGCCGTAAAACCATAGCTCCAAATTTGACTATACCAACGATGAGTAAAATACACGGAAGGCAGCCGACCCCAAAATGTCGGGAGAAGCTGATGAAGAAAGACGCCTGACGAATTATTTCCTTGCTTCCTCTATTGAACATTCTCTCTCCATATCAGGCTTATTCCGTTATAAATGTTTCCGCTTGCCGCCTCCTATTATTTTTAACTCCATAATCTTTCCAATTTCCTCCACAATATTCCTCAGATACTTATAACTACATTCTTTAGCGGTTCTCCTACGATCATATTTCCTCTGGTTAGTCTTTCCTTCTTTCTGTTTGTGGTCATATAATCGCTTTTAAGATAAAAAAGCTTCCTTCTTGAATTCATTTACAATATTTTTTGTTTTATGCTCTTCCCGTAAAGAAGATTTTACATTAAATATTATCTGATGTATGAAAACACCCGAATTTTTGAAGCCACTTAAAGAAATGCTAGGAATTTCATTAATAACCGGATGTTGTTGACTATTTCCTCAATTGCAAGTTAGTCAATTTGTATAAATAACCAGTATTATAGCAATGCAATTGAATTTCGTTTGTTTTATTTTCTTCGTACTCGTTTCACTGAATTTGTCGGAGCATCTTTAGCGATATTATTCCAGTTGTTGGTTACCTTTCATTCTTAATTTCAGTATGAAGAATAATGGACATTAATTTCTTCATACATTTATTTGTATTTCATATTTGTTCGGTCTCACTGTCAAACAGAATTAATTTGTAATACAAATAAATGTAAATAAGAAAAGTCCATTATACTTCAAATGGGAACAGTGAAATGTAAATAACATCAACTGTAATAATGTGATAAAGATGACCGCCAATGGTGCTTCGGGAAATGGAATGAAACAAGTGCGAAGAAAGTTAAAGAAATAAAATTTAATTGCATTGGATAAAATTGTTTGTAAAAGTTAATTCCATTTTAAGTCGCTGATTATTGATGCTACCAAATTGAAGCTGCTGGAACTATCAGTTTTCCTGTGTAATCGTGGCTCTTAGCTAACAGTCCCGATGAGGAATGAAAAATCTGATGGAAGCTAATGTAGGTTTCCTAAATGGGACTCTGAGTCGCTTAAGATTTAATTTTTTTGGATCAGTCACATACGCATTGCTCTAATTTGGGAGGAATGAGTTTATGTATGGATACTAAATGACACTGGTAACAGTATTTCCCAGTAGTAGTTCTGACAATCAGTTTCAGTTTTTTAATATCACATATCACGGGTGGTGAGCGGTAACGGTCAGACAAGGCACTCGGGAGTACGTGGACTCAAATCCCCGCCCGGCCATCCAGATTTCGGTTTCCTTAATTAAGAAATCTAATTTTGCTGTAACGGGACTGAAGTTTAGCACATTTATGAGCCATAAGGAATATTTCATTACGAATTTAAGGGCGCTGCTGAATAGCAGCCATTGAACGCTTAGGTGTCATTCACCTCAGTTCCCGCCGCCTTCCAATAAGACCAACCCCACTGAAACAAAAAGTCAACCTTTGTGAGGGGTAAGGGATGTATTATCTTTGGAATCTTGTATATTCCTCCGTAAGGCAGAGACGTTCAAACAACAATATAAATTCAAGAAGTTGGGTTAGCAGCTCCACCCTTAGGAAGGCGCTACACGGTCCAAGTTCCCGTTAAACGAAAGTTATTTAATCCCCACCATACACAATCGGAACGTCAGTGTTGATCTATCGTCGTTACCTTCAGTGTCAAGAAGTGCCGCTGCATGCTCTATGCCTGTGTATAAGTGTGCTCACACACGCTACGCAATTATGTGAATGAAACTAATTACGCTAATATAATTTGTGGGTTTTTAGAACTGTTATTTTTTGGAAGATTATTGTGAATAACCATCAATGAACATTGTTATGTGTGGATTAATAGACGAATACAGATTTCGTTAAAACTAATAGAACCATAATTATTTATTATTATAAATGTTCCTGCCATTTACCCTGCGGTCAGTAAGTAACCATCTTACAGTGACTGCAGTTAGGACGAAGTCGGATTGGTGTTAATTAATTAGAAGAATAAAAGCAGAGGGTAGGGATGTCACAGTATGACAAGGCGGCGGGAACTGAGGTGAATGACACCTAAGTGTTCAATTACTAGTATTCAGAAGTGGCCTCAAATTCGTAATCAAATATTCCTTATGGCTCACAAATGTACTCAACCTCACTCCCGCTACAGTTCATAATCATTCGCACTTTATGGCGTTCATTTGTTTCGTCGCACCGCACAGTCCTTGTCTCCGATCGTATTCCGGCTCTAATGATCTCAACGTCGGCAACTCTTAAAGCCCCGCTCCCACTTTCAAGGAAAAAAAAAAAAAGGTATACAGTTTCCTAAGAATAAAAGTCAAATATGCGTTTCAGTAACTAAATTTGTTTCCGTAACTATGTATTATGGGCACTCGGAGTGGGTAGTATTTGGTGCGAACGTATACAAATTCTGTCCGCTCCATCTGCAGAACTAATTCGTGTTTAGTTATCAGGTTTCCACTTTAATTCCTCTAACATTTTCAGATTACTCTTCACCGAAATAGTAACGAGTAATGTGCAACAGTTTTTTCACGCTGTACCTTAGATTTATTGTACTCGTTGGGAAGATAGGGAACGACTGACATGTAGTATTTGTTTGTGTGTACTTGTGGCTAATTGGACGTCCTGTCATGTGTAGGGACAGTGTATCAGTTTGTGGTTTATGGTGAGCGTCGTGATGTGTGAAGCCGGCGATGCAACGCCGAGCGTCGTGGCATTACTTCAAGGCGCGTGCAACAGTCCGCGCGACCGGCCGACCTCCTGCCCCTGTGTGCTGCACCTCGCCCTGCTACAGGTACGCTGGTTCATAGCTTGCTCAATGTAAAGGTGGCTTCCCACGGCCCGTGCATTTGCCGGCCGCGCCGGTCTAGCTATGAACAGTGGACCGTGGGAAGGGACACGCCTCTGCTGGAAGGGATGGCGCGCGTCTATCCGTTACCCAGTCGGTAAAAATCAGACGCCCGGGCAGCTGAAATGACACTAGGCAACGTGGTGGGGAGGTGCCTGCGAGGTGGCGAGGGATAGCCTGTGGCGCGTGCTGATCCGTACAATGGGGCTGCATGGCGCGGCCTACAAAACCACGGGCCGTGGGAAGCCACCATAAGAGTTGCCACAGTCACAGAAGAAACAGTCGGAGGAATACCAGTTCCATAGAATTAATTTACCATGCATTTTAAACTAATCCCCGTGTTTACTGCTGCGCTCATCAGGCAGTATTTGTTTTTCTGAGAAGATCTTACATTTGGCAATCCTGTATCTGTTTGTGATCTAAAAGTTTATATTTAATACTGTACTTCGTCCTACAACTTCTCTTTACGAAGAACGAACTAAGAAACGTGCGACATTCAAATATAAACCGGAATTTTGTTCGTTTGACTTGTGTAGTGACTTGAGCAGTGTGGCTTGGCGGGAAATGGGAGGCGGAGGGATGGAGAGGGTATAGCCATGTTCACAGCCCATGCAAACACGTTCGCATGGTCATTGTTGCCATGAGTGAAGAAGAGGTAACACAGTCTGTTGCGCAACGCGTTATTATTCGTTTTCTCGTCAACAAAGGTGTGAAATAGAGTAATATTTGAAATAAACTCCAAACCAGGGCTTCCAGATTGTATAATTAGATTCAAAATCTGTATAATATGGTATCCGTATCCTCTTTGTATGACAGGTTGACTTGTATAATTGGCTATAGAAATAAGAATTTAAAAGTAAAGTACGTTCTAGCACCAGTTCCATTCTGATTCAAGTTAAGTAAAAGATTTAATCATTTTATTTGTTACTGACTATATCTCAGTTTTGCTGGTTTGTATAGTAAGATTTGATTTTGTATAATTTCAAGTTTCCACCGATATAAAATAAGTTCTCTCGACTGGAAGCGCTGCTCCAAACACAGTTCGGAGGTGCTACTTTAAATAAAAACCCAAATGTTCTATTGGCCAAGAAGATTCGAAATGGTTGCGATTAGGTGGAGAATCAAAGCCGTATACGGCGTCCCGCGACCAGCGTCAATGACGTCAATATTCAGGCCGTGCGTGAGCTTGTGAACGACGATCGTCGCATTAATCTTGCCGAGATTGCATCAGAGGTAGATATAAGTGCTGGAAGTGTCCATACGATTATGTCAAACGTACTTGGATACAGAAAAGTATCCGCAAGGAGGGTTCCACGTCTTCTGTTTGAGGCACAAAAGAATGTGCGGAAAGACATCTGTTAGCGACTACTGAATCGATCTGAAGGAGAGGCATTTTTGGATCGTATCGTGATCTTCCATCACTATATCCCAGAAAACAAGAGTAGTATTATAATGTGACGCTGTTCATCGCCACATTGTAAGGCGCATTTTTATCATATAAATCATACTGTTAGATTAATTTTCATAAAGCTTTGGCGACCACCTATATTTTTGATAATTTCCTTGAGGCACGGAAGACACTATGTGAGGATTGTGATTCCAGGTGAATATTCATTTATCTTGGAGCAACGAGTATTAAACATTTATTGAGCTGTGTAGGCTTGAAGCTAATCGTAGCCTTCTCGAGCTATGGCGACAGGAAGTCTGGGATAAAGGGTTTTGGAGGACAACACTTCCTGTCTCCTTGGGGTGGGCAGTCAACAAGAGGTCGCTCACCTAGCGGGAAGTGCCTGCCGCCCGAGTACAGGGTCGTCCCCTAACTTAGCCGAATATTTCCGACATCTGTGATATACATGCGGAGCGAATAAGATATCGGGGATATCACGTGACATCAGGTGGCTAACCTCAATATCCAATCCCAGTGAGCACATAACTTAAAATCCTTGGAATTTTCTGTTAAATGTGATCTTCGAGACTGCAAGGGCGGAGCCGAAGTTCACCTCTGGGATGTAAGAGCGACGAGCTTCATTCTGTTGCGGACTCCGAAAGTGGGCTTGTCCTGCTAATTGCTGGTGTCGGAAATCTGACGCTGTCGGCTTGCATAGCGAGGCGATTACTGGAGCAGATTTCGCACGTCAACACAGTCAGTAATACGATGATGCGCATTACCAGAACGGACGTTCCTGTAGCTGCCTTCTAAGACAGAGGTACCGTACCGTGGGCCGTCTTCTATCACCGCAGACTTCAGAAGCTGAACTACAAATGGTAAAGTGTTACAACCGAGCCTTCTGATTGTGCATTCCGTGAAACTGAACCCTTCAGGAAAGATCTATGTTCTAACTTGGTGGATAAAACCCCTGAGCTGACGGCATAATTTGCCAGAACTAGTTATTTTCGAATGCCATATTGTTCATTCATGATTTAAATGTAAAGTCACAGAATGATGATAGATATGTGTGAGATAATCATAACTTGTATTGTACTTCGTTTCTAAGTATCATTCTTTCTTGCACATTAATTCTGAGAAGGATTTAAAAGTACAATTGTTTGCTTGCTCATGACAGCTAATTGTACCTTCGAGCGTTGCTTTGTGATTTTGCCTACTTGTGTTAATATCTATATATATAAAGATGAATGTATGTATGTTTGTTTGTTGGTTGGTTGGTTGGTTGGTTTGTTTGTTGTTTGTTCTTCATACAAATCCACAGTTTTCATCCGATCTCGATGAAAACTTGCACACTTGCACACTTGTCCTTTGAAACAAGGAGAAAAATAGTCTACATTTGGTTGAAAAATTATCTGTATAAATAATACACGTCGTCTTATTTCGAAAAATTACTAACGACGATAGACAGACGCGTTGGATATGGAGGTCTCTGTACTGTTTTACCGTGTAGCGGTCAGGTAGATCAGTGATTAAAGCGCTTGCTTACTTACTAATGTTTCGGTTGTGATCTCCGGTTCAAATCTCCGTGAAGGCTAAGATTTTTAAAAATTGTTTTTGATAGTAAGCGTCACACCTGGGCCGTCGGTTATTCGGATTGAATATTAAACTGTAGATTTCACAAAGTTAGGGGTGCAATGCGAGGCAAATCGTAGTTAGTCTTGCAATGCTGTAGGTGCACACTTTTTTACGTTATATTCATCCCTTAGGGGTGATTCGCTGTCAGAGTGTATGTGTGTGATCTGCAGTAATAATACTATTAATCCGGAATTAAGTCTCTTGTTACGTTTTGACAAGAAAATCTATAGGGAGGGCACAGGACATTTTTTTTTTTTCGGTATGATTAACAGTTGTAGTCACGAAATTTTGAGAACTTATCAAATGGTGACATAGAGACGGATGTGTGTGTTAGTCTGTAATGTTACGTCGCTTGCTCAAGCTATGGTTCTCGCGCATTATGTTAGAGTATAATTTGTTAGTAAATTTCGTTAAGAAAAAAACGTATTATTTAGTATAAATGTCTGTTTAAATGTTTCTGGCACCAGTTTATTTTGACTTTTTTTTTTTTTTTTTTGACATGCCAGGCCGGTGAATGCGTCCTACTATTGCCGGCTGTTCGATGATTCCAAGACTGCGCATCGTACCAAACGACGCAGTCAACCGATTCTTGATGTCTTCCTTCTGTACGACAATGCACGGCCGCGTACACCAGTTCTAACTCTTAAAAAAACTCACTGAAATGCACTGGTAACCTCTTGAACACCCTCCTTACAGTCTCCATACGACTTGGTCCACAGGAGGAGGCATTAGTGGGCGAACGATTGAAGACGACGCGGCGGTCGAACAGTACATGCGCAATTGGCTACGGGAACAGCTATCTCATTTTTTCTGTGATAGATTCAGGAAACTTACTTTCGGATAGAGAAAATATGTTTTGATGGAAACTATGTAGAAAAATAAGTTACAACCAATAAATCTGTGTGAAAAATTGTGGTTTATATTTTAATGACCCTAATATTATCAGCTCGGCGGAGAGCAACAGCTGTTGCTTTAAGCCTTTCAGCCATTCAACTACACTGGCAGAAATGGAAAGTGTTGCACCTAGACGGAAATAGTGGAATGTTAGGAAACTTTGTAGATACACCTAGGGTCATACCCAGAGGAAATGATAAATTGAAATGGGTCAGGCCAAGTTTATTCCCTTTAGATACATTTGTCATTAAGAAGAGTTCCTACCATGAGCACCTAACATTTGTGGATACTTCGTCATTGAATCAGTAACTGTTCGAATGTATTCTTGTGGTGTCTCTCTCCATCCTGCATGACTTGTGCTGAGTGACTATGTGACCTAATGTATGTACCCATGGCATTCTTAACTTGCTCTATTGGCGATAAATCTTAATACCACGTGGTCGTAACACTACAAGGTTTGTTTTGTGATGGCCGCAGTAATAGGCGGGGCATTATCCTGTTGGAGTCGTTTCGGATGATGGACATGAAGGGTATCAGTACATGGTGTACCACCCTGTCCACATATTGGCGGTCTGTCTTTGTGCCTTCAATAACAACCAGCTCGGTTCTGCTGTCGTAATTGATTGCTTCCCAAACCAAGACACCAGTGATTGGACCCGTGTGACGTTCTGAAATCACAGCAGGGTGGGCCCTTTCTCCACGAAGTAAGCGTAGACGTTGTCGAGTATCTCTGTGTCACAGAATCGGAACTCGTCACTAAATATAACATTATTCTATTCGCGCGTCAAGTTGGTTTTTTCGGTATACCAGGTTAGAAGTTGCTGGCTGTGAAATCGGGTTAATGGGACACACTGCGTAGGAGTCCGAGAGTGTAACCCAGCCTCATACAATCGGTGGAATAACTCTCTCTGTAACCACTGCTCAAATCAGGGATCCAGTCGCCCGTTGTTAGCAACAGCCATCCACACATACAGGTATGGCGGGCGGTCTTCACGTGAGGGGCGGTGCAAGTTCTACGCGAGCTAGAACTTTCTTTCGTCAACTGTGTAACATGTCTCTGTACTTCCATGGCACTCCGGCCAATCCTTGGGATATGATGCACCCATTTCAAACATGCCAACTATCCGGTATCTCTTCAAGGTCAGACATTTGTGTGAACTGGATAGTCGCTCTTCGCCTTAACATAATTGGTGACTGAGAAATTGTGGACAAAACATTGCCACAGTGTTCTACACTTATAACCTAAACAACATAGCAATTGTGCTTAGTAAATAGCCCCTTAATTAATATAGTGATTCTTTGGGCCATACATCACAACTCCATCTCGGTGTAACACTTTCCATTTCCGCCAGTGTAGTTGAAAGTATTAATTATCTATATAACTCGATTGTTGTGCCTTTTATTTTGTCTCTTCAACTAGGACGTATATTCCACATACGGACGACTCAGGAGGCACGCAGCGAAATGATAAACTGCTGTGTTCGTTCCGGAGTGGAAACGGCGACCCTTGCAACCAGAGTCTTAATTGTGAAACAGTGTATAAATGACGTAGTTTTTTATATAATTAATGTGGTAATTTTATTTTTTTTCTCGTCAGTTACGTTTTATCGGTTTCTTAACCAGATAATTTATTGAATTCGCATTTATCGCAAAATAATTGATTTATCGTTTTGGATTAATGTGTTAAAATATTTATTCTACCTAAAGATAATATGCGTTATTGAATGATATGGCTGTAAATAAACTTCAAGAATAAGTTCTAAATTACCAAAGATATGAAAAATTGCTCAGTTTCTCACGCTTTTAAATTTGTTATTGGATATCTTCCAGCATGTAACAGCGATGTATGCTTACTTTCAGCTGAAAAATGTTATTCCAGACGGAGTCTGAGATTATAAGGGGAGTGCTGTCGCATTTTAGATATGTATTTGAAACGCATAGATAATGAATGAAAAAAAATCTAAGCTTTGTATTCAACCTGAAGGTTGCTTGCAGATCACTTTATAGCTGACAGTAATTTTCCAATTGTCGTTCGTTTCAGTTGATTTAAGGGTTAATCAAGCTATTAAGGAACTATCCCGTGGAAAGCACTGCTGGTTTGAATTTCAATAGAAGGTTTTTTTTGTTTTTGTTTTTTTTTTGCAATTTGTCTTACTATTGCTCGTTGTTAAAAATGTTTGCTTCTGCTAGTTGAAATACATTTCGTTTAACAGGTCTCATCTGCATTGAAGCGCCTATTTTTACAGAGATAACTACCACTTTCCGTACGTGAAGAGTCAATTAAACTACATGGTACCGAGCGTGGTGGGTGAGCGATAAACCTCTGGACTCGCATTCGGGAGGACGCGGCTTCGAATCCCCGTTGGGGCATCCAGATTTGGGTTTTCCGTGGATTCCCCAAATCACTCCATGCGAATGCCGGGATGCTTCCTTCAAAATGCTATAGTCGAATTCCTTCCCGTCCCTTGTTCCCAAACCCTTCCCGCCTCTAATGACCTCGACGTCGACGATGTGTAAAGCCATAAAAACAAAGTGTATGGTTGAAGTTTACCTTAAAACTAGTGTCCGTTATCACTTTCATTTCCGTAATCGTTTACAGTTGGTTCCTTCACAGACTGCGAGAGGAATTCAGCATTGCATTGAACTTTTCTTCGCGTTAAATGTCTTGTAAATATCCATTCTTTCCGGCCCTTTATTAATCGTCTACAAAAGAGGAGGTTCTCAAATTGACCCGTATGTTTCATTTTTGATTATGTACACCGATTATTCCAAGACTACGCAATTGATTTGTGTGAATAATTTTTACGTGAAAGAGAATGCCATCGAATTGGTTCCATTAAAACTTCATCACATTCTGTCCTGTGTTTTATAAAAAAATGCAAAACAAAAAAACTAAATAGTTTCTGTTTATATACACTGAATGTCTGGAAACATGTTTTAGTTGAAAGACGATCGTCTGGGAATGGACCTACTGAAATTTCATCTCATTTGTTCCAGTACTTACGTAAATTCAATAGAAAAAATTAAGTAGTTTATGCATGTACACTGATTATTCAGAAATTACGCTGACTATTTTCATGAATTTTTCGTTAGTTGAAAGACGATACTCTATGATTGGTCCGATATAAATTTCGCCAAAATTGGCTCGTGCTCTTTTTTTTTTTTTTTTTTTTTTTGTACAAATTCAGCAAAAACAAGAGAAAATGATTTTAGTGCATGTACGCTTAGCACCATGAATGTGCCATCTGAGTGGATAAGTCGTGTGCCTACAGAATTCAAGGTCTCAGATTCAAAACCCGTTTCAGCTAGGAATTTTTATTGGTTGTCCATTTTAGGTAGTTCAAGACGCTCCGTAATTTGGATTTCATTTTTGCTACATGCTCTCTCGAATTAGACTCCTGTCACTAGTCGTCAGTCTGTAATATGTCTTCATTTGTGATCTGTTAATTACTATTATTTATCGAACATTCGCCAACTGTAAGGTTTCTTAGTTATAAAGTAATTACTTCTGCTTGTAATCTTCGATTTTATGTTTTACCTGACTCTTTACTGCAGATTGTCTACGTTCTTTTAGACTGGCTGTCACAGCAAAATCACTTCTTACTAGCTGTTGAAAATACTCGGTAACTTTAAATCTCAACCTCGTATTTATATAAAGACACTTAATATTAAAAACAATTGTTTGTTTCAGAGTTTTATTGGAAGTCGTGCTATTTACATCGCCTCGAATAATTTTTCTCTATCACAATAACGATGATCATCAGGAACTTTAGATAAAATATCAGCATTTAACAATTAAATTTTAATTTCAAATAAGCATTGGAATTTAACACACATTACTCTTGCCGGCGCATTGACAAGTCCCAGATTTTAAACTTAGCGCATTGGCTGACCTAATGGTACGAAAAGGGATCGTCAGGCTGAACACCATAGTGCTCGATTGTATAGTCGAATTATTTGGTGGTAAACATTGCGGTACAATTTACTATCGTCAGTTAGGAAAGGGTTAATTCAAGTTAAGAGCAGGGCTACGCATGAAGAGAGTCGTTGACAGTAGTATATTTATATTCTGAGGAGGACCGCTAGTACGCCATCCACATGTGAACAGAGTATTACGATTTTTTATGCATATAATCCTACAGTTTCTACTGATATATGCAATAAGTATCATTCAAAAGTACTTAGCCTGCTTTAACAAGGAAGTCTACTCTAGTCACTATTCTCCGCTTCTATACTATATCACACATATACATTGACAGTTTTACAGCTGATACTAGACATGAAATGTTCGATATCCATCGCATACGAGAGAGAGATGGTTTGACTTCCTAGTCATTTAAATAATGTAATGGCTGGGAATGAGTCGTGTCAGTGACTGCCTTCATGTAAATGCCCAGCAGTGATGTGACCAAAAATACTGTTGCAAATAGAACACATGGTTTTGTCACTGTTGGGGTTTTCATAAATGCCAAGTTAACGGTACCTCAAGTTTATACGCCAATTCTTGCTTTCTTCTCCAGTTCACACGCATCAGGGGTTACCAGTCCTACGTTTTGACTTGTCACAAGCAACATCTTTGCTATATGGAATGTAATATAGAACTTTCGGAGATATGATTACTCCCACCTCTAGCGGTCCGTCATTTATTCTTCAGGGGTACGTACTGCCTGAGCTGAGGGTTAACTGAACTCTAATCGTCTCTAGACAAGCTTGCCTTACATCCTGTATTATATACGCCTTATCCTCCTCATTGCATTAGATACTAGCATCACCATACTACAATCACTGTATCACCAAGCGTGGTGGGTGAATGGTAACGCTCTAGCCTCGCATTAGGAAGGGCGCGGGTTCGAATCCCCGTCTGGCCATCCAAATTTTGGTTCTCCGTGGTTTTTCCCATATCACTCCTAGCAAGTGCCCGGATGGTCCTTCAAAAGGCCATGGCTGAATTCCTTCCAGTTTCTTTCCTCCTTTCCCACCTCTAATGACCTAGACATCGACGAGACGTAAAGGCATAAAAAATATGTGATTCAATTTCATTTATTTATTTTACAGTTAATCACCTTAAATACTAATCCCACAGTGCGTAATTACCTCGCTAAGAATAGTTTCCATATTTTTCTGAATGTGCTGTCCTGTTACAAACTGTAGATTCCGTAAGAAAGGAACTGGCCGTCCTGATTGTAACATGCTGGGCTCAGTATACCTACTTCGGGAAGATCTAACCAACTTCCGGATTATGAACTCAGTTCAGTTATTTTTTTACATTAATCACTCCGCGAGTATTTTTTAATATAAAATCAACGAAACCTGAAAAATGAGAATTTCATTATGTGCTCAGACTTGCGGATTTTAATTTTTTATTTTTAGTTAAGAGGATATTTAGGAATGGTCTCATTGATGACTCCGAGAATGCAGTGTTTTAATAGTTTCGTAAAATTTTAACTAAAAATTAACGAAAATAATTGTGGAATAATCGACACAATTACTAAAAAGCGAAACATGACAGCTTTTTTTTTTTTTTAATCGTCTCAAAAAGCGTCACGTAAGAATCTATTTACAATACCACTAATGAGTAAAAAATTATTTTGACATGACGTCTTACAACTAATAAAGTGAGTGTCACGACTTCTGATTATCTGGACCGTGTCAATTACTCGAAAATGAACAGTACGCTGAATGTAAATGTTTTTCTTGTCACTACCCATAGACGACGTCATATAAAAATACCTATGGCCATGTAGATGACGCAGCCCACCTAATTTTTTTTTTTACTAAATAGGGCCTACTCCTATTAACAGACTGATTATACAATTACTGTTTATGTTAAGCGTTACTGTACAAATTCTTACTAATATCGCTTATTGTTCATTACGATTTCTTAAAGCGTTAACAACTTTTGAAGTCCGCGCCAATCAATAAGTACGGCAAAGAGGTTTGCAATTTAACGCAGGATTTGTACAAAAATCCTGCTTGCCAAGCAGTGTTGCCAGTTTAGCATTTTTATGTCTAAATTTAACATGCTTTCAAGTAATTTGGCATGAAAAAAAAATCATTGTAGCATATAGCACAGTTTTAACATTTTTTTTTCCTGATAAGTCAGCTATTTGCTTGGAGTAATAAAATGTTAGCATTGTTCATTTATTTCTTAGAATAATCTTTCACAGCGAATTGTTATTAATTATTGTTAATTTTAAGTTGATTGTTTTACACATTTTAAAAGTTTAAATCAAGCATCTCCATAAACGGATTTAACAAAGAATTTTTTGAACAAATTTAAATTATTCAGTTGTTATAAAACATTAAATACGCATTTTTTATTCTTATTTTTGACTAGTAAATGTATTTAAGTTTTCCTTCAAATAATTTTCAAGATAAAATTTACATGTTACGGTATGTGTCTTACAGACGCAAGCTAATTAATATTTTCTGCTATTTTCATTTCATGGTACATAGTCAAGTTTGATATTTCTGGTAGGGTTAAATTCTGGCAGAGTTGTTATTCGGTAGTGTTAGAAAATGTTAAAGTTATTTTAAGGTAAGGTTTTTTTGGTAGGTTTACAATTTGGTTGACATGGTATGCTTGTGATTGGTAAAGAGTAAAAGTGGTAGACATATTTGTGGTATATATTGCGTTTGTTAGATATTCCTGTGGTAGAGATATTTATTGTAGAGTTTTCATGTTGTAGGGTTCGTAAATTTTAGAGATGGTAGAAATAACATTAGCTAAAATTGCTTATTGGAATAGTTATTTTTTGGTAGGATTTCATTTTGATAGAAGTGGTAAATAGTAGTGATTTTCATGGTAGACTTGTTAATGGTAGAGATTTTTCTGGTAGGCATGTTAATGTGTCCCTTTAATCTGGTTGGCATTTTTTCTGCATTTTACGGAATCTTTAGTATATTTTTGGCATTTTCTAAATGTATATTTGGCATGAAATATTTTCTAGGTTTGGCAGCACTGAGGCCAAGTCAACAGTTGTGAAAATTCTTTCCATGATTCAGGTTCAAAGCTGTTAACAGCGTCACAGAAGCTGTACACCATTATGTTGTCGCAACGACCGTAACACGTCTGGCTTTTTACTAATCTCAATTAAACAGCGCCAAACAAAAATCTCTGAAGGATATTGTATAATATTTTTTACCTTTGAAAATATTTACGTGTAAGTAATCATAATACACACTAAATATTTGCCATTTCTATTAGCCTCGATCTAAAATAGGTTTAAACAAAAAACATCAATTATTCAATTTACTAAAAAAAAAATATCTGAGTCGGTTAAGAAATGAAACTAATAATGCTGGACAGAAATGCAATTGCAAAAAAACGTTTTCGAAAATCACAAACAATGACCGAGTCCTTGCATGTGGGCCTGCAGTGGTCGTTTATTTGCCGACTTCGCTTAAGGTATGCGGACGCAGCACGATATCCCTTAATTTAAAAAAAAAAATTAAACAGTTGAAAAGAAAAATAACAAGTTTTAGTAAGAATAATACGAAATTTAACATAAATAGTAATTGGATAATATAGTTAACAAAACATATTGATAGTGTTTCGAAAAAAAAAGTTATAGAATTAAAAAAAAAAAATTCTTGCGCAGAGTTTATGAAGTCTGTTTTTTGTTTTGTTAAAATTTTTATTATATTCATTTCGGTTCAAACGCTGTTCTGTAACAATTATTTCATGGTAATTATTGTGCAGAGAAACTGGGCTTTGCAGGTTTTCAGATCAACCTTACTTGCAGTAGGGAATGCAGATCGTTTTATTTTACATTTATTTCCCTGCTTCAGAATATCTGAATTCTATGACTGATGATTCAGTTACTTGACCAGAATTCCGGCTCACCGCGTCAACTTGGCGTTGTTTCAATTACTGCATTCGGTTTCGCTAAGTGTTGGTTGCTGTTTGTTGGAGTTCACTTGTATCCATATTAAACACGTACAAAAGAACAGATTCAGGTTACCAATATCAGTAAAAGTACGATTAGTCATATGGTTTTTAGGTATTGAAGAAAGGTTCAGAATTCTTCGCTATTTAATCAATATTTTAAGCGCAGCTATATTAATAATTGTATATGAAGTTTGTAAAACTATTAATGCTGTCTTGAAGGATGAAATAAAGAAGGGAAGTAAAAATATTCTATACTTAAATAATTTTTTTATTGATACTATAATACTCATTTACTTTACTAAAAGATAATCGCCTGCATTATTTAGCCTTCAAATAACATGCATTTTCTTACATTTATTAATAAAATTTTTGTATTAATGATTTAAGACGAATTAACTCAATCACAGGATTGAGTAGGAAGGATTACAAGAGTTTTGCGATCCGTCATTCAAAGCTGCTCGACTCGTGCAAGCTAATGCGTGAGTGTAAACGAGGAAAAACAGTAGCGACGTTGTGAAAATTAATTTTATATTTTGGAGAGCATTACTAATCTGCTATATGAGCTAAGTTTTTGTTGTTTGTTTTTGCATTTAAATCACGAAGCAGGACATGTATATGCTGTCTAATTTGTGTGTTTTACGAGTACGCGATACTTACTATTTCATAATTTATCTATTGATAGACATTAAGTTTATCACAGAAATAAATATTAAGGTACTTAGTTTTTTGAATATTATAGAATATTAATTAAAATAACATTATAAAATATTTATTAAAAACTTGCATCAAAATCGCCTTCACAAACGTACATTCAAGATTTTGTGAAACAACTTTGTCGTTTTTCCTCGTGTTTTCTTTGTTTGAAACGTAGATAAAACAATTTTTGTGAGTTTTAATAGATGTGTTTACACATTGAGGCGCTGCAAACCACTTGTGAACTGTAGAACTCATTTTATTAACGAAATTTCCAAACTACTCCTATGTTTATAACAGCACTTATGGAGGACTTACGTCATGTGAGACGAAATTGCATTTTTATATTTGTTATTGCTATCTAAAAATATTTTTTTTCTCCTTATATTAGACGCACAGGTACAATACTAACGAATTTTCCAAAATTAGTCAGGTACTTCATTCCTTTCCTTCGGAACCAACGAATTAGCATGGAATCCGACCAAGAAGCGTTCAGAGTAATTCACAATCACAGTGATACGGTAAGCGTAGCCGAATGTTAAGTACAGGGATTCGAACCGGCTCCCAGCCAGACACTTTACCACTGAGCTATCGGATGGTTATTTATGTACTTTGGATTGATCCATTACAGCATTGCACACTGTGGATTCGATAGTAATTGGGCAAAATGTCACACAGTGAGGAAGTGCCGGTTGGTTCGTTTTTTCTTTGGAAACATAATGGACAATGTGTTTCAAATTTATTAAAATTTTAAACTGTTGAAGAATTTTGCAGTGTTTTGGAGAATGAATTTCCAGTACACTTTTTAGTAGGAATGTACACCGTCATTTATATCAATTCCATCAACACTTTACCTTGTCATAAGTTTGTAGCTACTCACCAGACGGCAATAAATTTGTTGCAATTTATTATTTTTGTAATCAACAAAAACTCTAGTTGTTCGAAGTTTAATGTCTTTTACAATATTTTCTTTTCTCATCCTAGATTAATATTGAGTCTTCTGCGTTTTCTTTTCATTTTCCTGCAGATAATTTTGAATTGATAGTAAAGGTAGAAGCTGTAGGAGCAATTGACTAATTTTACTCTCTTGCAGCTGTGCCGTAAAGAAGGACCTTTCTGTTTACAAAGCATACAGACCTTTTCAGTGCTCACCGTACTGTTGAATTGCTGCCACTTGTTCAAACACACATAGTATGCTACTGCCAAATGTCAGTCTCGATTTCTTCAGTTTGTCGAGAGTGTATTTTCACTCATAATTAAGATTCAATAATCACGATAAAGGGTGTCTCGTCCATTGTTCTTTTGCTCTGAATTTTACAACTGGTATATGCTGCCAACAAGCTAACTAAATATAACAAACTGATTATTTTTACGCTTTCAGGAATCGGTATATGTTTTCAAAATTTCAGTTTTTCATGAAAAGCAGTTGTCATATTTTTTTATATATAAAAGATCCATTTTTTCATCTTTTGTCGAAAGGAGGAGGTCGTCAGTCAATCTTCGTCGCATCTTAGAAAGTAAACAACAAATTTAATCTTAGCACAACTTCACACTTCATTCTTCTGACTTACTGAATTCTTCATATGAGCATTATTTTCAGGAAGATTGAAACAACTCCGGTTTCTGTGAATTATTGTTTTGTTATATTTAGAATTTTCATCAACGATATCAAAACTACATCTGGCGGAACTGGTGAGTCTTGCTCGATATACTTTGCTTCTTATGTTGTTATGGTCAAGCGATGACACAGAGCGTTGAACCTGACTTTTTTTGCGAAAGATCCCTCTTTTTCAAAACTAGATTAAAATACAAATTTATCATGAAACAGGATGTTAAAATGCATCGTAACCTTACTGTTGTACTCTTTTGTAAATTATTTTCATGTGAGTTTAGTGTTTAAAAGCATTGTTCGATTTTGGGTTGAGCAAATTTGATTTCCATATTATCTACGAAACATTTGTTTTTCCTTGGTTTTGTTTGATTTATACAACATGTTTATGCCAATTTTGCACATCAAAGCTATTGTGTCCTACTTAAAATTACAGATTTTTTTTTTGTTGAAATTATAATTTTATATTCTTATAGATGTCTTGACCTACTGCATGCCGTTTCCCGTGTGTTTGTAGTATTATTTTCCGACGTTTTGAAGAAACACATTCTGTTGTCTCAGTTTCATTACAGGTTTTGAGAAAACATTTGGTTTTTAGTACTTATTAAAATAGCTCCAGATTTATATGTTTAACTATTGTATTAAAATTTATCTTGTGCTCTTTTCTAAACTATATAGTTAAATCTGAGAGTGGCTTGCAAATGGAACGTAGTAAGCCAGTGCTGTGATACCCGAGAACAAGCGGTTCATACAAAACAAAGCACAGTTCTCTTCGTAGCGAAAATTGATTGTTCAGGCAGTTTGTTACGCGATAACGTCTATTAAATTTTGGACAATACTTCTGATTTTACGAGTAATACCACATTTCTAAGTTTGTTTTTTGTAGCATTTTATTTTATTCAGTCAGTCGTTTTGTAAATAGGTAAAAGTGACTTTGGATCGATCTATTTTACAGCGTTGTTCTTCAGAAACTAAATATAAAGTTAAAGCTCATAGCAAAGTGTGCTGAAGTTGAAAGATTGTATATTGTTACAGGTATAATTGCTGTGATTAATTTGTTTTCGATTATTTTTACCACGAATTTCCTTTACAGGAATTCGCGACGCTGACAAAAGAACTGAACCAAGCTCGTGAACACCTCCTCGAGAGAGATGAAGAAATAGCAGAACTGAAAGCCGAGAGGAACAATACGCGGGTGAGTATTAATAATACTGCTAGACGAGAAGTCTGGAGTGTCTCCCAAACCACAGCATATCTTACCCTTGTTTCATTACTTGCACAGTTATCCTTAGCGACTTTTAACAAGTTTTTTCGGATCTTTTGTACTTGTGACTGCACTTTTATTTGGTTAGTTTGTCGTGTTTCTGGATTACTTCAAGAAAATTGCGATTTAGCTTTGTATTTTATACTCGATCTTTTAATCAAATACAATTTCTAACAACGGCTGCGCTCATCTTTGTGTGTGATAAGGAATAGCTGTACATAATTCTGCGATAATTGTCTTCAAAGGTAGCAAACTGACTGGTAGGTCGGGAACTATATACTGGAAGTGAAAACTTTTGAGCGTTACAAATGAACGAGAAGAAAATGATTCCTTTAGTCGAAAGCATAAAACCATATGTGACTGTTGTGCAACTGTCAGAACACTAAGTCGTATTCATGGCATGTTGTAACGTTTGGGAGTTGTGTTATGCTGTTCATTCGTAATTTGAGGCCTTTTGTATTGTCGCTCTGTGCGATTGACAACGGTCTTAAGGCGTGCTGGGAGACCGTACTTTGGAGGGACACGTTCATATTTAAATTAGAATTTAACACCCTATAAAAGAAACACCTGCAAAGTTTGTAACCTATTTTAGAAGTTCATCAGTTAGGCTGTGGTATTACTTAACAGATCTGAGAAATGTAGAATTGCATGGAAGCGTAGATCATCGTGTTATTGTTAATTGCTTTAATTTCCTTGTGTTATGCTTTCCATAATGCTACGATCGTTGGACGATTGTGTTCACATTTAATGGTTGTAGCAATTAGGCCAATCTGAACTACAGATGCACATTGCAGGCAATATTTTTGAGTTGTTGTAATTGTTTGCTGTCAAATTTATAAATATGGTCAATGCACTCAGTTTTTAATTCTAATTTTTAGCTTTCTCGAGACAAATGATGCCTCCAGACATTTCGTGTGGCTAACAGCTATCGTATCAGTAGACTATCGTACAACTAGTTATCATGCTTATAGTTTTATTGTGTTGCACAGTAACATATATCTGTCAAGAAGATTGCTTCCTCATTGGGAAATAACACAGTGAAGAATGGGGACGTTAATGTTGTACATGGAGGAAATTCTTCGTGGATATCTCCGAGCGATTGAATGCCCTATTTCTACATACCGAGCAGGCATATACGCGAATTTTTTATATTTCATATCTGACATTGCTATCCATAGTATGATACGATATTTCCTGTATCTCTATCTGTTTTTTTTGAGACATGATGTTTAATAATTATTTTGACTATTGCAGCAATAGTGCAGGTTCAATGGTTGTGTTATGCTGGAAGATTAAACTTTGTAATCGAAAAAGTCGGTTACACCGAAATCTGAACGCTCTTATGCTACAAATTTTGAATTTATTTTGCTTGATTTGTAGTCATAATTCAAAGACTGACACTGGTTCAACGTCTAGCTCCATACTCTATTCAGTGCGTTCCAGTCACTAATGGTACGAGAAAAGAAGGAATACATGTAAGCATCTGTGCGACACCTTATTGCGCGATTCTTATCTCCTGCTATTGCCGCCCAAACATTTTGTGAATAAAGTATTTCTTCGCAGTCGTAAATGAAGGTGGGTATTCGAATGTCTACCTATAAATTCAAACAAATTTTTTTCGTCGATCTGCCACACATTTCCAGCACAACTTCACAGTCAGTTCAATGATTTTGTAAGGGCTATAACAATCGGTCAGATTGCGAGCGGCTCTTCTCTGTTATTTCTCGGTACTAGTAATGAATTCTTTGCGATACGGATCCCATACAACACACAAGCATTCCAGATGCTAATGCACGAGAGTTTTATACGCTGGGACCTTTGTACATGCGCTACAATTCTTCAAAATTCGACTAATGCATCCCAGTCTAGAATTAGTTTTATGTTCATCCGAACTTGTGTGCTGATCTCCACTCATGTTGCCCCGTACTAGCATGTCAAAATAAAGGCCCGGTCAAACAGAACGCGGGCAGCCCGCGTGGACTCTGTGGTACATAGTATTGCATCAGCCTAGTCAAACAGAGCGCGGCCTACCGCGCGGCGGAAGCCCAGTCCGCGGCGGGCGGCGTGCAGGTTGTGAATTCCACAGAGTCCGCGGCGGGCAGTGGTGGACGAGTTAGAAAGTCTCATTCAATGCGTTCGAGAATAGTTATTTTTATAAGAATCTCGGCATTCCCGAGTACAAAAACATGCCAAGAAAGCAAAAACGTGGAATGAAATATCTGAAAAGCTCAACCAGACAAGAAAGTATACATTTATTTTATACGGCATTTTTTATTTTCCATAACCCATAGATGCAATAATATATTAGTATCAGTTGATCTTTCTCTCAATCCACTTGCGGTTGAGAAAGCATTGGCATGTCGATTTGTTATTATTGTGTCACCTTGTAGTTCAATTTCAGTGAACTGTTTTGTGTAAGGCAACATGTAGCTTTGACAGCTTCGACTGCGCTATCTACATCCAACTCTTTAGGCCAAAATAAATAAATATATATATATATATATATATATATATATATATATATATATATATATATATATATACGCCACGTCTGAGCTAAACTTCCAACGGTATTTTCTACTACACGTCGTACCCTACAAAGATGTTGAATATTTTCCCCCTTCATCATTTACAACTGTAGTTTTTTCAAAAGGGTGCATTAACTAAATTTGTAGTTTGAATCTTCCATCGCCTAAAAATACGTGAGGAATGGGCGTGTCTGTATCAGGTAATGGTTTAGGCGGCAGGATAGTTTCGTGAAGTATAAACTGACTTTATCGCCGTGAACTATTTAAAGCGAGCAGAAGAAGCAATTCTTCTTCGTCGGATGAACTGCTGGACACGTTAATAAGGAGAGGGCAGACTCAATTTTTAAAAAAAATGAACTACCCCTTCCTTCGTCCACGATTGCTTCAACACTGGTCCGCCTTTCAGCTGCCCGCGCTCTGTTCGTCCACTACAACTTCGGCGGACTGCCGTCAGACCGCCGCGTTCTGACCGCGCGGGCAGTCCGCGCTCTGTTTGACTGGGTCTTAAAGGGTCATCATAAAAGAATGGTGGTGTTTTGGATTAAATAAAAACAGAAATATATACAGATGATGTTTACTTATTGAATTTGTCGTCTTAAACAATTTTTTACACATTTAATAAATTTCAATTTGTCGCTTCCCGAATGATACTCAGTTACTACATAAACGTTGGAAAACATATCTTTTGTTACGGTTGTCATTGCTTCATTAATCCTTTCCTTTAAGGATTGTAGGTCACAATTTTTTTTTTTTTTGAATAAACAATGTTTCTGATTTACCGCTACAAGAAAAAAAATCGCAAGGAGGCCAGGATGTAGATCTTTTCCGGGCTATCCATCTGTCTGCAAGTTTTTCATTCAATGTTAGGCTGAGAAAGGCATTAAAACCGAGTGTGGTGGGTGAGTGGTTAACGCTCTGGCCTCGGATTCGGGGGAAGGCGTTTCGAATCCTCGTCCGGGCATCCAGATTTGGGTTTTCCATGGTTTCCCCAAATCATTTTAGGTGAATGTCGGGATGCTTCCTACAAAAGGCCATCGCCGAATTCCTCCCCGTTCCTTGTCCCCAGCCTTAACCCGTCTCTAATGACCTCGACATCGACGAGGCGTACAGCCAAAAGTAAAAGAAAAAAGGCTTTAAAGTGTGGGGGTGTGTCGTCTTGTTGGAAGTGAATTCGTTGTATGTTTTCTAGTTCATCCAGCTGAGGAAAGCAATAATTATTTAACATACCGAGATACACGAGTCCATTAGTAGTCTTTTTAGAAAATTATAAATTACGGGATTTTTCATCGCACCCCATCAAATATTAATTTTAGGCGGGTCACGTCGTTTCTCAAAGATTACACGTGGTTTTTAGATCCTGATATTCGTTCAATGTACATGTTAACATACCCACTTATAAATAATGTAACTTCGTCTGTAAAAATTATATCATCTAATAATGATTGGTTTTCATTAACTTTAACATTTCTACAGCGGAATTGAAACTTTACTCTCTCCATCTTTAGGTTCCAATTCATGCAGTAGCTGGATTTTATACGCGTGTAATTTCAGTTTTTTGTGTGAAACTTTGTGAATTGTTGTTTTCGGAATTCTCAACTCGAGGCTTCGACTAGCGATAGACTTGTTAGTTCTTCTGATTGTCGAATTAGTTCAACCGTTTCGCCTGTTATTCACGGTCTGCCAGTTGATTTCTGCTCGATAACTTATCCAGTTTCTTTGAATTGATTGTACCAACGTTATATATCATTCTCGTGTGGCGAATCTTTTCCATATTCACGTCGAAATTCACGGTGAACTGAAATTGCACATTTTTCTTTGTTAGCGAACGTAGTAACATACTACATACGCCACAGCAACAATATTCAACATTAATTGACGTTACAACTATTACTACACAAACTTATAGTTTGGAGGCTATCAGGACTGCCACTATTACGCCTCAAACCTTCCCTACTGTCTTCGACTGAATTTCTGAAATAACACCATTCTTTTATTATGACGCTGTACTTAGCGGATTCAGCGGCATTATCAGAAGTGGCAATGCTATCTTCTCTTCATGCACTAGGGTCTTCTTTTTGTTCGTTATGCGCTTTCCCTTGCAGTTTACTTCAAGATGCGATTTATCGCACCTTGCATAGGTAGCGTTGAGATAGCTCTGAGTTTTGGAACAATCGTCGAAGCTCGTTACTTTCTTATGGATAACTGCATTAGCAAACAATATCAACCCGTTATTAACGTTGTATCCAAGATCATATATATATGTATATATATATATTAAAAAAAAACTTCCTTGCTGGACACCCGACGTAACATCTAGGTTAGCAGAGGTTTCCCCTTGAACGATGAAATACTACGATTGGCCCGTTAGTCTTGTTTACCCAGATTCTCTATCTTGCCATCTGAGTCGATATAATCAGCTGGATGGGTACAGCTGTGCCCTTAAATGAATTGTACACTTTAAAAAGATCCTGATCAGAGTTACCTAAGTATTTTTGTGTTATTTCAGATTTTGCTTTTGTTTCTTCTCTCCCTTTTATTTTTTCTAAGCACGTAGGTCAACTTTGGCACACTTTGGTAACTGAACAAACCTAACAGAGCTGAAATCCGTGCAAGTTTCTCTCAGCGAGGTAAAAAAAAATCGAGTGCTTGATTTTCTTTTGCTACACAGTAATCTCATCACTGAGAAGAGTTATCGTTGCAATATCGCATCCCGCAAGCAACGTTAACATTTTTATTTCATGTTACACCTTTTTGTCTTAATTTTTGTTCTGGTTTAATTTAAAGCATCGCACTCAGTAATTTCGCAGTACTTTATAGCTTCTCTGTGGTTGTAGGAGCTATGTAATATCCCAAGTCTTGTGTTCAGTGTCACCTATACGTTTACAGATGCATGAATATAATCTGTTCAGTTGGCCTAATGCTATTTCCGTATTCTTAGAAATCTGTTCGAAGTTCAAACCGACTTAGAATGACCATAACGTTTCTTAATAGCTGGGTATAACTGCACGTCTTCACTTAATTGTAGAACATCACAGAGACCATCTATTTACTGGAGTAGCTGGCAGTTCACTTTCATATCAGGTTGGATATGAATATTGGTGACTATGTCCGGAAACAATATGATGGTGATTCTTGTCGAGCAATGGTAGATGTCTAACAGAAACGGACATGTACGATGAGATTCTATACTATCTCCATTTTCATTGGCAGTCCATTATTCTTAACATCCCCAGTAACGCTTTTAGTACGGTGACAATTTCTGGATAGTTCATGTCATGGCGTTATTAAAATTCCGCTGCTGTATTTAGTCATCATCCGAAGCTTATTTTCCCGTCCCAAGAAAAGTGTCCTCAAGTCCTGCAAAGATAAGTTTTTGATACTATATAGAAAATGGATAAAAATTACTCCTTATTTATGCTTATTTATTTGTTTCTTAATTTATTTCGAATGGCAATTTATTTATGCTGATAGAGCATTTCATTACCCATTTTATGAAAATAATAACATAAAAAATTACCAGTATAAAATGTCATAAGACAAGGATGACGTCCTCGATAAACTCTTTTACATTCCACGTCATAGAAACAAAGTTTTGGGATGAAATTGATTCAGTGCGCATTAACATTTCAAAGTCCAAAAAAACTGGGAAAACCTATTTTCAGCGGATGACCTAGTAATTGATTACAAGACTTTACTAGTTTACTAGTAGATGTGCACTGAAGTGCCAAAAGGCATGGAACAGGAAGATGCAAATATCCAAATGGCGGTTGCACCGCTGAAGAAACAATGTGCCGTGCAGTGTCGAGGCATTCATTTGTACTCTCGTGAGTCGTATGGAAGGTTTTCTGACACAATTATGGCCGCACGCACGAATTAACAGACTTTTAACGCAGAATGGTTGTTGGCGCCAAATGTATAGGGAACTAGTTTCGTAAGCGTGGACTTAGAATTTGATTGCTACAATTGGAAATACAAAGCTGAAACAAAACCGAGTCGGCATAATATGACGGGAACGCCATTGATATACCATTCTACCGTCGAACCTGTCTCATGACTAAAACTGTTATTCTTACCGGAAAAAAGTATCCTATTTCCTTCCTAAAGATACAAAATATTTCCTTGTCATCGATATACACATACAGTCGTCAAAACGTAACAAAAAGACGGAGACTTACTTTCGCATATATAACATTATTAGTTTAGATCACACACAAACTGCCTGTGGAACCAGTATACCGTTAATAAAGTAAACGCTTAAGGCACTGTTCTACCGCCTACGATTTGCGACGCATTCCAGCCCAGAATGTATTGGACCTACATTTCAACATAGTATCCTTACTACAAAATACCAGGCTTGGCCCAAACTATGAAAAACAATTATTAAATTTGTTTGCTGCCGGTGGAGTTTGAACCCGAAGCCACACGGAAATTTTTTGATGAAGCAAGCACCTTACCCACTGCGCTGCCAGCCTTCTCTATCGATATGCATTACAGAGATTTATATATATTATGCCTCTGTCTTTCACAGTTCAGATAGTTTTCATAATTCAATGACAATATGTATTACTATATAGAAAATGTTTCCTATAGTCCATCCTAATGACAAATAACATCATCTTGTCAAATTTCATCACGATCGGATTAGCCGTTTAGCCCAAGAAACGTAACAAACAGAGAGAGTTATTTTCGCATTTATAATATTAGTATAGATTGCATTTCGGAAATTGTTCGTGAATTCAACATTGCTCGATACACAGTGTCAAGTGTGTGCCGTGAATATGTAATTTCCGTCATTACCTTCCGCCATTTACTGGGAATACGAAAGAAAAAATGAAGTTGCAGCATAAAGCCTACAGTTATTCAGTGGTATTGATGCAGAAAGCAATTAAGCTTAGGATGCTATTATGATAAGTATCATCGATCAACCTAAGAAAACATTTCTCCAGATGCATCGTAGCCGGTAGGAATATTTACGATGATGCTGAATATATACTGTATACACAAAATCTCAATTATTGATTTTATGTTTAATTCTCCTGCTTCTTCATATACGTATAAAATATTTACCCGCGAATTCCCACGAGGCTAATAACATTGGTCGACAAGGTTTTCCTCACAAGAAATTTGATTACTGAATCTAGTGCATTTTTTTCAACTGAATTAAGATATGTAGTCAGATTTTTTTCCATCAGGTACAGTTTTTTGTGACAACTATTTTAAAAAAATAATTGATTTTAGCATTCTCTTTGACCTGTCGTAGGAACATAGTTAGGGCGCTTCCATTAATTACATGAGGAATTTTTCCGGAATTCCCCCCCCCCCACCCCTGCTAATCAATTTTTTTTAGCTCTCCTGTCCTTCAAATATCAAAAACCTCACGTAATTAATGGACGCCCCCTTATAAACTTTGCTTTTGCTGTCAAGTGGGTGATTTTGATAAGAGCTGGACTCCAAATGTATGCTGTGTTTCGTGTGTTAGACTATTGACTGGGTGGAAAAATGGTATACATCATACGCCATTTGCAATTCCCACGATTTGAAGGGAACCGAAGGCACATCTTATTGTTATTTTTGTTTAACAAATATTAAAGGAATCAAATCTAAATGAAAATAGACAGTTAATGAGGCCTGTCTTATACAATAAAGATTTCCCTGTATCAGTATATGCAGATAACACCTTAACTAGTTACTCTGATTCTGACCTAGCTCAAACTGAAAATGATTCAGATGATCATGATTATAAAAATGATCCTACATGTGAAGGCAGTAGATGTTCATCAGAGCCATACTTTCCCAGACTCAAAGATGTAAGAATATGTATTTATCGCAGCCGCCATAGTGATTTTAAAGACTGCTTTTCTGAAGAAAATGGTATTGTGTTTTGCAATGATATTGGTTCTGTTATGGAAACTCTTGGGCATCAACACCGGCCAGATGAATGGCGATTGTTCATAGACTCGTCTAAAGTTAGTTTGAAGGCTGTCCTGCTACATGTTGGCAATGAACTTCCATCAATACCTGTAGCGCATGCCGCTGATATGAAGGAGACATGTGAAAATATAAAACTAGGTTTAGAAAAAATCCAATATGAAAAATATAAATGGTATATCTGTGGTGACTTAAAATGGCCGAATTCCTTCCCGTTCTATGTCCCCAGTCCCATCCCGCATCTAATGACCTCGACGTCGACGAGGCGTAAAGCCATAAGTAAAAAGAAAAAATAGAAAAAAAGCAGATATAGGAAGTTTCACTACGTTATAAAATTATGGCTTAAAAGTGAATCTCTTATCCCTGGCCAGAAAAATGTCACATGTCCCTTAAGTGACTCCTGAAAAATATATTTACCACCATTGCAAATTAAATTAGAACTAATGAAAAATTTCGTAAAGGCTACAGATAAACTTTCTGATGGGTTCTTGTACTTGAAATTAAATTCCCGATCCCCCCCCCCTCCTCCTTTTCTGTGGTGAGGTCTGTTTTTTTTTTTTTTTTTTTTTTTTTTTTTTTTTTTTTTTGTAGCTCTCCTGCTTCCTAAGGGGGCATCCATAAATTACGTGAGGTGTTTTTCCGGATTTCCGGACCCCCCCCCCCTCTGTTGAGATTTCGTGAGATCTGGTCCGGACCCCCCCACCCTCTGGTGAGATTGGTCCGTGAGCCCCCCCCCCCCCCAGATATCGCCCTCGTAACTATTTGAAACCTTTTTTTTTCAGGTGTCACCCTTCAAAATCAGTTTTTTTCGACGAAATTCCCCTTAAAATCGCCTTTCGTGCAACTTGTATATCTTTTTTTTTTTCCAAACATCGCGTGAGTTTTCCGTTGCCACCCCCCCCCCTTTTGGTGAAATTTCGCCGGACCCCCCCCGATTTCACCTCACGTAATTTACTGTATGTATGCCCCCTAAGGCGGTTAGACCCCCCTAAAGTCGATATCCGCGTCGTTTGTGGACATTTTTTTTTTTTTTTTAACTCTACTGTCCTTCGAGAATTTCAAAAGATGACGTGAGATTTCTGTTGACCTCTCCCCCTCCCCCCTTGGCGAGATTTGGTGAGATTACGCTGGACCCCTCCCCCCTTCTATTTCTCCACACGTAATTATTGGACGCCCCTCAAAGTCAGTGATGCTAAACAAATGAAGGAATTTTTATAGGATCACTAATACGGTCGTTAATGGCCCATTAACATTTTAATGGACTGTTAAATTCACTAGTAAAAGCAGCCTGGCACCACAAAGCAGAAAACTATCGTGACATAGGGTCTGATCTTCTGAATTCTTATGATGCTGTGGGATGCAACATGTCCTCAAAAGTTCTCTTCATGGACTCTCACTTAAACTTCTTCCCGGAAATTCGTGGGGCTGTCAGTGATGAGCATGGTGAGCGTTTTCACCAGCAAATTTCTACGATGGAAAAGAGGTACCAAAGCAAGTGGGGTTCTAATATGCTGGCTGACTTCTGTTAGACCAAAAAGAGAGATGTTCCATATGGAAAGTATGCCCGAAAATCACTATCTACCAGTTTCTAGGCAAGTCAAAATGAGTAGTATATCGGAACGAAGACTTTCCCGGCGTATGACTGCAATGTAGTCTTCACGGGTGTACCGCCGGATAGTGTTGTGGAAACACAATATTTCGACGGCTGGCTCTGCCGTCTTCTTCAGGTGATGAGACATGTGTAATGGTCGGCTGACCCACAGCTACTGAGATGGTTCGGGTGCCGCTCTTCCTTATATACAAGTCCGCGTGGCCTCGGCGATGGCTTACTATGAGCCAGGCCCGCAACCAACTGGCGGTTGGCTGCCCGTGGGCGGGGCTAAGGTTCTTGTTCCAGCCCGAGCTAATATGAAGCCCTCTACGACGGCAGCTGGACGGAAGTACAACGTTCTCTGCGGATATTTGCCAAGGCAGGTTTCCATGCCTCACTGAGACATAGACCACTGTCTCTGTTAAATGTGTCGGCCAGTCGAATTTCGATGGCTTCTTTGATGACCGATTCCCAAAAATGTGATGTTCTAGCCAATATCCTAACGTTATTGAACTCTACTTTGTGGCCATGGTCGTACACGTGCTCGGCGATCGCTGATTTGCTATACTGTCCCAAGCGGAGGTGGCGTTTATGTTCTTCACATCGGTTTTCTATTGTGCGGATCGTTTGACCGATGTAGGTCTTTCCACACTCACACGGTATACTATAAATCCCCGGAACTCTTAGGCCAAGATCATCCTTGACTGAACGGAGGTAGTCCCGTATTTTAGCTGGTGGTCGGTAGAAGGATTTTATACCATGTCGTGCGAGGATTCTCGGGGAAAATCGGCAGAATCCTCGCACGACATGGTATAAAATCCTTCTACCGACCACCAGCTAAAATACGGGACTACCTCCGTTCAGTCAAGGATGATCTTGGCCTAAGAGTTCCGGGGATTTATAGTATACCGTGTGAGTGTGGAAAGACCTACATCGGTCAAACGATCCGCACAATAGAAAACCGATGTGAAGAACATAAACGCCACCTCCGCTTGGGACAGTATAGCAAATCAGCGATCGCCGAGCACGTGTACGACCATGGCCACAAAGTAGAGTTCAATAACGTTAGGATATTGGCTAGAACATCACATTTTTGGGAATCGGTCATCAAAGAAGCCATCGAAATTCGACTGGCCGACACATTTAACAGAGACAGTGGTCTATGTCTCAGTGAGGCATGGAAACCTGCCTTGGCAAATATCCGCAGAGAACGTTGTACTTCCGTCCAGCTGCCGTCGTAGAGGGCTTCATATTAGCTCGGGCTGGAACAAGAACCTTAGCCCCGCCCACGGGCAGCCAACCGCCAGTTGTTTGCGGGCCTGGCTCATAGTAAGCCATCGCCGAGGCCACGCGGACTTGTATATAAGGAAGAGCGGCACCCGAACCATCTCAGTAGCTGTGGGTCAGCCGACCATTACACATGTCTCATCACCTGAAGAAGACGGCAGAGCCAGCCGTCGAAATATTGTGTTTCCACAACACTATCCGGCGGTACACCCGTGAAGACTACAGTGAGTAGTATATCATTTAGTTAGATAGTTAGTTACTGATTTTATAAAGATCAAACGAATATCACAAAAAAACTCCGCCTGATGGGGGGAAAACTAAAATGATATTTGAATTTAGCATGAAAATACTTCTAGAATCTCATGTTTTTGTTCTTGTGAAAAAAAAAGTTCGTTTTGTAGCCCAGTGTAATGTTTTATGTCCAAGAAATTGTTAAATTTCACGTCGACTCCAAATACCACAGCAACGTTTGACAGAAACAATACAGACGGAAGATAGTTCTATCAATTTTGACATCTGTATTTAAAAAAAAAAAGTGCGTAACGGGACGTGAACCAAGAACCTTTTACATTGTAGGCAGGTGTATTATCCACTATGCCTTAAAGTTTTCTTGTATGTACTTACGCATTGTAGCTACTTTTGTAATATTATTATAATATGTTTAATACATATCCGTATAAGTTTACAGACATAGTACCAAATTTTCATTGGAAATGTCTCTCGGTGAATTCGATACCGTGACTTACCGAGCTTTTGGCTGTCGACAGCATGTAAAAAACGTTTATTAGATTATAGCATTTGAAAGACTGGATTCTACTAAACTTGGCTTAGTGATTAAGTCTTTAATGATTTTATTATTTTTCCGTGTATCACTTTTTATGATATCCCATGTAATTTTAAATTTATCTCCATAGTCATGATGTTCGCAGTGGAAACTTTTAAGATATTTTAGTAACCTTATTAGAAATTTTGCAATATTGTTTTTTTTTTAGCTTTAATATTAGCATTGTTACTGTTCTTAGAGGCAGTATAAAACACAATTACAGTGTCAAATGTTTATTTTAACGATATAGACAATTTAAAAAAAATTTAAGCGCAGGATAATAATAGCCTCGTTATACACCTCCCCGAAACTCTTAACGTCAGCCAGGTGCTCTTATACGAGTATAAGGCTATGTTAACTCAAGTCACTTTATCGGAGAAGAAATGTGATGGGTGAGCTGCAAATGGTTATTGCTTTTGTGCATTGCTATTTATTTTTTTACTCTACCAATGCCATCTAAGCATCTCGGAAAGACAGAACATTATAACTATTGAAATACCGTGCTTTATATTCTTATCTTGTGCTTCGAACTACTCTATTTTTGCTAACCTTTTTGGTCCTATGCAGCTGCTTAGTAGGGAGGACTAGGGTGCATTGCGACTCCCGTTCATCTCTCATGTCCCCATTTTTCCCCTTTCCCCCTCCACTTCCTCTCTCACCCTTTTCTTCCATTCTTCTTCCCGGCGACGTTACGCAGACGTGCACCAACACGCACAGAGGCTCGGGAATTATGACATCACATTCGGTGCCAGGGGAAATGGCGACCAACTGTCAAAAAACGACTTTACTTCCATCAAAACATGCCACCTCCACATCGGCTGGATAATTTGAATGCTACCATTCACATAATTTAAAATGACATCTCTCTCTCTCATGCTGTATCCTAGCAACCCTGTGACATCTCACGATTTACGGCTGTTGGGAAATCAACGCTCTAGCCTCTTTGGTCACCCTGAAGATACCCCAACCTCAATATGTTACTGTAGTTATAAGTGCTATCATTTAGTTGCTTCACTTTTGGCTAGTGACTTTCCTCGGGAATTCTGAATTATTGAGCATACACTCCCAAGTTTCCCAGTACTCTGGTTTGAGTACCATCACCGTTCTATTGTTTTTTTATGCACCAATGGATGAGTTCGCTTCTTTTCGTATCTCCTGGATCGACTCCCCCCCTCCCCACCCGAAGGTTCTTACGCATTAGATGATAGTTTGGGGTTAGATATATTCAACTGTTTTCTTCCTGTTGTGGTGGGGGCTTTTTGATAATTATTGAATATTAAGATGATTATGAATTTTGATAGCAAGAATCTTGATTGCTGTAGGATTACAGGTAAACAAAGATTAAGTTTTATTCGGTCTTCTGGCATTTACATTGCTGGGTACATTTAATGTTATTTCTAACACAAGATATTGCAACGTTACAAGCAAGCAATACCCAGACCTTACAATTTGCCGAATTAGAGCAAACAATAATTGTTAACTCTTAAGCATTTCAGTTATCAAAGTGATTAATGAAACATCGTGGCGACACAGGCCAACAGATGTTATGCATATACACATATGAATATTCCCAGGGCGCCATTAAAAACAAAATGAACATTATCTGAATAATTTTAAAACCAGGTGCTTTCGGAATTTAATGTTCGATGAAAAAGTTGGCAGCTAGCTCAGAGGACCTGCACAAATAGAGCAGAAATTTTAGTTTCGTGGCGTTTACGGGTCACTAAAGCCTTGTTAAACCGTGGACATTGGCCTGGCGTAATAGAACATTACCATATGTAGACAGCTCCGCGATGATCGCAACACAGCGTGTCACTGTGAGATATCGTTCTCAAAGCGGCACCCAGTGCCGCATCGCATGTCTCGTCAGAGTGTCTGCGATGACTGCTTCAGGCCACTCTCGGCCAAGAAATGTCTCAATGTAACTTCCTTTAGCCACCAAGAAGACGATGGCTCCACCTCTCGCAGTCCAGCGAACATGTCACATGAAAAAAAAAAAGAAGCTCTGGATTTTGTTTTGTAACCCCCGACGCTGTACAGCATTGGTGGGATAGCGTACGCAGAAATCACGTGATGTCCAGAGCATTCGCTATTAGCTTTTCGCTTCGCTCCCACTTGAGGGAGACCATCGCGTCTTTACTTCAGAGGACAACGCCCTGGCCTTGAGCTAACGGCACCTACGCGTCGCATTCGGCACCCCTATGGTGCTCACGGCGACTCCTTGTCGCCAGCCTTCTCTGGCCACGCAGGCGTTCAGATTTTGTACTGACCGTCAGAATATTTAATTATTTCACACTTCATTTGCTCCTTCAAAAAAGCACCCTTGCATTGCCAAAAGTTATTTACAAATCTTTGGGCCCCCGGGCTTCGTACGAATAAATTAACCTAGGACTTGAATAAAAAATAATTTACACTGAATAAATAATCTGAATATAGTAAATCGAAGACTATATATTCATGGAGTGTTGTATGAACGTTCACACTACACTGTGATTTTAAGTTTGAATCAATATTGCAATATTCGTTTTCGGTGCTCATCCTTCTTTCTCTTATACTTTCATTTCTTTGTTCAAATCCTTCCTTAATAAATTCAGCTTTTATTGTAAAACCCAGCATGTTTCGTATTTTCTTCTAAGGAACCCACCCTCTTTGGCATACTATTATTGTTTCATCAACTTAGCCAAAACTTTTGTAAACCAATTATATACAGTATTTTTCTGTTTGGCTTATAGGATACGTGTGAAGTGCTTCATCAGGATCAGATAAAATCTGGAGGTTCGTGTGACGCCACACCAACTTAAAAACAATTTTTTTTAAATTTCAAGCTCGAATTTCTCGCTCACTAATTCTCTGACCAGTACTGGTCCAACATAAATAAACAGTAATTTTTATGGGCTTTCAGAATAACAAACGTGGACAGTATTTTTTCCCCTTGTTTTAAAGTATACGTGTGCAGAGATTCAACGATAAAACTATGGAATTGTACAGGGCGTTCGCCGGGAAACGCAACCCACTGTTAGCGCTACAAGGAAGAAACTGCTCCCGGCGAGCGAGCGGTCAGCTTCCGGCATTGTTCGACCGTCGGCCGCGGACTATTTCATAATAATTACGCTTCATAAACTTATATGTGCTAAGCATTTAAATGTGACGTAATTCATTAGCTTACCTTATAAAAGATGCTGGAAGTGTTGACCCTCTTGTGTAATGCACATTTCACATCTTCTGAACATATTTCGAGACACACGCTGCCCTAACTGACTTAATGATTTTTTGGGTGACTGTTCTAGTCGAAAAGCGATATCGTCAATTTTCTCCTCTGTGAGAATACGGTTGACCCACAGTCTCTTTTTGTTAAAAAATGAACCCGTTTCTCTTACTTTTTTAACCAGACGCAGAATTGTTGATTTAGCTGGCAGTAAAGCGCCAGGAAATTCGCGACGAAATTTACTGCGACACTTTTTAAACGACTTCTTCTTCACATATGTATCGTAGAGAAATATTCTTTGTTGCAAACTGTAACGTACCATAATTTTACTCACACTCAAACACGGTACAGATTAGTAAGAGTATGAAGCCCCAAACCAGCCAAACCGCAAAGAAACGTTTATTCACAACACTGATTAATAAGAGACTGAAGTCACAAACTAGCTACAATGCAAAGAAACCGTTCTTAACAGTGTAAGGGTCCCATTATACTGTGTCACTGCACTGTTGGGGCAGCGGAGGTGTTAAACAGTGCGGTGATTCACGGTGCCGTGTGGCGGGAGTTGCTGGCACGACTGACCGAGCAAGTTGCCGACGGCAACAGACTGGGAGGGTAGCGTTTTCCGGCGAACGCTCTGTATAAAGAACGTACAAATATACATATATCCATTTTCATAAATATATAGATTAATAAAGCAGTGTTCCGAGTTATACACAGGGCACCCCGAGTTTACACTCATTATTACCGTCCCAAACCGAACCCCAGCTACTCACCACCCAGCAGCCGCCCCCTCCGCAGAATTAGGCCATCTAAAGAATTACCCAGCATTACAGCTAGGATGGTGAGGCGAGGCGTCCTTCAACACTCATGAAGGGTACCCATGGGGAACGACGCGAATGCGGCGCCCGCTACGAATCAGGCCGAAGATCTTCCAAAACCTGGCACTCTATCTTACTCCTGCGAGCGTCCGGTCCCACCAACGCCCCCATACGGGGACGCAGCGGTAGCCGTAGTGGCCGAACGCCACAATAGTCACTGATGAGCATATGTTCCCGCACACCCGTCGAAGCTTCATAGCACGACCACGCCACAGCAGTCCGAAGGCCGCCGCATCGATCAAGGGTAGTGCTGCCAATCCCGGGTCGTATATTCGGATCCCGGCGCTAGCAGTCTCCACTTATATAGATGATCAGCAAGACACTGGTGCTTACCGGCGGCAAGGAGCACCAGATCACTTGATTCCACTCGAGGTACGCAAAGGAAATTGCGCTGTATTTAATGAAATTATATACCACCTTCTTGGATCAAGGAAAATTACCAGCCGAATGGAAGACCTCCATCGTAAGTTCAGTGTTTAAAAATTGGAACGTTAAAATTCTCAAAATTATAGGCCGATCTCGTTAACTTCAATATTTTGCTCGATTTTAGAACACATCATCTATTCAAATGTCATGCGGTTTTTGGATGAAGGTGAGCTTTTAAACCAAAATCAACATGGATTCAGAAAAGACCGACGTTGCGAAACACAACTTGCACTTTTAATTCACGACTTATGCCGTATTATAGATGAGCAGTCCCAGGTTGATTTAGTTCTATTACATTTTAAAAATGCTTTCGACACTGTGCCTCACACTAGGTTACTTAGGAAACTTCGTGATTACGGCATATGTAGACAAATATGCGACTGAGTTGCAGACTTTCTGAAGGGCAGAACACAGTGTGTAGTTCTCGACGATGAGCGTTCATCACTTACTGAGGTGAGGTCCGGGGTTCCCCAGGGAAGCGTGATAGGGCCTCTGTTGTTTCTCATATACATTAATGATTTGTGTGACATGATACGGGGGATGAAAAGATTATTTGCCGATGATGCTATTACTTATCGTGAAATCAAAACCCAGAACGACTGCGCTTTGTTACAAGACGATATTATGAAAATAATTGCGTGGTGTAAAGACTGGCAGTTGGAGTTAAACGCTAAAAAGTGCCAAGTCATTTGTGTAAGTAAAAAGGTGACACCATTTAGCTCTGAATATACAATTATTGGTACTGTACTTAGAACGGTAGTTTCCGCTAAATACCTAGGGGTAACAATTCGTAATAATTTGTCGTGGAATGAGCATATCGAGAATGTAATTGGGAAAGCAAATCGTATGCTCCGATTTCTAGGTCGTAATTTAAATCAGTGCACTCCGGAAGCAAAATCGATTACATACAAGTTACTAGTGCGTCCTCACTTAGAATATTGTTGTTCCGTATGGGGTCCCCATCAAAAGGGGTTAATGGAGGCATTAGAGAAGGTCCAAAGAAGAGCCGCCCGATTCGTGACAGGTATATATAGTTGGAGGGAAAACGTAAGTGCGATGTCGAAGGAGTTAGGTTGGGAAGACCTGGAATACCGAAGCTAATTGGAAAATTCATGACTGACGTATTTCGGAATGACACACAAACAAATATTGCTACCAGCAACATTCATATCTCGAAATGACTGCGAAAATAAGAAAAATCAGGGCCAGAACCGATTCATTTCTGTACTCATTTATTCCACAAGCGATTAGGGAATGGAATAGAAAGGATTTACCGGGCGAGTAAACTTAAAATCCGACACGAGTAGCTTTCGATAAAGCACTCCGGCCATCCTGATCTGGGTTTTCCATGGTTTTCCCGGATCACTTCAGGCGAATGCTGGAATGGTTCCTCACAATAGCCCATGGGCGCCTCCTGCCATATCCCGTATATCTTGTTCCGCGTGGCTGCGTCGACGTAATGTTTCCTACCAGGTTCTAGAGTGGTACTCTACCGCCTTCGCCTAGCTCAGGGATTGATCTTCCCCTCGCTTGAACCACAGAGATCCATAGTGGAGCCGCGGAAGGCGGAGGGGGTTGTCTCGGGTACCTCTGGAGCGCCGCTGTCCATAACCATCCCGTACCTTAGTGGAAAATCTTCTCCCCCAGGGAACGTAAATTGATACAGCCCGTGCCATCTGGCTGGCATATTTATGTCCGCAGCTAGATGTCGTGGAGGCGTACTTTCTACGTGCAGGTGGTTATGACACCACAATGCTTCCTAGTTTCTACAAGCGTTTAATCGTCCGTGAAACATGTCCTAGCGTAGAAGTGCTTAATGTGGCCACCGCCAGAAAGTAAAACCGAAGTTTATAATTCACACAGCTAATTGTGTTTGCCCCCGATAGTAAGTGAAATATTTATTGTACTTTTATGAACAGGAAGTAGTGTGATAAGGCCGACTGTACACACATCATTTCTCTCACGTGCCAGGGTAACAGGTCAAAGTCGTAGGCCACGCCAAACACTAACATAGCAGACCTATATCTGTTAGCAATTAACCTTCCCCAGGTTCGTTCCCCCCCCCCCCCCGGGACAACCATTCGTTTATTTCCCTCCTATCCTTAACATGCTTTTGTTTTTTTGTTTTGTTTTGTTGGCTTATCTCTCAATCTAGATTTGGGCATGCGTGGTGTAACATAAAGAAGACTAATTGGCAGAGTATTTAGTTAAATAACACCACTTTACAAACCTTGCACGTTTATTTAATTTTCTTTAGTTAATATTCTTATCACTGATTTTACTTCAAGCTTTACCTGCTGTACATTGTTTTTCTCTTGTTTGTGTGATTTAAGATTGGAACCACATTCTTCAGATTTTCTTTTTCTATAATAGTTGTAGTAATAATAGGTGACAGTGAAATCATCACTAGATGAAACATTCGGTTAGAAGCCAAAACAAGGATGGTTGTCAGATCGACGCTCACCATGGTTAGAGGCAGACTGAAAAGATTGTATCTGTTTATAGTATGCTCAGTTTGTGGTACTAGGTTGCCTGCGGGTACTATACTCTCAGGCAGTACAAATTGTTGATACACAATTACCCATCGCGTCGTCTCGGAACTGCACAGTGTGAAGATGGCCTTAATGTTAAGTGGCCGGCAACCCCCTCGTTCTAACATCTGTTGCCCACCTATGTTCCAAATCATTTACACCTTTAGCCTGTCGCCTATGAAGAACGATGTTGGGTAACTTTATATACATTAAGTCTACAAACCACATAAAGGTTTTATTTTTGACGGATAAATATACAATACATTTCCAGGAGAGATCTGTTATATGAAAGTTGTGCGGAATTTGACGAACATTTCTGACTTCGAACAGCCTTGCCATATGTGAATGACGAGTCTCTAAAATATATTTCCTTACCTAGTGGATAACGTATTAATGTTCGGGACTGGCATTCGGTGGAATGCAGGCTCGATCCCCTGTAAGAGGTCACAAAGATCATAGACCACCCACATCCCTGTAGCGACCGCAGTGTTTTCCTCGTATGATCATAGGATATAAAAAAATATCTGGGCGCTTCATAAATATTTCCGGTTACATTTTGGCATCATTGGAGTTGGATCACTGGCACACTACGATGATCGTAAACGAATATAGTATGCGGTCTCCTGTCGTAAAACTAGGGGCTTGGGGACCGAAACATCCACTGAGCCCAAAGGATGAGTGATTTACTCTCGGGCCCGACTTTACAGTGGATGCGGGTTCGATTTCCGTTTCAGCCATCCTGATTTCAGTTTTCATTGGTTTCCCGAAAAATCTCCAGGTGAATATCGCGATGGTTCCTTGGAAAGATCGTGGCCGGAACCCTTCCCGTTCCTTGCCTCCAATCCTCTCTCGAATCCAGTGACGTCAACGAGCTGTAAAACGCAAAGAAAAAACTATATGTCCTTTTAAAATCTCGGTTTCGGTTGGAAATGGTGGCTATGTCTAACGTAAAATCAAAGATTGGATAGGGTAATTTATTGGGAAGTAGAGATGAAAAATTAGACACAAGCCATAAGCGACAACGCTATACCCCATAATTGCAGATATATCACAAACTGTTGATACCTGTGCCTCCAATTTGCACAGTAGCGATCGGTAACAACTACGGTGTGTCGCGCTATGATCCAGGCAACTGATGCACCAACGAAAGGCCTACTAATCGGAACACTATAAAAGGAGAGTACAGAATGACTTAGGACTATTACTCAGTATTTAATTAGAGCCATTATCTATTATCTCTTCGCCGAAATAAATATTATTTGCTGGCTGCGTGATATAATTCAAATGCATGGGTGAGTGAGGGGGAATAAACGATAACGGTTGTGAATGTTTATTTCTGTTTAGTAAATTAGTCTTACGGAATCTTTAATATTTTATGTATTTATGTCAAATGAGTATACGGGAAATATCAACTTTTGCTTGACACAGTCTTCGTATGAAATTGTTTTGTGTTTCATAGCAATAAAGTTATGTTAAGTTTCACATAAAGTAAAATGATCCCGCTGGTAGCGGTGATACAGAACGCATTTGTCTGTAAGACTGTAACAATCATCTTGCTGGTGAGTTTTTCCGATACCGATAAGGCTTACGATAGTACCTGGCGTCAGTGAATTTAAAGGGGTTTTGTGAATTTGTTTTTCTTCGAAAACAGTCCCTTTTTTACAATCGTTCTTATCATAGCGTTACTATTAGGTTGTAAATTATTGGACCTTTTTATTAAAGTGTACGGTGTTCGTCAAGTTTCAGTTTTAAGTGTGACACGTTTCGCTGTCACTATTAACAACATTTCCTCTATAACGAGTCTTACCCCGAAATACACATTTGTAATCAACTTCGCTGTTTTTTTGTTCATCATCTAGCTTACGAGTTGCTGAGAAGCAGTTGCAATTCGGCAGATTAGATGAAAGATCACATAGCACTGGTTTTGGACTGTCTATGGAGAAAACCCGCTGCGTTCTTTTTTTATATATACCTTTAACAGAACCTCTTCTTGTCTTGAGGAACGCCGTTTTGACTTTTAATGAATCTGATCGGTTTTTTTTGTCCTCTTTTATGTGTGAGATTTGGCCGGTTACCTCAGCTATGTAATGTAGAAGCCAGAGGCATAAAGGCTCTAAATGTTTCTATAGTAGGTCATTAGGTGCAGATCCTACTGCTTACTGCAATTGTAATGATCCTTTGTTCAGTCGTGGTTATAATGTGGCTGCATTGTTTATTCTTTGTGGCGTGATACAAGCCGAGCCGATATTAAACACTGACGCGACAGGTGCTTTATGCACTTAGAATAAAACGAATTAAGAATTATTTATTTATATTTAGTGCGATTTTCAGTACTTGTGTATTCTCGTTCGTGCAGTTCAAGTAAATGCAACTTGGCCGAAATATAAAACACATTCATTTTCTAGGTCCGACTTATGAGCGAAGTTGACCATGCGTTATTACTTTTTCTATTAACATTCGGGATACATTGATGTATATGGAAAATAAGATGTGGCTGTTTGTTGGGACATTTCGAACTGTCCTTAGACCCGGGTCAGTAAGGGAGGTAAATGGGTCAGTGTTTCCATTTTTCTGTGTATCGCGTAACCCTTGTGTTATTCTGTTTGTTATATGTGTATCTCTCAGATAAAAATGAGTTCCATCCTGGCATTCGCGAGAGGAGTACGGGAAACCGTCTAAAAACTGTAATGGGGATGGCCTGTACGCATGCAACGGCAAGATTTCAAATCACGTCAGTCTTGCTTTAACACCCTCAGCTAATTTATTGGTAGGGAAATAAACACAGGAAAGATGTGTTAAATATACACTGTCATGCTTGTTCAACATGCTGGTGAACCATCCATTAAGGCTTTTCATAACAGCGGGGCGTCCTCAGGTAGTACGTGGACGTGTAGAGCCAGCTTTTCCCTTGCCCATTTAACCTGTAGGATCAGAAACAGTCTGCAGAATGATGAATTTCCATTGGTGGCCTTGTGTCATAATAAATGAACATTGCTTATCGTGTCCACAGATTAGCAACATTCATGTAAAATAGTTCCACTTAGCAAGCGCTTGAATCCTGAGGAATCGTTGGTTATTGTACGATTTTCTAAATACTCTGATTATTTTCCCCTTTTGCTGCTGTTAAATGCTGCTATTAGAATGCTCATCAACGAAGGAACTCGCTCTTTGCATACCACACTTGCATGATCAGTCGGTTTTCCAGCTCTGTTTTAGAGAAAGGTCTTACTATTTCACATATGAAATTTCGCTGTCACGGTGTTATGTATTATTGACGTATTGGCAGAATATTTATGATTACAGTGCCTTGTGAAGAGTTGTGGGCTTGATGCGGGGAAGGGTATTCGTAGGATTAGATGTTTGGCCCCTGCAGGGGCCTGGTACGCAAGTGCCAGGTACGGGTTTGGCGAACCCGCGGTGCCCGAGCTGGAAACTTGTGAGCGCCGCAAGTTTCCCACACCGTAAGCTCCTACCATGCTTCAACGACCACCGTAAGGCGTGGCGGTGGAACGTTGTGTGCCTAGGAGAACGGGAATCTTGGCTTCATCGCCCGGATTGCGAGGACGGAACAAACCTCTATAAAAAACCCCTCAACCTCAAGGTCAGACACGTGCCGAGGAGGCGAATGAGTGATGAGGAAAATCACCCGCTAAAGTGCAACCTCAGGGGCACCTGCGCACCCCTGTTGTATTAGCATTTCCTTCTATATTGTTTTTACTCGTGGGACCAAAATTAAGACTCACAATAAAAACAAAAAAACCCTGCAGTACGGGTGTGCCGCAGAATAATCAAAATACACCCAATTCTAAGAAGAGGGTGAGGGTTGATAGCCCCCCCTCTTCAGATAGTAATAGTAACAGAAAAGTTTGTTCGCTTGCGAATGCTTTTATAGTTATGCAACGAGTGGAAGGATCTTTAGAAAAAGTTTCACCTTTTTATATTTCTAAGGGTTTAGAGGGTCTGGTAGGGACCCTAAATACCATAAAAAAGCTGAGGAACGGGACGCTGCTGCTGGAAACAACTTCCAGTAGGCAAGCTACCCAACTCCTGAACTGTGAGAAGCTCGGGGAGTTCGCCGTTACCTGCGAACTCCACAAATCCCTTAACAGCAGCAAAGGCGTTGTCACCTGCCGTGACTTAGTTGACATAGGGACCGAGGAACTTGTTGAGGAGTGGAAGGAACAGAAAGTGGTCGAGGTACGTCAGATCACTCGAAGGGTAAATGGCAGTATTGAAAAGACTGCCACCTTCGTCCTGACGTTTGACACTCCAGTACTGCCAAAGAACATCAAAGCAGGGTACATTAATTTGAACGTCCGTCCGTATGTTCCGGACCCGATGCGCTGTTTCCAGTGTCAGCGGTTCGGACATACGACGGCGTCATATAAAGGAAAACCAACCTGTGGTAATTGCGGGAAGGGCGCACATGAGCCGGGTGTTGGTTGCACGCTCCCACAGGTGTGCGTCAACTGCTCCGGGTCGCACCCTGCCTGGAGTAGGGAGTGTTAAGTGTATCTTGAAGAGCGCAAGATACAGGAGCTGAAGACTAAAGAGCGGATTCCCTATGGGGAAGCTAAAAAGAGGGCCAAGTCGCTCGCCGCTCCAATTTTCGGAACTACTTTTGCTAAGATGGCTTCAGCTCCCGTCAGGAAGCAGAGTGTTGCTACCCAGACGTCAGTTGCAGACATGAGCACTAGTACAGCGTGCTCATGTGAGTGCAAATGCGGTGCAAAATCCGCTAAGATCACAACATCTACGACCGCGGACGTTGGTAGCAACACGTCTGCGTCCTCGACCACACCAGCAGCAGCGAAGAAGGATCCACCAGCACTGATACCGAAAACAACGCCACCTCCAATACCACCACGTGCTATCACGGTGGTAGCATTGCCAACTGCTACAAGTGAGAATGGAGGCAATCAGAAGATCCGTGGCCCAAAGTTTAGAATGACGGACCCGACTCACTTTGTGAAATCCCCCTCTTCGTCCCCTCCTAGACTACCAAGTAGTAGGGAGAAGAAGGGGAAAGGGGCGAAGAAGAAGCAGAAGAAGAAGAAGAACAGCCAGGAGTCAACTGAGTCGGAGTCGTCTGACTCTTCGGAGCCAGAAGAAATAGAAATGCTGGTGGACGAGCCTGATCCCGTTCCTCAGCAGGCAATGATCGAAGACCCACCCGAACCGAGGCAGGTGAAACCAATTTTAGGCAGATCGGTCCAGTCTTAAGACTGATGGGTGACCTCTTTATAGTCACCTAATCCATATGCATGGTTTTTGTTTTTTGTATTGTTATTATTCATGTCTGTCTGGCCAGTATACAGCCAGCAAGATATGCAGTGTTTTTTATCCTCTTTTGAACCTGTTTGGCCCCTTTACAGCCTTACAGGTGTTGTACGGTTTTAAGTCGTTGTGGTCGCTTTAAAACCACGTCTGATTTTATGACTTATTTTATTTGCTGTCTGTATGGCCGAGCCCTTTACATTCGACCATGCAGACAGTATTTTATACTTTTTTAATCCACAGAGGTAGCTCAGTGTTTTTTTAAGTATTCTGTGAACCTGTTTGGCTCCTCTACAGCCATCCAGGTGTACAACGGTCTTAGTTCCAGGCGGCCCCTTTAGGGCTACATCTTATTTTTGTGATTTGTTTTATGTGCTATCTGTATGGTCTACCCCTTTACAGTCGACCATGCAGACAGTACTTTTATTATGAATTTTAATCACAGCCTTTGCTGGTAATTGTTAGGGCGCTAATGACCTCGTTGTCGGCGCGCCCTAAAGCCACAAAAACAACAACAGATGTTTGGCGTGCTTTGGATGTAAACAACGTGGTGTAGGTTGAAAGCGATATAACGTAACTCATATTGTACTTTTTCTTTTAAGAACTGAATTTTAATTGATTGTCACATATATCCATAAACCGTTATTGTATTATTACACTGGAGCTTGCACGAGACTTGGCCTGCATTGACCAATTGTGTTTATCGTTCAGTGGAACTAAGTATGAATGGAATAATGGCTATAATCTTTTTATTTTGATAGTTTTATTCAAATTTAAGGGATATAATTCCGAACCCTGTTATTTTCAGAAATATGGCTCAACTTAACTGCAGCGGAATAAAATTATTCAGAGTGCCATTAAAATTAAATACAATACTTGTTCGACATTAAGTCAACGCTTCCCGCAGTGAAAGTGCCGGGTACAGGTTTGGTGAACCCGCGGTACCCGACCTGGAAACTTCAGAGTGCCATGAGATTCCCACATCATAAAGTCCTTACATGCTTCAATGAACACCATAGGGCGTGACGGTGGAACGTTGTGTGTTTTGGAGAGCTGGGATTTTGACTTTGATGCTCAGATCGCAAGGACGGTACAAACCTGAACAAAAAAATAAACCTTCAACTTCAACGTCAGTAACGTAGGGAGGATGTGAATTGGGGATTAGGCAAATCACTTTATCAAGCTTGGTGGCTGGAACGGTTAACGCTCTGGCCTCGCATTAGGCTGGCCGTCCAGTGGACGCGAATTCGCGCGAAAAATCTTCGCGCGAATACGCGCGAAGAGATCGCTCCAATCCAAACAAAGGTAATTTAATGTGACTCCGTCCACTGCGAGCGCCTGAATCGCGCGAACTTACGCGAGGGCGACGAGATCCAAAAACTTTTGGATTTGTTCGCGCGAACTCTGTGTTCGCGCGACAGATATAAACATACTGGTTGCTCTTGTTCTAGAAAGAGACCATTAGTAAGATCAAAAATTATCTTATACTACCAAAGAAATGTCCAAATGAAGACGTGAGAAGAAATTGGAACAGAAATGAATTCACCAGGTAATTAATTATATTACTTATTCATTTATATAAACAAAATGCAATGTTCAATATCTATTATTTTCACACATTATAGGCTTTGTTTTTTGCTTACTGTCATCAATATCTCTACTGGTTTGGTATGATGGGTGTTAGATGATTAAATAGAAACTTCCGGACAACAATTACGGAAACAATACAAATCAGACAAAACCAAAAATTACGGGAAATCGTCAGTAAACGTTTTAAGTGAAAATATAAAGAGAGCATTCAGCAGCATATTTACAAAATAAAACGCTTTCAAACATTCAAAATAATACTCATAACATCATAGGTCGCATAATATTCTTAATTGCATTCCTTTAACCAATATTCCTTGCACTGTACTGCTTTTAATACAACAGTCATTCAGTTCATTTAAAACACTTTCATCCATTCTCAATGTATTTAAATTTACTATTTTAATATGTTTTTCATCTCTTTACTTTACACTGGTTTTTACTGAAGAGAAGATGTGAGCCTAGAAATTTAGCTGATCTAGGACATATACTTCGGTATCTACTTTATTCTTTCTCCATTAAAAAATTAAACAAGTATGTAGTAAGGAGTTTTTGTTCTTATTTCTTTTGTTATAGTCGCTGACATTAAGAAGAAATGGAAAGGGTTGAGAAAATATTTTGAAGAAAAATCCGGAAAAGGCGAAGTCTCAAAACAGTGGCCCTATTTCAACCAAATGGAAAACTTCTTTCTTTTGGCAAAAATATTACTCATCAATTCCTCTACCCTTTCTGTAGTTCTTCTTCTTGCTATAATTGTTGATTCCAATGCGTATAATTCCAACAATTGAGAGAAAGGCATTGCTACTGTTCTTTCCGGCACAAATAACAGAGAACTGGCGACTGAATCGCGCGAATCTGCTTTCAGTGGACGGGGTGTCTTCGCGCCAACACGGTTCGCGCGAATAAAAAAGTATTCGCGCGAACATTTTTCGCGCGAATACGCGTCCACTGGACGGCCAGCCTTAGGGAAGACGCGGGTTCGAATCTCCGTTCGGGCATCCATATTTGGGTTTTCTATGGTTTCCCCAAATCACTCCAGGCGAATGCCGGGATGCTTCCTGCAAAAGGCCATGGCAGAATTCCTTCCCGGTCCTTGCCCCCCCCTCCCAGTTCCCTCCCGCCCCTAATGGCCTCGACGTCGACGAGGTGTAAAGCCATAAAAATAGATACGGGGGCTCCACTTATTTCAATCAGTAATACCCCCTTGTGACTCGCATTGACCACAAGGGTCTTCTAATCCCCCCCCCCCCAAAATAGAAACGAGGAGGGCTCGGGTTCCTAGTCCACCTACTTCTGAAATTTGTGAAAGTCATGGGAAAGCTTTTCCGCTTGATAACGCTTTTGTAATGATTAAAGAAGGAGGGAATCTTCGAGAAGGTTTCCCGCTTCTGCGTTTCAAATGGTCTACAGACTTTCGTAGGGACCATAGATTCAGTGACTAAGCTGAGAAACGGGACTTCTACCAGTAGGCAGGCTTGGGGAGTTCGCCATAAAATGCAAACTCCACAAGTCCCAAAATTGTGCCAAAGTCGTTATTACCAGCTGTGACATTGTGGATTCAGGGACTGGGGATTGGGAAACAGAGACTGTGGTCGAATTCGGAAGATGGCAGTATTGAAAAGACTGGCGTTAGACACTCTGACGTTGTCCAAGACAGTCTAAGCAGGTTTCATCAACTTGAACGTACGCCTGTACGTTCCGGATCCGATGCGCTGTTTCCAGTGCCAGACGTTCTGGCAAAAAACGATGGCGTCCTGCAAGGGCAAGCTCACCTGTGGTAAGTATGGCATGTGGACACACGATCCGCGTAGCAGTTTCACACACAGGTGTGCATCAACTGCTCCAGTTCGCAGTCGACCTGATAAAGGAAGTGTGGAATGTGTCTTGAAGAGTGGAAGACAAACTAGCTGAAAACTAGTAACTGAATATGTTATTGAAAAACTAAGAAACTGATTAGGGCACTTGTCCCATCCGTTTTCTCTATTACAGTAGTTTCTCAAAAACAGTTTCAACTCCCGTCAGGAAAAATCACTAACAGTTAAACCTGTCGCGTGTGAGATAGCCGAGCGGAGACTTATAACTACGACAGATGGATTTTGGATTCGTCTCGATCGCCACCAGTAACCGGCACGATTACTGTATGTGACATGGTATCGAGAATTAGGCTAAATCCTTATTTGATACTAGCAGTTTGTAAACGGGCTCTGTAGGTATCTAAACTCTCTTCTGTTAGCATTATGGCATACATCTGAATGAACACTTAGCATAATTTATCTAGAACTATTGTTATATCTTACTTCTGTGAAAGGTAACTCGAAAGGAAACACACAGCGTATAAGGCAATTGGCTATTTATTAATAATACGTTGCGAAGGAAAGCACATTATTACAAATACTTCAGATAAATATATTATTTCGTAAACACACTGATTGCAATATAGTTATGATGGTAGGTTGGTTACGATATGGTTGCATAATCGGCGATGGGCTTAGTATGGAATCGATCTCTAAGTAAGTTGGAGGATGGAGTGACATGAGATAGTTGCTGATTCAATGCAATCATGAAATATTAGCTCAGCATGGAATAGTAAGCTAGCAACAGGTTATCTCAGTGTAGCGATGTTGTTGTGAGTCGAAGGTGGAGGCGCGACTAGCGGTCTTGTGTCGTCGCCATGATGGCTAGCACTCGGCGCTAATGGAGGGGATAAGCTAGCTCCCAATTGGCTAGTTAGGATTTTAGTACAAGCAAGTGTTGTCACTGGCTACTAGTGATGTCATTGAGGTTCTAAGGGTAGGGGAAAAGGCTTAACGCGGCAAGTTGGTAGCTGACGTTAGCTTCCCATGTCCATGAACTACCGGTTCAGCTCCCACGCATAACCATGCAGTGGTAAGATGCAAGTGTCGGAAACCACAAGAACTGCGCTTGATAAAGACTCGGCAGAACATCCGGTCCTTATGTTACAAACTGTGAAACAATCTCTGGGCTAGTCTTGACTACTACGAATGAAATGAAATAAAGATTTTATGTTATCCCTGAATCCCCGAAAAGCAAGCATGCGACAAACCAATAGTTAACCTCAAGCTCTTCGGCAGCAGTAACAGGAGTAGCAACCGCCTCCAGCATAGAAAAACAAACGCAAGAAATGATCTATGTGCTGAAATTCAAACACATTGACCCAGCGAAATGTGTGAAGTTCCCTCCTACATCACCATCTAAGCATCTAGTAGTAGGAAAAGAGGCCGCCAAAGAAGAGACAATCACGGGTCGTGGATGTTTTCTTGGAGTCCGAGATGTCCCTTGCATCTACGGAACCTGAAATGCTGGTTGAAGGACCCGTTCCTTTTAATCAGCAGACAATGAATGAAAACTCAGCAGAATCAGGGCGGGAGAAGTTAAACACATAGGATGGCTCCCATGGTCCACTGGAACGTGAATGGTATTAAGGCTCACAGAGATGAATTACAACTCTTACCATGGTCTTACCTTTGTCTCCATATCCAGGAGACACATTTTGTATCTACTCATCACGCAGTGCCGAGAGGATATGACTTGTGTAGAAATGATGGTGACGAGGCTGACCAAGCGAAGGGAGGAGTGGCTCTGTTTCTTTAAAACACTGACCACTCCGAACCGTTTTCTCTCACCTCTGCTCTATAAGCAGTAGCAGGGAGAGTATATGCTTCCATAAAATTAATGATATACAATATTTATCTACCTCCCAGTGCGCCTTCGATTGCGATGAACTATCTAGCATTTTGTGGCATCATAATCATCCATTGCCCCTGTTGTGGAGTTTGTCAACCAATTGCTCTAGAGGTAGAAAAGTTTGTAGGCTAATAGAGCGCGAAGATATGCGCGTGCACAATACCGGACAAGTCACGCATTTCATTTCTACTTCCAGTTCATCCTCTGCTATTGACATTTCGTTTTGCTATCCTTCCATTGCGGTTTCCGTGCAGTTAGAAGTGTATGGTGATCTTAATGGGAGCGACCTCTTTGCCATATGGGTGTTCGGAGCAAAAAATACAACGCGTCAATGGAACATCACTATAGCAGTTCTTCCACCGTTCTTCAGCAGTGTACCAGCACAGAGAGGAAGGTGATTCACCAGGTGGCCGATGGCTCTGTTTCGAGAAGCTCGGGAACGCTCTGCAAAAGCGCTCGTCCCTTAGTGGAAAGACGAATGTCATTTCGCTATACTGAGACATAGAAGCGCGTTGCGTCGGTTCAATTTGCACCAAACACCCTAGCACTGTTACGCCTTACAACAGTTAAGGAGCATCATGTTAGCCTACTATCGAGATTTAAAAAAAAAAAAAAAAAGTCATGGCAGAAATTTGTTAACACCATTAACCGTTCTACAATATCTTCGGGAGTATGTGAGCCTATCCTCCGTATATCTTGAAGGTACTTTCGATTGCCAGTATCTAGGTTACTGGATCATGGGTGTGTAATTTGCGATGAACGAAGCATAACGCACATGATGGCAGTTTCCTTCATTGCCATCAAATGTGAACGCAAGGGTCAGGTTGTGGAGAGGAGGGGGAGGGGGAGGGGAAGGTTTATGGTACATTTCGTCGCACAAAGAATTGTATAATATACCGTTTACCTAGTGGGAACTAGAGTCTGCCCTAGACTATGCAATAAAGATAAACACCTCGCCAGGACCAGATTTTTCCAGTGCCAGATACTTTGGCTAAGGAGTACTTTCTGGAATTTTTTCACTTTACTTGGATCTAAGGATGTTTCCGCGGCTTGTGCAAAGCAGTAACTCTAATACCTCTTTTAAAAGACTGAAAAGACAAAATGATACTGATAGTTATCGTAGCTGAACCGTCGCCTAGTCTGGTGTCTCAAATCCCAAAATTGATTCGCTTTCAGTGCGGATTCCATCTTGGATAACCTGACCCTGCTAGAAGTGGCGATACAGGACGCTTCTTACGCTGACAACACTTTGTGGGCTTTTTTTTATATACAAGGTGTTAAAAAAGTTTCAAATATTTTAGGAGGTTGTAGTATGCATCAAAATAAGATAAAAATGTCTAATTAGGCCCAGAAAACGAACAGTTTTATCAATACCTGAAACATTCCTCAAATTAAGACGAGGTCCCACTGAAAGACTACTCTTGCGACTACGGGTAAAATGCACACACCTGGTTGCCCAACAGAAAAATCTAAAACCAGTGCATACTGACCATTCATATAGCCTGTTTAGTGTGCGTTGCAATTGCCTCTCAGCAGTTCTTAGGCTAGATGAGGAACAAAAATTTGCAATGTCGTCTATGAATAAAAAGATCATATAGGACTCCTCCTAACTTTCAAAATGCGGTTAACTGCGACGGCAAAAAGGATTACACTTAAAATCGACCTTTGAGGAACTCGTTACAGGAGGCAACGACGTCATAAAAACTATTGAAAAAAAGGGCAGATTACCTACAAAGCCCAATTCATGCAGCTGGTTTAAAATTCTATGCCACCAGGAAACATCGAAGGTGTGTTAAAAAAAAAGCGTCAAATATTTTAGGCGATAGTATATAAAATCTATATAAATAAAAATGAAATACTGTTCGTTGGTAACCGCATCACTTGAGAACAGCTGGACCGATTTGGCTATTTTTTATTTTTTTAATGTTCATAACAGTCCAAATAAGGTTTTTAGTGAAAGAAAAATTGGAAAAGTTTCCCGAAAAATTAGAAAAGGCGAGACAAAGCAGGAAGTGGTTTTTTCTATGGGCAGAGTTTGTTATTCATTAAAAATGTTCTTAATAATCCGAATAAGGTTTTTAGGGAAAGAAAAATGGGAAGGGTTGCCCGGAAAATCGTAAAATACGGGAAAAAACAAAGTTTTTTTTTTAATGTGCGTAATAGTCCCAATAAGGTTTTCGGGAAAGAAAAATTGGAAACGTTGTAAGGAAAGTTGGAAAAATTTTGGATAAACTGAAAGGGCTTTTTTTTCTATGTACCAATTTGGCTATTAAAGAAAAACAATGTTCATAATAGCCCGAATAAGGTTTTTAGGGAAAGAAAAATTGGAAACGTTGCCCAAAAAATTGGAATAATTCGGGATTGGATTTTTGTACGAACTCAAGACAATAACTCATTATTCAAACGATGGATTCGTGTAATTCTATTTTGGTTTTGTTCCTTAAGCTCCCGGGATTGAAATAACCCAATTTAAAGATTTCTATTAAATAGAACTGAAAGGTCTAGGGAAAAATCTGTAAACACGCGTTCCAGCTTAAATTAAAAGAAAATTACCATTGTTTTTATTTTTGTGTTTCGCGATCGCGGTCCAACAAATGTAGTTATTTTATTTATATTCCATTGATATTATTTCAGGACATGTGCTTGATAATATCGAACACGGTATTACCTCAATTAGTCATGATAGCGCTCAATCGTCCGATGCACGGCACAGTTAATCAAGAGTTGAAACGCGAAAAACAATATGATTGTGAAGCATTGAATGTTCCACTGTTGAATCTGCAAGCAAAATATGCTCATGATAGTTGTGAATGATGGAACGCAAGGGATTTTCTTTTTGGACGCTCCAGTGGAACTGAAAAAACTTTTTTGATCGCATTGATTTTGGCGACGATTTGCTCGCAGAATTAAATTGCACTTGCACTTGCTTCATCAGAAATTGCAGCTACGTTGTTGGAAGGCTCATTCAGCACTCAAGTCGCCGTTAAATATACAGATCAATGAAACTCCAACAAGCAACCTTGCAAGAACTGTGTGATTGCCAAAGTTCTGCAGCATTACAAACTCATCGTTTGGGAACGATGGCACATAAAAAGTCTTTCGAGGCATTAGACCGAACGATGCAAGATCTATGAAACAATCAGAGCGGTTTGATGGTGCAATGATCGAAACGTAAATAAATACGTTAAAATTAATTGAGATTTCAAATTCAATAGAAGAAAATAAGTCATTTGGCTAACATGAAATTCTTATTTAAATTTTGGAACAAAAACGCAAGGTTCCAAGTCGATCACATTCCAGGCACATAGCACATTCCCAGCAATTCAGTGGTGTACTGCTGATAAAATTGAAAAATTTCCCATTGGCGTACTTCTGAATGTTACTCCTCCTCAAATCGAACAATCATAGACACAATCGCTAATAAATATATTGATCTCTCAGCAATATGTTTTTTTTTTTTTTTTTCATTTTTACTTTGTTTACACATTTTCAAAGCTTTTCACAAATTCACAAAACGATCACAAAAAAATATATTGAAATTTGGGTCACGGTTTGGTCAACTAGTGTCTACTAAACATTGGGCCGAAAACACGTAATTTCGGAGTTCATAGCAGGTGCTCCATGCGACGCCGGTACATGGCAATGCATGCATCTGTCCTTGGACGTAAGCAATCATGCAATCTTTCAAACTGTCCTGGTTAGTCCTGTCAGTGCTGAAATGCACTGAAGACACGATCCTGGAGTGTCTGCACATCGTTAATTGGAACGGCGTAAGTCAATTCCTTGGTGTGTCTCCATAACCAAAAGTAGGCTCTGCGTGTTTTAAAATGTCTGTGTGGTAGGCGATAGGGTGCAGACGGCTTCTGCAATCTACAATTTGCTTCTTTACTATCGCATTTTGAATATGGCTGCATTGTTCATGCTACTACTCCGAACAGTTACTTACGGATATTGGACAGTGTCCACGATACCGGAATAGGCTATGTGACAGTATTGAAAATATATTATAAAGTGTAGTCATTCGCGTAGATTAATGCTTAAGGAAGCTATTTTTGTTAAATTTGAAAAAAAATATGGTGGATTGTTTTTAATAAAAAAAAAGCGATATAAAAATCAGATTTTTTTGCCTCTTTTCACGTGACATAAAACACTCTGGGATTGGCAATCGCCTTAGTGACGTCACCTGCCTGTAAGCGCTGCGGCTGCGTATGAAACGTTTCCTGTTATCCCAGTTTTCAACTATTTTTATTATTTGTTGCTTGTTATCTCTTGTTACTAATGATATTTTGTGTTGAATATAAAATGAAGAAAAGTTTGTAGAAGCCTGCAGCAGAAAAATACCGAAAATTATTTGTTGGGCTACCTATAGAAACAATCCCTGACTTTTATTCTGCGGAGCTTGAAAATGTAATAACTTCTATTCGAGAATCATTTATATTTAAACTGGAAGTTGGAGATTAACAGAAATCCTTCATAAGAATGACTAAAATTATTTACCAACCGCATTCACTTCACCGTACGTAGAAATTGTGATGTTTAAGTGTTCACTATTAACGAGAAGATAAGTAACGGTTCCATGGTGTCCAGGTAGCTCAATGGTTAAAGAGTGCTATAGGAATTTGAAGATCCTATGTTCGATCCTTGATTAGGATAATATTTTTTTTCGTGTGCACATTTTTTTCGTTTCTCTTTGCCGTTTGTTGCTTTACAGAATCGTGTTTTTATTCGAAGAAGTCATAAAACGTCATGCAAACGTTTGAATTTTTTTTTAACTGCTTTACGTCTCTTTTTATCATCGCGGTCTTTAGAGACGGGAAAGGATGGGGTCAAGGAATGGGAAGGAATTCGGCCATGGCCTTTTGAAGGAAGCATCCCGGCATTTGCCTGGAGTGATTTGGGGAAACCATGGAAAACCCAAATCTGGATGCCCGGACGGGGATTCGAACCGCCGTCCTCCCGAATGCGAGGCGAGAACGCTAACCGTTACACCGCCCCGCTCGGTCAAACGTTTGAAATATAAATTGCTGCCATACAAGAAAACTTTTATAAAATGATAACCTCCCGCTTTTAATTTAGAAACATACCAGAGATACATTATGACTTCAAAAAATCCAAGTGCTCGGCGGTGAATAATATAATTTATTTTAACAATAACATTTCACGCTAATCTCGCAACAATTTCGGAACGCTTTGAATACCTTTGTTCGGATTTTTACGTAACGATACAACTGCATGTTGCCTTTCTGACATAAATGCATCTATTTGGGTGGTATTTACTTTTAATGTGCAAGTAATTTTCAGTTTTTTTTTTTAACTTTTTATCGGTGTGCAAGTAAAGTCCAGTTTCAGTTTTGAAGTCTTTTTTGGTTATGTTTCAAATGTTTATAATACGCTTGATATCCAAAACTTTGTGAAACATTCGGAAAAAATAATGTTTTGGTTTGATTTTAGAAAAAGAATATGCGACGCTACCAACAGCAACTAGTATCTAAAGAAAATGCTCACAAATAACAAAACATATTCCAAAGCGAGGATCGAAACTAAGAACCCTAACTTTACTGATACTCGTCTTATACAGCGTACTACATTTAATCAAAGAAATTATGGTGCAAATGATATTTATAGTAAATGATAAGCGACTTAGTCGCAATGTCGTCTGGGTTTCTACGAGCAAGTTGCATCGACTTTTTCCCTATTTGAGCTAATGCGGGAACACTTATGTTTATTTGGAGAGTTTTTATTATTGTGGTTGTAGGTTGATGTACCACACACTATTTATAAACCATATTTCCAACAATTTATACACAAATTCAGAGAAACAAGCCAGACGTTACTTGTAGAGTGAGGGCTTGCTGGCACGTGACGTCACGAGTGTCGTTAGCCCGCGCCAGGCAGCAAAGGAGCGTTTTGGCGGGCTTTCAGATACTTCAATTTTTAACGTTGAATTTTACGTAAAATAAGTAATTTCGCCAAAAAAATAAATATTACGTGGTAAATAACATCTATCAATAAACTATTTAAAACCATTATAAAAAAATAGTCAAATAGCCTATTTGGCTTACCACGGATACTTATCGCACCAGCCCAATTCCAATCATTTTTGATGATGCAGGTGAGTCGCCGCTTGTCATCTGGTGACATCTATTCATGGTTTGACTGTTCATGTACATTGCCTCAACACCTGGCAGTCCAGTTTACAACGCAGTGAGGAACTATCCTGTAAAACACCTCTTCTCTAGCCGTATACCAAACCATTCAGTTACCATGGAAAGTGCCATTTTAGAAGAGTATGGTTGTGTGTTGCCACTGCTCATCACCAGGGTTGGAGTAAATCTCCTCCCTGAGTTTTAAAGTGTCCCAGAATTATTTCAGACCTGTCATGGTACAACAAGCTGGAAATGTTTTTTCGGCGTTTTTAATGATATTTTAAATCCGTATCTAGCTTTACCTAGGTATACCAGATGGATTTATGCATGCTAACGGAAAAGGTTGGACCGCCGTTTTTCCTCGAGTGACATAAATACCAGCAAAAGTATGTATCCAGCAGACAGACTAGTCCAGGACATACAGGACATGCTCCAGTCCCATCAGTCTTATGGAAAGGCGGTTCTATTCTTTGGGGTTCCAGGCCGTGTGAGAATCGGGGAGAACGAGGCAGTGGTTGAAGCTGCAAAGATAGCTCAGGATTGACTTTATTCCGGTCCCAAACTCAAAACTAACCTCGGCGCCGAAAGTAAACATCTTTGATTTTTGGCAAAGGCAATGGCTGGAAGTTGAGCATAAGTAAAGATCTTCGATTTTTCGAAAGTTGAGCACAACAAGCTTGGGCTTGACAAACCGAGTGGAGCAGCACTTTCCAGAGGAAGAGAAGGGTTGGGGTTCTCCTCACTCGCCTTCGCACGTTTCCTTCCTCGCCGGGTTGACTCGTCGGAATCTGATACTTGTGGTGTACCTTTGATAATGTATCACATTTTAACAGATTGTGTACAGTTTTTAGTTTTAGGGCAGATGGCGCCGAAGCCAACGATCTGTCCCTTATTTTAAACAATGACAGTGGAAACGTAACTAGGGTTTTAAATTTTTGTTTCTTGGTCGGTCTTGCCTAAAAAACTTTGAGCATATCGACATAAATTTTCAGATTAATGGGCTTCCTCTTTACAGACAGCCATGGAACTACATTGTTTTTCGTGGTTTAGTTTTAATCGTCTTAATGTTTTAAAATCAGGTTGGCCATTTTATAGCCGGCCAGACATTATATTGTTTTACTGTGTTTTGCACCCGGCTTCCCTTTTACAGCTAACCTATATTTTTTTTATTTTAGTCTTTATTGCCTCGTTACGGCCAAGGTTTTCTGGTCTTACTGTATTTCACTGTCTGTATGGTCGATTTCTACCTAGCGTGGTGGGTGATCAGTAGGGTACGGATCTTCAGGACAAGTTATATTTTTTTCCTGCCTTTTCTTTGAGCTGTAATGCTGAGTAGTCCTGATTGAACGTTTCTGATTGTATTTAAATATATTTTATACAGCATATAAATGCATATTTAGGCCATTTTCCTAGCTTTGGTCACATTACGATAATCGGTCATATTTTGAGGAAAAATCTGGTAATTTTTTAATAGTACCTGAAATTCAATAGATGTAGATGAGAAGAAATTAAGATTATTATTCACAGAACTGTACTCCTATTATAGGTTGGTGGAAAAACAAAACTAACTGTCACTGAATTGGTCAGAAATCACCAGTCAAGAGTTAAAGTTATACATTATTGTCACTCTCTAAACGTTAATGTTCCACCTGCCTTTTAATCTCAGCACCATACCTGTGTCGATCCGCGTCAATGTCTCGATAAAATACTTTTGAAAATAATCCTTAGTCAGTTTCAAATCTGCAATGGATCAGTGAGTACCGACATGCTGAAAACAAAATTTTCTGAAAGTGCGAAGTTACAGAGTTATGTAAGGTAATTTGGAGAGGAGTATTTTAATACAGATGAAAGAGTTCTTTTCTGTAAATTATGTGAAATTAAAGTGACTCCAAGTAAACGATTTAAAATTTAATTTCCCAATGGTGCAGTAAGTGCACGGAAGCAAATTATGTTGTCTACGTAAAAGCGACACTGCTAGATAAAATAAATGATGTGTAATTGTGCATGTTTTGATGTATAGTAAATTTAAATGTTTGGTCATATTTTGTAATTTTTAGGTCATATTTACCAGTTTTTCAGGTCATATCTGTCTGCATATTTCTCTATTTTTTTGGTCTTAAAGATCCGAACCCTAGTGATCAGTAACGTTATGGCCTCGCATTCGAGAGGACGCGGGTTCGAATGCTCGTCCGGGCATCCAAATTTGGGTTTTCCATGGTTTCCCCAAATCACTCCAGGTGGGATGCTTCCTTCAAAAGGCCATGACCGATTTCCTTCCCGTTCCTTGCTCTCCATCCTTTTCCGCCTCTTATGATCTCGACGTCGACGAGGCGTAAAGCCATAAGCAAAAAAATAAAAAATAAAGGTAATGCTCCACACCATAAGGGCGAAACGCGTCTGGTGAATAAAAATAGTTACAACAATTGTTTGTAGAAGGCATTTTGTTTATAAAAGGAAGAGTCAAGGTTAAGAATTTGTCCACTGCAACTATGCTTGATGTGGTGCATTTAATAGCCGGCCTATACCCCTTGAACCATTGTAGCTTTCGCCTTGTCGCTTGGGTAGATCATATTTTAGATTGCAACAAAGGCTTTTCGTCCCTTCTTGTTTTGACTTCTTCTTGCTTTTGCTTCCGCAGTTCTTTTTCTTAGGCTAAGAAAATCGCCAATGTAGTGGCACGTGTATTTTAGGGGCCAAGCGTAGCATAGCGACAGTTCCCGAGCAATCACTACTCTACCACGTGGAGCCCGGTCTCATCACGCCCGCTTTAATATATGACATGGACTCTCCGGTGGAAGTCGCTGTTATTCCTTCAGTTCACTGTAGCGCCATTGAATTTCGTTTGAAGATCCATCCTTGTCTGCATTGCGTGCTGATCCCTTCTTGATATAGCCCACAATTATCCTTCTTTCAGTTACAATGTCTCCTCGAGTGTATGCCGTTCGGCGGAGATTGAGAGTCAAATGTGATTTTGTGACTAAATGGTCGCTTCCCACGGTGTCATGTAAGACCACCATTTTGACATGTGTATTAAGTTAGCTTATATAAGCTGTATGTCTGGCGAAGAGTTCCTTTGGTATGGAGTTCCAAGTCTAGTCCCGTGTTCACTGATGGACAGAAAAGGAGTAAACTGAAATTGTGAGAGCGAGCTCATCTCCATGGAGGTCTGCTTCGCAGTCCTGCCACATGAAATCGCCTCCAGTCATACTGTTAGAAGGCAGATGGTTGAATAGTATCGATCATTCTGGTTCCCTCATATTGACAAGAGGTGGCTTGTGTATAACGTGGCTACCTTAACAGGCCCGTCCGTCTGACAACCACCAAGAGAACTTCTAGATTGGCCCTTGGTACCACTATTCTTTGTACAGAGCTATTTATGTTGCTTATTACCACGATGGCCACACTTCCATGACCATCCTCAATACCCCTCTACATTTTGAAATGATCCTTAGATATTTTTGTAACCAGTAGGATGCCCACCTTACGCTATTAGATTATTCTCTGAAACTCTTCCTACTTTGTGTAAATGCTTGTCGCGTTCATTTGAAGAACGGTTAAGTGTGGTTTTCTAGCCATTCTTCGTCACTACGTTGAGTATCTCCATGGTAGCAGAAATTTGCCCCAGTTCCTGGATTTCTTATATAACATTCGTAGTAGCTACTTCTTGGATTTTCTTCAGAACTGTTGTGGATAGCTTCCCCTTCATATGTTGCGTAATGACTTTCATCACTATTGTCACTATGGGGTTGATGATTTCTTCATCTGGATTCATGCCAACTGGCTCTTCAGTTTGGATCGCACGTGATCCCTACGCACATGTTGATTTATACTTGGGTATGCTCACCGGCTTTGCTGGCCTTTTTTTATGCTGTTTTCCCCGGAGAGGGTGGGAGTTCTGGGTTCACACCTTGTGCCACCCTTGCCTAATACCTGATTCTCATTTAATTCCATCTGGAGTTTTCTTTCTTGGTAGGATCTATCTTGGTAGGATCTATTATTGGAGTTCTGATTTCTACCACAATTCTCGCACCTTTTGGACTCGTTGTTGCAGCTAGAAGCGTTGTGCTTTCCACATTTTAGGCATCTCTCGTTCCATCTACATTTATTTCCTACATGCCAATTAAAACATTCGATTAATCTTTGGTATAGACTCTGCGGTGGAAGTCTCTATTATTCCTTCCGTTGTATTTGGTTTGATGATGTGTGGTGAAACTTTGAATCTAAGGTAAAATATTTCTACCTCTTCGGTAGATCAAGGCTATCAAACGTAAACTGTACTATCTGCAGTGGCTTTACTTCCGTCTTGGGATCTGAATGTATTTTCTTGGTAGGTAAATTGTCCGAGGTCAGCGATCGGTGCCGTATAGAGTATGTTGAGCCTTAATTCCTCCTCCGTCAGATCTGTTGGTATAAACTTCATTACTCTTTTCCGTTCTGCTCTACTCGCTGGAATGAAGGGTTTTAAACTCAACGAAAGCAGTGTTTTCCACAAAATTATTGGCGAAATTTGCATTTAAAAACTCCAGTCACATCCGGTTTCTTCACTTTTGGCTGATGTATTTGGTCTTATCTTGTTTTAAAATAACTTTCCTAACTATATCGAATGTAGCATCAGATTTAGACTCTATTGGTACTACAACAGGACCCCCATCACTATTTTTAGTGTTACGTTTAGGCTGTGAGAATTGCTTCTTAATAATGTCACAGACACCACGATCAGATGCCGCCGGACATGTTGACCAGTATGCGCCATGCTCACTGGATCTGAATACTGAGTAGGCTGTCGACTAAATCATATCTGGTGTCATAGGTTCTTCTTTTCCTTCTTTAGTGCTAGTTTTATTCTCTACTGCTCTATATTTCTTTCTAAAATTATCTTTTTCCTCCTCCTCGCTGTCTACACTTCATCACCTTCTAAAACTTTGCAAACTTTGATTCTCAACACAGATTGCCTTTTCTTTAATATACGCTAATAGTGCTTGATAATTAACACTGAACAGATTTAGCCCCCGTAGTAACAGTCCACTGGTAATGACTGCACACTTATCTTCGCTCGCACTCGAGCACGTAAACACCAAACTGCTTCCTTACTTCCGAACTCGAACGTAGCTTGGTCACGGCTGCATCTATTGGGTTTGAAAGGTAAATATCATACCTACACTTATATAAGAAACAGGTAGATATATTAGGATAGTATCACATTTCCTTTATACTGTTTTTGTTAATATGTTAATTTTCTACTGCTTCACCAGTTTATGAAATATGATGATATACGTCTGAAATTGTATCCCAATCTAAAAAATCCTGTCAAAATCTGTTCACGAATTTGTGTGTAGTGCCATATAGATAAATGCCTTTGAGATTTTAATTTCCTGCTGAAGAGCCATTTGAAGTAGCGTATTAATATACGCCTCAGATTTTAAGTCTGATCCTAAGTGTACATTCTGCTTTGATCTTTAGTCTTCCATGATCAACACATATGACTCTCAGACCTCACCAAAGTAAACTTAACACTTAATTGTCAGACGACATCTTACACATTCACTAAATACATGAAATAAAGTAACCGTCTTTATTGTCTCTGCTAGTCGTGTTCTGAGACCCGATGTCAATTCATATACAATTCGTGTTGCGGACGCACCTGTTTGAAGGCAGCAGCAAATGAGTGAAGGGTCAGATCGATCTGACTTGCAACCACCTCAGGATGAAAAAAGGTATAGTACATTTTATTACTTTTATTTCCTTTATTTACTTTTCAGTATCTAGAATTAACGTTACCTGCCATCCAAAATGTAATGTTTCCTCTACTTCCCACCCACATTCATTCCTGGAATGGCGTTTGCGTCTCCACACCTTGCATACGCAGTGTTTTAAGGATGTGCGGTATTTTTCAGTTGCTGCTCGAGCACCTGGAGTGCTTGGTATCGCGACACGAGCGGTCGCTGAGGATGACGGTGGTGAAGCGGCAGGCGGCCGCCCAGTCCGGGGTCTCCAGCGAGGTCGAAGTGCTCAAGGCACTCAAGAGCCTCTTCGAGCACCACAAGGCGCTTGACGAGAAGGTAGCCCATTGCTAGGCTCCACATGCTTCGCTTTTTTGTTTTCTTACCCGCACAAGTGTAAATATAACCAGTCGAGATCAACAGCAAAATTATTTACCCGCTTTTCTTGTTGCATTTAGTTTGATACAAAGCATTTATCAATTTTTTTTTCCGAGACACCGATGTCGTGAAAATTTCACGAGTTTTTGGAACGATTTCTACGCAGATTCCGTCTAAATGAAATATTTTAGACTTTAAACCTGTTACTGTCGGATATTTTTTAAAAAAATATATCAACTCAAAAATTATTTCAACCAGTGATTATGACAATGGAAAGAACTGATTTAATTTCATTTCCATTTTATTTATGTTGCTACTCCCTATGTGAAAATCTTAAGATTGTATTTCTCTTTTATTACTTATTTTCATGATGAATTATTGATTTTATAATGATGATAATTTTTGACTCTGCGTTAAGATACTCTGTGTATCGCTAACCAGGTTGATGAAACCTCAACAACAGAAGGTTGTTTATTTTTTACGACATTTTCTTATGGTGCTGACTCTGCTCCAAGAGTGGAACAGCGTCTGAATGTGCGAGAATTCCTTCCCGGTCACCTCCGAGTTGCGTTAGTACATAATGTATGGTATTTTCTTAGTTTTTCGCTTAAGAAGATTTAACTACGTTTGCATTGATCCATTTAAGAAAATAGCCAAGTTGAACAATCTCAGGAAATTGGGGGTTTGTCCATAAATACTGCGTTCGCCTTGGACGCTGTCATAGTGGTTAGTCACTTGAAAATCAACAAACGACTACTCCAAGAAATTGAAAAGCAAGCACAGATTGTTGAATTTATCTTAAGAATATATGATAAATGCGATTTTTCTTCATTGCGCTTTGAAATAGTGCATTGTTTCAAAATTATACTACACTATTAAAAGACTGGAAAAAATGCTGGAAGGTAAGATCATTTTATGCTTTGGTATATAAAAATTATGTTACGAAGTAATAGATACATATCTTTGCAGTACTATTTTGTACAACTTTGGATATATCATTCTTAGTTATTTCGTAAGAGGAAATGTTCCTTTTTCTGGCAGTAATTTTTCTATAACGTTGACGTTTGCTGTCTTGCTCTCCTCAGTCAGTTATTCATCAAGTAGGTATAGGAATAGGCCCGTGACCGTGGGTATAGTCGTGGGTCTATAATAATTACAAGGTCACGAATTTAGTATCATAAAGTAGTAATAAACAGGCAAAACTCTTACTGTCGATTTAAATCAAAATTGCATTGCACAGAGTCTAAAAGTAACCAAGAATTAGTATTTAGCACAGAAAACGAATTTTTAGGATCACAAATCATGAGCACGTGTAATACGAGCTTAACCTATAAGGATTCACACCGAGCGTGGTGGCTGAGTGGTTAACGCTCTGGCCTCGCATTCGGGAGGACGGCGGTTCGAATCCCCGTCCGGGCATCCAGATTTGGGTTTTCCATGGTTTCCCAAATCACTCCAGGCGAATGCCGAGATGCTCCCTTCAAAGGGCCATGCCCGAATTCCTTCCCGTTGTTTGTCCCCAATTCCATCCCGCCTCAAATGACGACGACGAGGCGTAAAGCCATAAGTAAAAAAAAAAATATAAGGATTCACTATTAAAAATTTTAAGAAATTATGTTAAAAAGGGAAAGGGACGATCTCAGTAAATAGAAGATAACTTTTTCCTGCTCTGTGATTTTCACAGAAATATTTCCCAAGTTGACAAGTCGATAATTTCGATTTCAGATCTAATTCTTGTAGACATGAGTTGCTGTAATTTTAGATTCACACTTTTACTGCATTTTGTTGTTGACCAAGATGCTCGAATTATTGGTGTTTGGTTAACACACATCTCTTTCTGCACCATTGTTTTGTGAAATCTTAAATTTTACGAAAAACACTGATATAGCATGGAGCATTCGTGACTTATTGACTTCACACATATTCGCCGCCAAACTATGGTTTTGTTTTGATTTTAAGAGCAAATGTTGAAGTTATTACCAGTTCTTAAAATTCGGTTAGGTAGATGAAACTCATGTCATTATAACTGAACATGTATATTGAATTATTAAGATCTATTCGTTTGTTTGTTAAAGAGCATTGTTACTATTAACGAGAGGGACATTGGGCGTTGGGAGCAGACGAAGTACGTATTTAAAATAGACTAATGACTTGCTTCATCAGGGGGCATCCATAAATTACGTGAGGTGAAATAGGGGGGGGGGGGGGCTACGAAAATCTCACGTGAGGTTTTGTAAAAAAAAAAAAAAAAAAATTTGACTTTAGAGCTAAAAAAAAGGGGAAATTGCGGGAAAGTCGAATTTAGGGGGTATTTTGTTGAAACGTGAAGGGTGTAACCGGATTTTGAAGGGTGGGACCTCAAAAACTTTCGAGGGCGATTTCTAGGGGGGGGGGGCTTCTCACGGACCAGATCTCACCAGAGGGGGGGGGCCGGGCAGATCTCACGAAATCTCACAAGAGGAGGGGGGGGGGCGGAAATCCGGAAAAACACCTCACGTAATTTATGGATGCCCCCTCACATCAACAGTAGATCGGTTTCCTGTGCTATACACAATTTGGAAATAATTCCTTTTCAACACATCATATTTTTATTTTCTTATTTTGTAAACAAATGAATATGTAGTCAATTAGCAAGCGCATATTTACCGAAGAATTATTGACATCAAGTCTGCCTTCATGGTGTTCCCCATCGTTTCATTCCTCTTGCTGCACTCTGGAACGCTGAACCAACAATGAGAGAGAAAGAGGGAAAACAAGATGGAAAATGTAAACAACTTGTAACCAGTCGTCTATATCTACTTCGTTCCCGAAAGATCAGTACTGTTTGATGATCTTCTCTTGTAGTTACTTGTAAGACTGTATATATATATTTTTTTTTTCCACTTGGTCGATAACATTGTGCGCTACCCAACATTATCACAGGAATAGTTTGTCGGATGGTTTTCTTGACGATATCTCTACACCTTCAAATGTTGACTCGCTACAAACACTTCAAGATTGTATTTACGGTTAGAAAAAAAGCAAATGGCATATATAAACAGATATAATCCAACACTGAACATTGTGCAAACAAGTATTTTACTTTAAATAGCCAGTGATCTTTCAAAGTCCCTTGCGCAGTTATTGAGGATAATGCTTCACAAAATAATGTCGGGTGCACTTAATCGGAAATCGTTAATTGAGGCCGTCAATCATTACGAACTTGTTCTCAGTTCGATGCCTTAAAGGTAAGTAGGAAGCCAAAGTGTTATCGTAAAGTCCATAATACTCTTTTCAATAATAATTAAATAATTTATCTGTAGTAGCTGGCATGCATGAAATTGTGCAGGTTTTATTAAGGTGAAGAAAAAGTTAAATGAGTTACTATTTTTTTCCGTTTACGTAATTGACAGCATTATCAGTGAAGTAGGTACTTAGATATGGCGGAAACAACGATTTCCTATAAGTCCTATTTTTGACATAAGCTTTAATTGTTACTTCACCCATAATCCAGTTTCGGGCAAGCCATACTTTATTTCTTCTTGCTGTTCTTCTTCTTACTATCCCCCCCACCCCCCAATGACTATTATTATTACTGAGTTTTTAACGTTTTATCTCATTGATGGCTTTTTTTGCTTCGGGTTTTACGGTTCGTTGCCGTTGAAATCAGTAGTTGGGAAGGAACTGGGGCCAGGACCCGTAAAGAATTCGGCCATGGCTTTTCGAAAGATGAATCCGGAATTCGCGTAGTGTGATTTCGGGAAACCATAGAACACCGAAATCTGGCTTGTCGGGCGGGGATTTGAACCCGCGTCTTCCCTAATGTCAGGCCCGAGAGTTGCCCCTCTCAACAGGCTACGATGGATATGAGTTTTAACATTTGGACGCGAAACACTTGATATTTGAGCCAGTATCTGGTTTATTTTATTTTTGGAAGGTTTTGTGGTATTAATGAATTCTCCTAAATTACTGCAAATCTGGGTAACACACTGGAGTGTTCCCTATGTGAGGATAGCGACTACTTGATCATACAATTATGCTCATCAAAAAGAAATAAAGATTTAAAATTATTATAAATCACTAACGAGTCATATAACATATTTCTTGATTGGATAGCACCAATAAAAAATGGGTTTGCAGTGTAACTGAATCTTTTAATCACGAAGTTGAATAATTTATTGAATACTAAAATGAACTGATTTTCTCTTCATACAAAACAAATTTTTGATCCTACAGTTTTCAGCTTAGAGTAAGTTTATGATTCTCAAAGATGTAGAGCTGGGTGGAAAGTCATGGCAAAAGTTGCTCATCACGAACGAATTTTTGTGTTGTTGACGTGTCATAGAGGCAAGCTCAAGGAGCTACCGTCGCCCCAAGCGGTCGTCCGGTCTCTTGTAGCTACTCCTGGCAGCTGACAATGCCTACGGATAAATCACCCGGGTCTCATATTATCGAGACAGAGTTTACTTGAAGGTATGCCAGAGGAGAAACCTCTGTTCTCTTCTTGCCAAGGTGCGCGCAGAGTCGTCGTCGTCTCCCATCATGGAAAATAAACACAAATGTTTATAACATTATCAAAAAAGTCGTCATTCAGCGAACTCTCACTAGTGCTCAACGCACATGTCACTTTGCTAGGAAATCGCTCAAACAGCTTTGTTGGTCGCCCTCCCCAAGCAAATGGTGGATGCCGAGACGGCATTTTTCCAGCAAAATCGTATAGTGTTTCCGAAACATGCCTCAACTGAAAGCAAGGTTTAAACCTTATATGAAGGGCAATAAATTCCTTACCCTAATGGCCAGTTCGACCAGGCATTTCATTCGTCAGGTCACGGTGTCGGTATTCTTAAAAACACGCAAGTCACTTTGATCTGTCGCCGCGAAGTAAGATACATGCGCTCTGTACCTAAGAATTCATTACGACACTAATGAGGAAGAATGATCATACGCACCGAAGTGTAGTGTGGCATGTCCTTAACGATCTCAGTCGAACTGTTGGGCTAACAATACCGTTATTTTTATTATTATTTCTCATACCATAATGTTGTTGGATGCTGATTTCATTATATAACCAATCCGGAATTCATCCAAAATCTGGACGAATAATGAGGTCAATACTGTTTATGTTGACATAGCAACGAGCGCCAAGCATCGCAGAGTAAGCCCGTTATCTTCGTTGATTTTGTTCGTATTCTTTAAAATTTCTGCTGCCTCTTTCACACGTCGAGACCACCACTGGTCTTCTCTACACAGCAGCCTCGTGTCTTGAAATTTTATTTCATGCCTGGTGTTAATGGCATGGCGAACTACGGCGGATTTGTCACTGTTCTTATATTTATAAATAAGCCTATCGCAATTGAGGAAATGGCCCACTATATCCAGATGCTTATAGTTATGATTTACACAAATTAATGCACCGCTAGTTGCAGTACTACAATATACAGCAGACGTGATTGTATTCTGTAAGCCAGTGGTTCCCAGTTAATCTCAGAGTACCACTTCAAGAAAGAGCTCAGCCTCGCGTACCCCTTATAGCTGAAATGGTAAATAAATAAATGCATTCGTCCTCCTAGAGTGCTTCGCATAACTCCCGGATTACAGTAATGTAATCGACACACACAATTTGTCTCAAAATATATTTTGCCAATACTAATGTTTGCATAATTGGTTTTTTTTATTTATCTTAGTGATTATCTTAGCCAAGGGATTACCATGCATACCCCTTGAAACAACTTCACGTACCATGGTGATACGCGTACGACTAATTGAGAATCACTACTGTAAGCAAACCATAGGAAGATGTCAGATTGCACTAAACAAAGCTATGCAAACATTGGGACAGTAGCTATCCGTCAGTAGGCAAGAAATATCAGTCAGTAATAGTTCGATCTGTATTCACCCACCACTGGCCTAGGACCTTAATATTTGTGTGAAATATCTGGGACTTAAAACAGAGAATTGACTCATATGGCTAAATTACGTCATACAAATTGAGAAAAAATGTGTACAGTCATTAATATGATACACGTAGATACAGTGGAAAGGAAGTCCGTCACTATTATGAACGCTGTACCGGGCCTTAGTTCTTCAAAATTTTGATTATGCCTGCATATATTGTGGATCGACTCCTGACATCGACTCGCCAGGTTATACGTGAAGCAGTATATAAGGTTCTTGTATGTTAAATTTCTATTGAAACTGGAATAGTTTTCGAACAGCATGTCACTGAAATCCATTCATAACCTAACATTGGTCTGTCTAACAAAAAGATGCTGGATAAACATACAGGTGGCCCTGGTAAGTATCGAAATATCTGAAGAACCAGAAGCTCCACTTTTTTGAAGGAATTTGGTCATGGCCTTTTTAAATAACCCATCCCGGCCTTCACCTGGAGTTATTTGTGGAAACCATGGAAAACCCAAATCATGATGGCTGCTCGGGACTTCGAACCCACGTCCTCTCGAATGCGAGGCCAGAGCGTTACCGCTCACCCACCCGGCTCGGTCGTCTACTGATAGCAAACACTCAGTTTACAGTTGTTTATAAAGTAACATCAGATAATTTCAATTAGCAGATATATATATTTATTATTAAATTTATTTAGTTAGACTTGAAAGTCTTCTGGCAAGAAGCATCTATACAGATACTGCCAAAAACAATAATTATGCAGACATTTTACCATCAACCCGGAGAAGATGGAATATGACATGTTTAAAAGGCCTCCTTCATGACGGCAGAATTAATTGCTCTTCTGGCAGTTACTAATTTTACTAAAGGCAGAGGTCTGTTTCGTGAGAATCCGCCCGGGTCAATTGCAATAAGCCATTTTCATCTCAGTTTGGACAGATTACGAACTGCCCCAGTTTAAATGTGGATACTTGTAGAGTTAGTCATTTGGGAGCTGTCCCTGCTTTTTTCTTGCATCAGTACATCTGTCTTAAACTAATGGCTTCATTAACGTAATTGGGACTCCACATTAAACTAAGGTACGGTGTGTTTTGGGTGATTTGGCCCTATAACCACCTTAAACACTCGCGAGCCGATAGTTCGTTAAGTTTTTATAATTACTACAGTATCTGAAATATACCCACGAGTTAATTGGAAGGTATTATTATTATATCAATAAAGAAAATACACAGTTCTGATCACACACGTTAAATTTAATACTTCTTTCAATCAACCACGACATTACAAATTTTGCACTTTACATTACTCCGTTAAATTATTATTGCTTGCGTAGTCTAAAAATATCATTTTCGCTCGCACAGCGAACGACCTGCGCCGCGTGAACACAATTGGGCGACTGCGGAGGAACAGAGATACTCTACATACATTCTTACAGACTAAACTAATACTACCCCGATCGCTACAACACAACCCGTGATACATCTGATTACAAACATTTACATAATTTACAATTACAACATTAATAACATAGTCATACTGAAAACCTGATGGGGGTTGGTAACAAATGTCATAAGATGGAAACTATTATACGGAATTGGAAGCTGAATTCTTTGATTTGAGATGTCCAGGAAGATTAGACGCTTTTATTTTGGGTGTATGAGAACACTGCGGAGGATTAAAGGAAATAGCTTCACTCCTCGTTAGAGATGTTTTCTCATGAAACAGATGTGTAGTCGGGTCTAATCAACGAGAAATCGTCTGTCTGTTCGTCACTAAATTCTTTCGACGGTTTCAGGGTAACAGCGAAGTGTTAGGTAGGATATTTCTTTCGTAGAATTTCCACTTGTCGCGGCGAGTGTTAACAGTTACCCCCATTGTGGGTAGTATCAAAAAATTACTGCTAACTGTCTTAATCCACTGCCCACATCACTTGATATTTTCTACCGCAAATTTTATTTGGCCTATAGGTTGAATTATTCTTACAACTAATTATCCTATTTTTCTTGAACTATCTGGATAGTGTTAGACCGCACACAGTTGGCGACAAGGTGATATATTCTAAACGACAGCCAATCTGCTGCTCCGCTTCATCTGATCTGTTTCCGTGTCTTGGAGCGAAATGTGCAGTAACTTTGTGAGATAATTAACGTCGGATGAAAAAGCAATCCCCTGATATTTTTTAACTCCTGTAAGAGTCTATCCTGAGAAACCTTACGAGGCATGTTAGTAAATAATAGGGATTACCACGCCAACTAGTTCAGTGTGTGTTATCTCGTTAAATCATTCCCGATGCCCTCTTTATATGTTACCTATTGACTACAACGCTTACTCCCAAATTCCGGCGACTCCTTCTGGAAACAATTCTTTTTCTATGTTTTTAATATGAGCAAAATAATCATAGCTTGGGATAGTTTGTCGTGCTTCTACCGCGTTCTACTCTGTTAACGGCAAGTAATTGCCTAATTATCGCTAAGTGGTCTTTTAACAGTCATTAAGCAATGTGGAGGCAGGTTATCACATACGGTGGTGTAACCTCATTACTTTCGTTCCTTGGGGTTTCTGGCATCGTTGTCTTCACCCCATGTCTTCTTCTTATAACTGACCACCTTCAGTTTGACATAGGTATCGTTTCTCTTGTTTATTTTTGCTTTTAAATTCTAATTACAATCGTAAATCAAAAAATGGAAGTATAAAATGATCTAAAATATGTAAAAAGATTACGTGGAGATTTTATCTTAGCGAATCAAGTGTTTTGCACGACCACAATTACGTCTGACAATCTCGATTATCTCCTTCCAGGCCTCGGTGATTAGTGCTCGCAACTCAATTACTTTCTGCAGTTTTTTTTGAGGAAACGCTTTTAAGGACTTGCCAAAAAAAATCACAAGGGCATAGTTACGCGACACTCGGGAGGCCAGTTCTATTCCCCATGCTAGGGAGCTAATGACCTCGACTCGACGCGCACTAAAGCCACAATAATAAAAACAACAGCAACAATGTCCCCATCATAACTGATCAGGAAATTGGTTTGAGATGACTCGTGCGTTACACATTTCATGCAGAAAGTCCAGAAAATATTCGCTGCATATGGTATGGCTCCATCCTGCATAAACAGCTACAAAATTGTTGCACCACGTGCTTAAGTACTGAACATTATTTACAGGTATTGTTTGTTAAAAGAAAAATGGCCCCATTAGCCCATGGCAACAGCCTATTTTACTTCTTTGGAGCTGATTTTTTTTCCGATCAACCATCAGAGTAACAAAAATCTCAGTATCTCTGAAACTATTCACTATGGATGTCTCAAGAATACAAAACCATGAGGTTTTGTATTCTTGAGAGTCTTGATCAAATTTTGTGAAAAGCGTAGGATGCAAATAAAACTATCTTCTTTTCTTGACTAAAACGTTTTTTCAGTCATCTGATGCACACGGTAAACAAATTAGCGGCAGATTTATGTACTTAAAAACCTAGTAAAGGTAATGTGTACGGCTTTATTGGCCCGGAGGCCCAAAAGCATAATTCGGCCGCTTGAAGTTGACAGTTTAAATATGCCGTGCAATCTTCGCTATGTAATGGTTAGCGTGATATAACCTAATCTGGTAATCCTACTGAGGAAAGGGGAATCTAAAGTGCTATACATGAACAAAGTAACGCTTTGTAGGGACCCGTAAAAAATCTGGTTGCAACCGGGATTTGAAATGAGAGGGGGGGGGGGGGGGTCTCTCGATTCCCGGTCAAGCACCTTAACCACCAAACCACAAGACCGCCCAATTTAATGAGTTTTAGAGCTTGATATTAAAAAACAAAATTTGAAATTTCTACAGTTGGATTTTGTTTTTCATAGTAATGATTATCAAACGTTATTGCAGGTTCCAAATTAAGTCAGAATATTAACTACATTTTAGGAAATTATCTAACGATAAATGACTCCAAATATCAAACACTTATGAATAATGGACAAATTATGAAAAGTGTGCTCCAACTATAGAACACCTTTCTTTCATGTTCATAGTTATCTGAGTTTGAACATTATTGGGTTTATGCTACTGCAGCTTCACGATGCGTCGAAATATACAGAAATCTGGAGCCAGTTTTCGTAGCTTACGATTGTCTTAAAGATTGGGCAGTGATCTGTGGTCTTTTATGTGAGATTTTGAAGAAATTTTTTACATTAAAATATTTTTTGAGTAAAGTCAAAGGTCTTTTGTTAAGTGTTAGACGTGTTTCACTTTGCTATGCTTCTCCTCCTGCTTTATTGTCTTCACCTAGCGGTTCTTTCACAGCAAATAGTTGCTGAAGTTCTTTTTCGGAACGGTGTCAGAAGTTTTGTAAATTTTTCAGTCATCAGCGTGGGATATGAGGGTAGATTTTTTTTGTAACTGCTTTACGTCTCTTTTCAACATCGAGGTCTTTAGAGACGGGAAAGGATGGGGGGCAAGGATGGGGGCAAGGAATGGGAAGGAATTCGGCCATGGCCTTTTGAAGGAAGCATCCCGGCATTTGCCTGGAGTGATTTGGGGAAACCATGGAAAACCCAAATCTGGATGCCCGGACGGGGATTCGAACCGCCGTCCTACCGAATGCGAGGCGAGAACGCTAACCGTTACACCGCCCCGCTCGGTATGAGGGTAGAACGTATATCATGGAGATCGCCGAGAGAAAGCAACTTAGGGTTTTTAACTGGCTTGGCAAGTGGTCTAAACTCGGGTTGTCAGTTTTCGTTTGCGAATACCAGACATGTTTTTTATCGCAAGAAGTAGAAGCTTTTTACTAGAAATACGGGAGTGGGCGAGGAATAAAATTTAATGAAACAGTTCGCGTTTGGGTCTAAGTTTTATAAAAGACTTAACTGGGCCACCACATGGGAGATAATTAATTACCAAAGTGAAACGTAGGTGTGGCACGTTGTAGGGTCCTATTCGTTTCTGTTTCCTACAGCTTCAAAACCCTCGTATGGTTAAGTCTTGACGACATTTATTTTGTATATGACTTTTGACGGAAGAGCTGTTTTGAAATTGTGGATATTGTGCATGATGAGGGATTATGTTGCATAACACATCATCCCAACATACAGACCGGTGCGCCGTCTCTTACCATCAGGCGACACTTTTTCACGGTGCGACTCTTCATTCAAGATTTTTTTTTTTTCACCTTCGTGGTTCAGCATTTAATTCAAGCAACCAAACGTTGGGTTCTTGATATGAGGAAACGAGTTTTTTTTAATTATTTTATTTAATGGTCGATGGCTTGTGCCAATTTGACCAGCTGATATTTACATATTTTCCCTTCAAGAATCTTACATTTTTCATTTTTGGGCAATGTTCTACTTTTACAATTGTTTGGTATCTTGGTTACATATAACATCTTTCTTACATTTTACATGTATTTCTGTTGTATTATTTTTCTTAGATTGTGGGAAACGAGGGTGGAGAAGACGTTGCCACGGTTAGGCAGTGAGAGGATAAACTTGCCAGCAACAACGAAGACAGAACTTGCCTCATCATTGAAGCGGAAGTTTCAAGGTGCAGTGTCTGGAAGTCAAACATAATAAGATCCGAGTAGCCAAGTAGCCCATGTAGCTATTCCTTCTGCCGATGAGACGCTATGATGCTGTCTGCATTAACATAAGAAAAATGCACTGACCTCCTCAATAACACTTGTTTTCTTTGCGAAGCGCAAAGCTCTTAAGCAAATATCGTAAAAATGTGTTCAATGCACTAAGATCTTGTAATTTTTTTCTGGTCTTCTTTAGGAATACGATTTAATCGTTGTTGACTACAGCAGATTAGTATTTTTTAGACGTTTAATTTGACTCCCCCCCCTTTTTTTTCAACCAGTGAACCATTTTTCTAAAATTTTCTACTTTTATTTGTACAGTATTATAGCTCTTTATCTTCATTATATTGTCATAAGTTGACGGTTCTATTGACCTTGTTATCTATACGCACTAAAGCAACAACTGTAGCAAAGTAATTCCTTTCATTGCCAGAAAATCCTGTAGCCAGTTTATCTGCTCTAAATCACCTCACAGCGTTTGGCTTCCATACACGGACTGAATGCCATGTTGCCTCATATAATGAGGGTCGTTCAGTAAGTCCCTAGAAAAGGGCAGAAAAATAAATAATTTTCTGTAGATTTTTTATTTTTCAGTGTAATCTTCTTTTAGTTGAATATTCTTTTCTAAATGCTTCTTTAACTTCTCTATTCCCTCCAGAAAGTAGGATTTTATGTTCTGCAAGATGGGCAACTGTTTGGGTGATGACCTCCTTGTTTGACATGAACCATTGTCCACCGAGCCATTTTTTTAAGTTTGGAAATAGAAAAAAGTTACTGGAGACCAAATCTGGCAAATACGACGGATGCTGTAATAATTCGAACTTTAATTCCATAATTTTGGTCATCGAAACTGTGCAGAATGGAAGAGGATCTTTTTCATCTCCAAATGAAGATGTTTTTTATCGATTTCTTCGCCTAACGTGAACAATAGGGACACACAGCTAGTCATTGGTTTTTTTAAGTAATAGATGTAAATGATTCCGTGTGCATTCGTAAAAACTATTACCATCACCTTGCTGGCCAATTTCACCGTCTTTACCTTCTACTGAGCCTGTTTGCCACCAAAAACTTACTCTTCAGACTGGAGTATAGTAGTGTATCTATATTTCATTCACAGCTATGTATCTATGCAGAATCTGGCTAGGGTTGCGACAGGAAAGCTCCAAAACAGTCTCAGAGTCGACTACACGATTGCGTTTGTTCTTCAATGAGAGAAAATGTGGCAGCCATCTTTCAGAAAAAATTTTCACATCCAATTTTTTTGTGCAAAATTGAATATACCGTACACAAAAATATGCCTGTGGCCTCTACTATTTTGCGCTTTTTGATTCGCCGATCACTTAAAACCAATGGCAATGATTTCGGGGGTAGTCAATTCCACTGGATATCCCGAACACTGTTCATTTTGTGTGGATGTTCGGCTATGTTTAAACTCATTTGCCCAATTGTAAATAGTTGCAGTCGCAAGAGCAGATATACCATGAACTTCATCCAGCTCAGCTTTGATTTCATTCGGTTTTAAGCCTATTCAATAAACGTGTTTAATCACCGCTCGAAACTCTGATTTTTTCGTTTTTCTCGATGAACAACAGTTTTCTGCTTCTGTCGACAATAACAATGAAACAACGTGAAAGAGGTAACTCAGATGATATCTGCTATCTAGTAATGATACTTACCAATAAAAAATAGTTTTCGACAATGCGCGCGCCATCTCTTGGATTTTCTAAGAACTTATTGAACGATCCTCGTAATTATTATTATCCTTATTGTGCCATATCAGACTCGTCTAATATTGGCGCCCACTTTGGAAATTATTATCTGTAGGTGCATACTGGGAAATTATTATCCCGAGTCGTTCCCCTTTGCCTTCTCCCTCTACTTATCAACTGCTGATGAAAACTTATGTTTCGCCATTCTTCACTGAATAGTGTAAACCGATCGTAGTGAATGAGTGATAACGTTCTGGCCTCGCATTACGGAGGACGTGGGTTCTAAATCCCGTCCACCCATTAAGATTTGGGTTTTCCATAGTTTCCCCAAATAGCTCCAGGCAACCGAGCGTGGTGGATGAACGGTTAACGTTCTGGCCTCGCATTCAGGAGGACGCGGGTTCGAATCCCCGTCCGGGCATTCAGATTTGAGTTTTCCATGGTTTTCACAAATCACTCCAGCGATTGCCGGGATGCTTCCTTCAAAAAGGCCATGGCCGAATTCCTCCCCGTTCCTAGTCCCCAGTCTCATTCCGCCTCTAATGACTTTAGCCGTCGACGAAGCATACAGCCCTAAGGGGGAAAAAAAGCTCCAGACTAATGCCAAGATGGTTCCTTCAAAAAAGATAATGGCCGAATTCCTACCTGTTCCTTTTCTTTACTCCTTTCCCGCCTCTGATTCTAATGACTTCGACATCGCCGCTTCGTAAAGCCAGAAGCAAAAGAAAAAAAAGTGTAAGTTGTGTTCGGTATGAGTATTGTTTATTGTTTTGTGTTATTGAAGCGGAACTTGGGTCGACTCAGATTTTGTCAAGCATATTACGTGTATTGGGTGCTTGTGGGGTGACTATTGTTATTAGAATATTAGTTTTGATAATCTGGATAGCAAGAATTTTTGATTGCTGTAGGATTACAGATAAATAAATATTAAATTTTATTAGGTCTTCTGGCATTTACATTACTGGGTATACTTAACGTTACCTCTAACATAAGATAATGCAACATTATAAGCAAGCAATACCCAGACCTTACAATTTGCCGAAACGGAGTAAACAATAATTGAAAGTTAAGTATTTTAGATATCAAAGTGATTAATGAAACAATCGTGGCGACACAGGCCAACAGTAAGATGTTATGCATTTACACATATGAATATTCCCAGGGCGCCATTAAGCAAAATGAATAATTGTCTGAATCATATTAAAAACAAGGAGCTTTCAGAACTTAATGTTCGGTGAAAAAGTTTTCAGCTAGCTCAGGGGTCGTGCACAGTTAGAGCTGAAATTCCAATCTCATGTGGCGTTTACGAGACACTAAAGACTCGCGAAACCGTGAACATCGTCCTGGCGTAAAAGTACATTACCATATGAAGACAGCACCGCGAAGGACGTAACAAATCGTGTTACTGCGAGATGTCTATCTCAAAACTGCGGCCAGCGCGGGAACTCTCGTCTCCTCCAAGTTTCTTCCACGTCTGCGTAGGGCCACTCCGGCCAACAAAAGTGTCGATGTAGCTTTCTTTAGCCACCAAGAAAGCTCTGCTCCAGCCCCGCAGTCCAGCGACCAGGTAACATGAAAAAAAAGAAGCTGTGGAGTAACTTTTGTAACCCCCAACACTATACAGCATTGGTGGGATAGCGTACGCCAAAACCACGTGATGTCCAAAGCGCTTGCTATTAGTTTTTCGTTTCGCGCACACTTCAGGCAGCGACGACCTTCAACACCCTCGCGTCTTGGCAGAGAGGACAACGCCCTGGCCTTTGGCTAACGGGACTTGCCCGCCGCATCCGGCACCCCCATTGTCCGCAAGACGACTCCTCGACGCCAATCAACGGCTTTTCTGGCCACGTTGGTGTTCAGAATTTCCCGTTATGTATACTTTCGCAAATCGCGGGCACAAGACAATGTAATGCAACGTATGCCCTTTGGAAAGAACAAGGAAAAAAAAAGGAGAAAGCTGTGGGAAAGATAGTGAAAATGGGACAATAGATGTAAAGAATGTACATCCAATGCATTAACATTACTAGTGCATAGTGGTGCACAAATAATTATAGGAAGGGATAGGTATAGGCTTGCATAATGCAATATTTTCACAGTGTAGACTGAGATTTCTGGCGGAAAATAGAATTTTTATGTAGCTGGACGAAAAAGACATAGCGGACTCCATTTGATGTATTTGAGACATAAGTGTAAATTTGTAGGAAGTCAGACCACTTTAAAGCTAAAAAAAAATGCTCCATCAGATCGTTAAAGTTACTACCTATTCTCATAATATCTGTTTGGTATAACAGTTGCGGTTTTTTCTTTATCAAAAGTTAGTATTGATATGAAAACATTCGCAACGTGCAGTCTAGTGGAATTTGTTGAATCATAGTTTTTCTTTCATTGTAACCGCTAGCCAGTTTAGGTATTCTTTAACCAGGGGATAAAGTACTTTTGTCCAATGCTGTTGTAAATTCTACTGCCCTACAAATCACACAGTTGTTTGTTATAGCTGTACGCCTCTTTAATGAATGTCAAGTGACATTTCCTAAAACCGTCTTTGTGTTTTTCATTTAATCACACCAAGGCGGTGTGGCTAAGTGAATCTGAAATCACTGTTTGATTTACTCTAATAGTTACACTGTAATGGTAACTGCCGTCGACAACGGATGTGTTAAAATAATTATTCCTCACCTCTGTTAGGCGAGTTCAGGTTCCATTACACATTTCTAATAATGTAGCCTCTTCCACAACCGAAGGTTTGATGTAACCTCCGGAAGAAGGAGTAATAAGCCACTATATCAGAGGTAGGACGGTCAGTTCTTTTTTCCTCCTGGGCCTGCAGTTTAACGCAAAATCCGAATTAGAATTTCGGAATTGCGTTCGACCACCCTAATTTCAGTTTGTTATGATCTGCCGACATCACTCCGGTGATACTGCCCTTTACACGGCGCAGTCTACGAAGTATCTGGTGTAAGCTATAGTTTGCGAACATCTGAGGAGACTTATAGAGAGTGATCAGATTCCGGTGTCGGGTGTATTTTTTTAGTCCTGGCTGATTCATTGAATCTGTTCAGTTTATTTACTATGTAATGTGTGGAATAGTTCGCTGTGTGCTAAAGTATCGTAGTAACTTCGCGTCTTGTTACAAACATTGAATACGAACCTCCCGATAGACAGTCAAAATGCTGGGAAATGTTCTAATAAGTGGCAATGTAAGTGAATGTTCGGGCGTAGCATTCGGGAATTTGACATCCCGTACTTTCCGTGCTGCTCACTTCTTACAACCTAAGGCCTAAAACAGACGAAGCGACTTCCCGTCGCGCGGCGGTCGAGGCGGCGGCCGCCCCAACTGTTCACACGAGGCGACTTTTCAAGCGGCGGCCGCCGCCTCGACTAGGCTTACAAACATTTTTTCGGCTGATTATAGTACTTTTTAGAATAAGCTGAAAAAATATAGTACTCTTCGAAAAATATAGTATTTTATGGAAAGAGTAAGAAAATGACATAAATTATGTTTTTTAGGTATTTATTTTTTTCATTTCCTGCACCTTTTAACAATTTTTTGTCTACATCAAAATTGTCATATTCTTTACTGCATTCATTAATGTAGATTGTTTTATTAATGAGATACTCGCTCTGCTTCTCTCTTCTCGCCATTTCAAATTCATAATTGAAAATATCTTTGCTGTGAATGGCGAAGTTCTGGGATTAAAGGCTAGGACTAAAATGATCATAAATAATTTTATAAATATGCTGCCATTTTTTGTCTGTAGTTCTGTCGGTAAACTCAGTACACTGTGTTACTTTTACCTAGATTTCCTTTCATATTGTTATTTAGTATCTTCGCGTAGGTTCTATAATTTTTTTCAACAGTAGCATGTTGACCCAAAATACAGTACAATATTGTATGTTATAGTACGGTTGGCAACTCTAGCCTCGACTGGCACGTGGACTGTTGATTTGGCGCGTATAACTCAATTCTTTGTAAAACAATTGATGTTGAAGAAGAGAGGTAAATGCTAATGTGGTTACTATTATTATTATTATTAATTTAACTGCGATGGAGCTAACGCTCCGGTGGCAATTCCCCTAGTCATCTAACTACCCCAATTTATATTATTTTTTAAATTTAATTTTATAGTTGCAGTGTTAAATTCCTCCCCCCATTTACTTTTCCGTTTTACAAATTTTAAATTCCTTAAGCGTTTCTGGTAAATTATTCGTGACTTCCTTTGGTAATTTATTCCAATCCCTGACACCCTTACCAGCAAAACAAAACTTTCCCGCTCCCTTATGCATGAAATCGAGCGCCAGCTGTATCGAAGGCGGTGTATCAGTGCTTCTGAATTTATTTTTCCCTAGTATAATGAAAAATATGAAAATGCTAGTCATAAAAAATATGAGTGCCACATTCCTTGGAAACAATCACACACTCAAACTCTATTTTACGGTTCAAAAGTACAGATTAAGATAAAGTTTCGGTGCTTGATCAGTAGAAAAATATTAAATTTCAAATAATGTATTATTAAAAAGATATGAAATCAGGAAATATTTACCAGAAAATTAAAATTAAATTAGAATTTTAATTGTGTGTTTAATGTGATCTCATATCAAGTGTTTTACATTTGAACACTAAAGTGTAATGATACAAAAAGGGAAAAAATCTCCATTTCTGATTCATTTTCTTCAATTGGCTGTGTCGCCGCGCCGCCTCCACGCCGCGAGTTCTCTTTGCCCCATTTAATTACATTGGACCATGCGTCGACTCGACCGCCGCGCGGCGCAAAACGCCTCGTCTGTTTTAGACCTAACATTCGCAGAAGCACCTGCGGCAGGAACCATGATCCTATATATCTGTTTCTTTTTGAAATGTGAAGAGATAGGTAGATAACCGTAGGCGAATTCTCTTCACATGATTTCCAGTAGGTGTAAGATTTGTAAATCCGAGTGCATGACTTCACTAAACAGAAAGCGTCACGTGGTTTTGCATTGAATTAGACGTTTTGCAGACTGGTTCGGATAACATAAGGAGGTGGAGACGTATTAAAGTGACATTTTTAGCATTAAAAAAATATTTTATTTACAAAGTATTCTCAACAAACTCTTTTCAGTTTAAATCTTCAGTTTTATAGCAGACTCGTTCCCGCGTGATTTATCTGGAACCACTGCCTCCCATTTTCAGACAGACTTAACTCCACGCTTGTTGTCAACTGACAGTTGTCAGATTTTCATCTTTATGGAACGCTGAACTTTTCGTGTCGTGTCGTGACTTTTTGTCCTGGATGCCCGATTACTGAATACACAACTGATGGCGTATGGGAATATGCAAGTCGAAGGACCCTTCTTAGATCATGCGAAATATAGCCTGTAAATGATAGGGCTGAAAACCTTGAGTGACGTCGCTTAAGGTTAGCTCCTATAAAATGAGTTGATTAATTATTGTAAATATTACCTTGAAATTTCTCTGAGCTGGATCAAAATGGAAGACGTGAAGTTTCATATAAGTGCTACGTTATATGCTAACCCTGGAAACATCCTTTACTGCTACGTCGCCGGAGAAACGTCAAAAATACACCAATACGAACAGCAGTCCTGAAAATATCCTTCCTTAAAAATATCGCATGTCATATACAGTATATAACTTTGGCTGGCGCTCAAATGAAGGACGACGCGCCCTAAAACCACAACAAATGAAGTACTGTGCTATACTTTGTTCCTATGTTGACAGTTACAACGGAATAAAGCACATGAGTATAATTTTGCAATGATTCTTGAAATCAGACGATTTGAAAGTTGTGGTTTTAATAACAATTATTAGCAGCCCGTGCCGTTTACGGTAGTTTATGTTCATCCTGGTTTGGCAGCAGAAAAAATATCATCCCATTTATATACTATAAACACAGGTGTGGCAAGACCCAGTTTCTTTGTCCATGTGCCCACATCAGCCGAATTCATATTATCGATAGAAAATAACGACGGCTAACATTTTTCAAGCTGTGAAGATGTTGCTAAGTTGTCAATGGATTCACTTTCAGATTAAAATTCGTTTCCCGGTTACGGTAACCTATTTCACAGTTTCAGATATGTGCAGACTGTTCGTGGAACATTTCTTTAGGACAGTTGTAAAGACTTTGTTTCAGCTGCAATACAACCACAAATAATTTAACCCTCATGAGGTGAATGCAGTTTTGAAAGCCCAATCTTATACGAGCTACAGACATCAATTCATTGTACCTGGGTCTGAACACGCCTGTTTCCGAATGCGACACCCGAACGTTCACTTACTTTATCACCACTCATGTTACACGGCCGATTGCAATTTCAAAACATTTTAATTGAATACGAATCCCCCGATAGACAGTATTTGTAATATGAGGCGACTTTACTACGATAGTTTAACGTACAACGAACTGTTTCACACATTACATAGTGAACAAATTCGATGAACCAGCCAGAACTAAAAATTTTATCCGACGCCAGAATTTTATAATTTTTATATGTCCTCAGATTTTCGCAAATTACAGCTAATTATTACACTTGGATACTTCGTAGATTGTGTCGTGTTAAGGGCAGTGTCACCTGTGTGATTTCGGGAAACATAGCAAACTGAAATTAGGGTGGTCAGACCAGAGGTTGAACGCACGCTCTCCAAATTAGAATTTCCGATTCTCCGTTGAACTGCAGTCCCCGGAAGAAAAAGAAACTGTTCGTCCTACCTCTGACATACTGGCTAATTACTTCTCCTTCCGGGGTCTCCCGCAAACTTTCGGTTGTGGATGAAGAAAAGTGTGTAGAATTGTGCAGTGGAACCTGAACTAAAATGAATTAGGAATAGGTGTTTTAACACAGGCGCTGGCCAGTGCAGTTAGATTTCTAAATTTGACTATTAGTGTAAATCAAGCGATGATTGCAGATTAATTTAGCAATGAAAATTACCAATAAGACGGTGTCATCAACTAAAAAACACAACGATAATTTTAGGTAATGACACTTGATATTCGAAGGCACCATACACTGTGCAAACACTTGTCTTATACTCGCTATCTGTGTTGTGGGCCGAGTTAAGTATGCTCGTAATATAGCTAAGCGATTGTAATTCCTATTGATCAGTAAATACAAATTTTTGATCAACCCGTGCCGCTTACAGTAGTGTTTCTTCACTGTTGTTCGGTAGCAGGAATAATGTTTCAGTAAACTGCAGCCACATTTATATTCTTAAAACACAGCTGTGGCAAGACCACTTTCTTTGTTCACGCGCTCACCTCAGTCGGACACCCATCGCGATAGTAAAACCTTGCACCTCCCGCTTCACACACAGGCTGTCTGACAAAACGTCTTGGCTTTGAGTGTTTGAAGCGAGCGCAATTCAAGTTCAGTATCTATGTGTATTATCTATTTGAGACGCTATTTGTTGTAATGTATTGATGAGTAAATTACCAGTTCGAAAATATGTCACGCCATATGATTGGCTTGAACATTAGTTTTTATTCCCAAACAGTGCCCGAACTTGCGTCATTACGGCTCTAAATCCTTAAACTTTGTTACTTACTAACGCTAACGGTTTGTAGTATTTGTTAAAATCTATTTTTTAATATTAAATATTCACTTAAAACAAATTAAATGGTTTAATGATACCGTAATTCTATGAATGCATTTAACCACGATATAATAAAATCAGTTTAATTAAATAATCATTGTATATTAAATTCCAGCAATTGATACTGCTCCTCAAAGGATCAAACATCTATGGCACTACATTGAAAACTTCGCTAATTCAATTTTTTTGATAAAAAAAGTTCAATGTAATTTGATTAAAAAGGAATTTTATTCAGATTATCATCGAAAGGTTCCGTTACCGCTGTATCAACGCTTGGTGTTCTGAAATTGGATCAGGGGTGCAGAGTGGAGGTGCTTGGCAACGCTATGGGAGATCTGTGCCCGCCAGGTGGCGGGGGCGGGGCTGGAAGCAATCCATCAACCTGTCGCCACTTCCACAGGGGAGGGGGCATATCCCAGCCACCAGCAGGTTACTTTGATGAGACAAGTGGGGGAGAGGGAAGGGAGATGGAGGAGGCACGTGCCACTCCATGGGAATCCATCAACCTGCCATTGGCTCCTCAGGGGGTCATCCATCAACCTAGCAAAAGAACAATATGGGCGGCATCCCTTTGTGGGCCCGCATTGTCTTTCCCCTACTACTTTTGTGCTATAATAAATTTTTATTTTTGATCAAGCTTTGCAGATTACGGCCCTATCACTTTTGTTCATTGGGATATGATCGCAACATTAGGAGAAGGTGTGCCTGACTATAGCACAGCAAAAAAAGTGGCGATCTGGAATTTATATGACATTGATCACTGTCTCCGCGCACGAGCCAGTCACACAGTAAAATATGGATGAGTTGAAGGTTAAAATTTCGACTAACTGACGATATTTCAGGCAATTCAAGAACAGTAGATCGCATTCAGACAAAGTTTTATTTTTATTAAGGCTCTGCGCATCGTTGACGTTGAGGTCATTAGAGACCGGAGAGGAATGGGGACAAGAACCTGGAAGGAATTCGGCCATGGTTTTTTCAAAGAACCGTCCCGGCATTCGCTTCGAGTAATTTCGTAAAACAAAGGAAAACAAATATCTGAATGGCTAAATGAGGATTTGAATCCGCGTCTTCACGGATGGTAGGCGCTAGTGTTACCCCTTAACTACCGTACATGTGAAACGTTTCCACCAACTGAAAGCCGATTTTTCTCACAACAGATCAAAAAACAACGAGAAGGCAGGTGAATCCGAAAAATCTAGCCCTGATTAGACCTTAGTGTTGCTTCTAGAGTGCAAGAAAAAGAGTGAAATCATCGTGGTAAATGTATTATGCTAATATTGTGAAATAACTGCGAGCTGCCATCAGGGAAAAGAGAACAGGGCGGTGCTCCCAGTCACAAGTCCCTCATTGCCTTGTATACAGTTCATTACTTAGGATTATCCGATCTGGTCGCTTCTGAATTGTACCTATTTTCAACCCTTAAAACTTTTGTATGTAGGATACATTTCAAGTCAGATGATGAACTCATACGTATTGTAGCTTTTTTTTTTTTTTTTTTTTTTTTACACATTTTAAAAATCTTCATGGGTGGCATAAAAGCATTCGACCATCGTTGAAGGACGTGTGCGGAGTTCTCAAGGGGCTACATTAAAAAATAGATCACAGACTTCCTTTTTATTCTTATGCATGCCGACCCATGCAGCATAGAGGTAGCGTGCTTGCTTCGCTTGTTGGGGTCTCCGGTTCGAGTTCGGCCTAGGGCATTGGTGATTTTAATTATATGTTGCGTTCGTTTTGTGTCGTCCTTACAAAAGAGGGAAAAATAATCAATCCTATACATTGTAAGAGAGACAAACACGTTGAGCTGGCTGTATGACTAACATGGCCAAATGCCATTTTCTTATATTCATCTTCGTTACGCCACAATTTAATCGAGAGAATGAACATATGACGTGGAATATGTCGTAGATTAGTTGTTTATTATATTTTTTTCGCTTGTGTTTTTTTAAAAAAATAATAATAATGAAAGCATTTTTGGGATCTACCTTGAAGCTGTTGAATTAACATACGGAAGTTTAAGTACGAGTACGCCATTGTTACGTCCTGCAGTTTCCTTAGCATTTGCTATTTGCAATACGAGAATTACAAATTTGTACTCTTCTCACTTCCCTGACTTTCTTCATGTTATAGTTGACACGTAGAACGACGCAGACTTACCTAAAATCCTGCTTAAGATTTTCGTCGTCTCCTTGTCCAATTCTGGCATGGTTCCCTCTTCTTCGTTTCAAAACATGTATCTTACACAAAAATAACACATTTTCGCAAAGCTTACAAGCTTCACAGACGTGGATTGTTCTTAATACTTAATTGAATTATTTATTAATCTCTACCATGAACGTAAGTATAAGAATTCTTCCAATACATTTGTTGGATACTTTTCACCTTTGTTGAATTCAGTGAGCCGGTAAAATAGGGACGTAGTTATTATCGTAGCATATTATTGAGATCATAATTGAGATTGAAGTAATTTGATTACCAGACATTAGTCCTATTTATAATATGTGAATGTTGTGTTACAGTAATATAAGCATTAAAAGTTTAGTTATATATTCTGAACTTGGTTCCTCATTCCACTTTTTTGGACATTAATTAACCGTTAAATAAACAGTGATATAGTGATGAATAAGTTTTTAAGATAGTTAGAAGCATGTTGTAATAACCTAGGCGTCGTTGGCGCGGTCGTTTACTATACAGCAAGGAACTAAAACCTCAAATTGACTGTAAGGGAGTTTAAGTAACGTGCCAAAAAGGCTATTTTACTTATTATTTTTCTCAGTTGGAATGGATGTTGGCCTGTGAAGGGAAATATGACGTTATCCTCGGAAATCAATAAATGAGTATTCTTGAACAATCAGTTAGTCCAATTGTCTTGAAAGATATTGTAGTGCCTACTCATACCCACAATGAGATGATAAAAGAACTGAATATCATACATTTGTTGAGCAGAGTCATTAAAAATATTGATATACGGAGGCTGTTCAATAAGTTTTGTCGTTCGATAAGAACAACACGATTGTATTGTTTGAAATACATTTTATTATTCAATATAATGTCCCTTCAATACACTTGTTCCAATCATCTTTTAATTTATGGACTCCAACCTTGAAGTGAGAATCCTGAAGACTGTCGAAGTAGGCGTCCACAGCTGCTATTACGTCTTCGTTCGATGAAAATCGTTTTCCACGCATGAATTTTTTTTTTAGATTTGGGAACAGCCAGAAGTCAGAGGGAGCCAAATCTGGCGAAAAGGGTAGAGGTGGCAACAATTCGTACTTTTAATTCACTGATTTGCGCGATGGTTTATTGCGCACTATGAGAGGGTGCATTGTCTTGATGAAAAATTATTTTTTCTTCTGTAAACGAGGTCTTTTCTCACGAATTTTTACATCCAGCTGGTCCAGAAGGTTACAATAATAATCTGAGTTTATTGTTTTACCAGTTTGGAGGTAATCTATGAACAAAATTCGTTTTGCATCCCAAAAGTGATGCTAACACCTTCTTGGCCGATTTCTGGACCCTAACTCGCTTTGGAGCCGAAGTACCGGGTTCACACCACTCCTTAGCCCCTTGTTTTGATTCAGAATCATGATGGTAGACCCAAGTCTCATCCACAGTGGTGAAACGACGCACAAAATTCTTTTTATCCTTTCTAAAATGCTCCAAATGTTGCTGAGAAAGTCGCATTCGAATGTGTTTTGGTTCTGTTGTTAGCGAACGCGGCACCCATTTTGCACGCAACTTTTTGAAACCCAAAACTTCAGCCAAAATATTACTCACATTGCTTAATGATATGCCTAGAGCTTCTACTAAATCTCTCTCTGTTAATCGACGATCTTCCAAAACCATATCCTGTATTTTTGCTGCGATTTCTGATGTTGATGCACTTGTCGGACGTGCTTCACGTGGATCATCTTCAAGACTCGTACGACCTGGTTTAAATTCAGCATCCCATCTTTTCACTGTTCTAATTGAAGGTGAAGAGTCCTTATACACTTTTAACAACCGTTCATGAATTTGTTTTGGTGCGACACCTTCCAAAAATAAGGATTTTATTTCTGCACGATATTCAATTTCTTATATTTCACCAATACACTGTGACACAACTTTGAACAGCTGTAAATATAGGAATAAGATATCAGAACTACGTGAAACTTCACAGGTGTTCATAAAAAAGTAGTACCAACTTTAGAAAAATAAATGACGAACCTACGCGCGCTATCTCTTAGGGAACGTGCACAAACTACGTGGCTCGGTCCGGGGGTGGGGGGTGGCTGGAAGGCTACCCTTGGCTACGCAGGAGGAGAGGGGTTCCGAGCCAGGCCACTTAGCTTTCCTTTCATAACATTTTTCACAGTTAAAATGAGGAACAGAACTCGCAACAGCATGTGAATATTTATTTACCTCAGTTAATTATCTCCGTAAATAATTTAAAATCGTCTGACAAGAGAAAACAGTACAAAATATCTTCTGGAATGAAAAGGTAAGAAAGCTACGTGCTACGTGGGGAGGGGGGGGGGGGTAGAGGCAAAAGCTACGTGGGGGGGGGGGGAGGGGGGTTCACAGGAGGCCAAAATGAAGCTACGTGGTTTATGCACGCTTCCTTATCGAATGACAGAATTATTTGCAAACCATGTAATTTAATACTTAAAAGAAAACCTTTTATGATCGGTAGTTTTATACGTCTCATGATTCTCAATTAACGGAAATGTGCATATCGGGAAAAAAATTATAGCTTTGTCTCTCTCGAAGTGAAGTGTGTGTGTGCATGTAGTATGTGTATATGTGTTGACCAAGACTCTGAGACTCACCGGTGTGTTAAAAGTAGATGTAAAAGCTGAAAAGCATGCACCCCTTTGATCTGCAGGTATGCGATCAAGTATCACTTCATTGGTCAAAGCTGAACTAATGACCTTTTGCGAAAGAAAACTATGTGAAAATACAGTGTTGACAGCTATTCTTATATTTTTTTTACTAACGGCAACTGTGCGTAGAAATCGGGGAAAAAAAGGGGGGGGGCAAATAGTACAACAAAACAAAACAAAAATCTTTTTGCTGTTGCATTAAAAATACTATCAGATATATTTTCCTGGAGAGATAGATATGTGTCGATGCACATGGGCTATTTTGAAAAAGTTTGGCAATGTTTACTTTGATCTGCAATAAATTTTACTGGACACGGATTTATTCCATTTATTTTTGGTACAGAACCTGTAAACTGGATGCGAATTGGAAGCAACCATACTACCAGCTGAGGCTGTTGCTGGTGGGTGTTTCAAAGCTGTACTGTGTCTTTCCGGTTTACCTCGGCTTGTCTAACGTGTTTATAGTCTGTTGATAATAATAGTCAGCCGCAGGGCTTTCGTTTGTGGCCGTTCATTAACACTTGATTACTTGAAACCGAGCGTGGTGGGTGGTGAACGGTTAACGTTCTGGCCTCGCATTCGGGAGGACGCGGGTTCGAATCCCCGTCCGGGCATCCAGTATTGGGTTTTCCATGGTTTCCCCAAATCACTCCAGGTGAATGCCGGGATGCTTCCTTCAAAAATGCCATGGCCGAATTCCTTCCCGTTCCTTATCCCCAGTCCCATCCCGCCTCTAATGACCTTTTCGGTTGACGAGGCGGGAAGCAAAAAAAAAAAAAAAAAAAAAGATTACTCGAATTTGCAATGAGGAAATACAGTTTTTGGAACTTATTTTTGCATTTTATTTACTTCCTGTGAATTGTTTTGCTTTATTTCTCTCGAAAGCAACCTATGAAAATTAGGATAACTTTCTCACTTCAGCGCTGTTCAAATAACTTTCACATTGCTTGACATGAGATCCTGGAAATATAGATATAAAAATTTCGGAGGTGACAACAAAATTTAAAATAAATCTCGAATCCGCTTTTCTGGGATTTCATTTTTTGTTTATTTGTATCTAACTTACATATTTTTTGACTATCAAGTATCGGAAATCTTTAGTAGGAGCGTTTTTGAGGAATATTTTGACCATCCTGACAATATGTTTGTTTAATCTTGTATGGAATTAAAAAGTTATTACCACAACAGCAAGTCACATAATACTTCATTTTTGAGCTTGGCCAATATGTTTTTTTTTTTTTTTTTTTTTTTTTTTTTTTTTTTTTTTTTTTTTTTTTTTTTTTTGTAATGTGGTTGAGATAGGGAAAAACATTCTCTTGTAAGGATTCTTTTAATTACTTTTCTACTTTACTGTTGGAGAAGACGAAACAAAGGGTGTCGTACTGAATTCCTCTTAATCACTGATCAAGCATACGCATGAGTTCGAGCAATGCCCTTGTATGATAACTCTCGTATCATCGATGCTGCTTAATTAGGCCGACTGTGTCATATTACTGTCGAGTTAACTTTTCCTGCAGTTTCTTTATGAAATAGAATATTGTTCTTATGTAATATGATATATATCGCATAATATCAAGTTATTGATGATCCCACTTCCCCTGTCTCACATAACATCATAACATCCTTTTTGTTTTATGCTTTTTATTTTCCACAGCACGCCAAATTGCACATTGTAAAAGTGGGAGGAAAAGATGATAGTTTAGAACCGTCACCCCAGAAACAATTTTCAGTGCGATACACATGGCAAATGACGCAGTAGAACGGAAGTCGTATCAGCCTAGTTTGATCCTATTGGTAGATAGCGTCCAAATTATCAAAAATTTCCTAAGCTTTACTTTCATACAAAATACGCGCTATAACATGTAACAGAGGCATCGCTGTGTTCCAGCCGCATTCCCTCTCCTCTTCCTGCAACCTCGTCTCCTCCTGGTTCAGACCATTACGAAGAAAACAATACATAAGTGGGAAACCGTTTCTTACCTTAGTGATTTAAGCATAAATCTCACATGCGGTAGGTGGGACAAGTCTATCAAGAATTATTGTTAGTACATATTTGATAAATGATGTCTAATGTTAAGCCGAGAATAATAATTAAAAGAACAACAAATATATGATTCAAGCTCTGCTTGTCATTATGCGATAACATTCGTTGACATCACCCTCCTTTTTTCTTCTATGCTGGCTATAACTCTGTTAAATCTGCACATTAGTGGTTTGGAAGATAGAAAATTTCATAAACGATTGGTGGTCTTTCCCACTCAGTAGAGACCTACGCTACAGGTGGCCTGCAGGTGGCCGCTGAGGGAATCACAACGCGTCTTTGTCACACAGACAAGTACAGGCCCATTCACTCTAGCGGTCAGCTGAGCTCAGGTCAAAAATCGCTATACACGTAATCCAATGGGAGCGTTCACAGTACGCGGTCCGCTCAGGTCAGGGCAAAGCAGGTCAAACTGAAGATCGTGCCGCCACCGATCAACAACGGTCAAGAGCTGAGCTGACCGCTAGTGTGAACGTGCAACAGTCAGGTCAGACCAAATGGTCGACGAACATCTAAAAACTTCTGCTCATAAGCAATAAAAAGAGTAATAAATAAAAAATAAAGGTTTTAACAGTATGTAATTTCTGATTATTAGAAAGTTGGCAAAATTTTATATGAATTCAAATATTATTAAACGTTTTCGTATTTTCAAGGTACAGATTCTGTTTCCGAAGTAAAAAATGTTGCGAATTTATTTTTTGTATCAAAATGGTTCCTCTCGTTCATCCTGAGATTCACTTTCTACATGACATGAAATTTTATTCTTCCATAAACAATTGTGCAAAATACATGTTGCTAAAATTATGTTTTCAATTAATATTGGAGGAGAGTTAAGTTTTCTAGATTAAATTCATAATGTTTAAGCTAAAATATCAAAAACATTTCCCTCCACTCGTCTCGCACGGCTTAGTCAGAACATAAAATTTTTAGCTCTTGATCTGTTTGCGTTTTCAAAGTTTGGATTCAACCTTAACCGTCATCTTTTTAATTCTATTCTCTTCATCCAAAATCAATGCGATTTTAATTAACGTTAGCGTAGAGAGTGGCTGTGAGCAACTCATATGAAATGGGCATCTTCTACGACCTGACCTGACCTGACCTGACCTGACCTGACCTGACCGCTAGTGTGAATGCTATTCTGGATCGGGAGCTGAGCTGACCGCTAGCGTGAATGGGCCTTACGTTTTCAGCCATGTGTCAAATGTATATGAAAGGAGTTTCTGGCAGGACGCTCGCCACCTACTGCACCTATATTGTTGTCGGCACGAATCAAAGCCGACGTTATCACAAAATAGGTCTCTTTTGCTGTGGTATATCAAGTCGTTTGCTATATCGATTGTGCTCTTTGTAAGTAAGAGACCCTCAGAACTGGCTTTTCGACCAACTTGTTAAAATAAATGAAGTTAGGATTTATAGGTAGTATATTCATCCTCTGTCAGCCGATCAGGAAGCAGAGTTTACTCGCGCCACGGTACACGTTTGCGAGAAAGGTATCTAACCGGAGACTGTTGCTATTATTGTCATATCACAGGTGCATTTAGAGGGGTTGAAAACAGTAACTGCGATTTACAGTACAAAAATCAATGGTACATCCGTATCTTTTGTCACAATTTGTTAGGGTATGATGCGCATTCCATAGTTAGGGCTTTATAAAACCTTGCGACGATAGGATGGATGTACAATTGTACATACCATCAACACTGAGCGTTATATTTCGTTTTCTTAAAAAGCGGCAGGTACTTAATTACATTTCGGTTTTTGGTCTCTTGTCGTTTCACGTAAGACCAATTAGGGGGCATCCATAAATCGACCCCGCCCCCTCTCTGGTGAGATCTGGTCCTTCAGATCCCCCCTCCCTTACAAATCCCCCTACAAATCGCCCTCAGAACTTTTTGAGAACTTTTTTTTTTTAGGTCTCCGTCTCACCCTTCCAAAGCCGGTTACACACCTCACCCCTACTTTTCGACGAAAGAAACCCCTAAAATCGACTTTCGGGTGTTTTTTAGACCCTTTTTTTTTTAGCTCTACAGTCCATCAAAATTTTAAAAACCTCACGTGAGATTTCCGCTGACTCCCCCCTTTCCCCTTGGTGAGATTTAGAGAGATTTCGCCGGACCCCCCTCCCCCTATTTCACCTCACGTAATTTATGGACGCCCCCTTAGGCAATCTTATTAGGGAGAGTCCATTAATTACGTGAGGTGAAATGGGGGGGGGTCCAGGGAAATCTCACGAAACCTCACCAAAGGGGAGGGGCTCAACGAAATCTCACGTGAGGTTTTGAAATTCTTGAAGAATGGTAGAGGTAAACAAAAAAAGTCTACAAATGACGCTAAAGTCGACTTGGGGGGGGGGGGATATGGCCTAAAAACCGACATTAGGGGGGGTTATAACCACCCTTGGAGGCATGAGACCTAAAAGAAACGTCTCAAAAAGTTACGAGGTTGATTACTACGGGGGGGGGGGGGGGGGAGTCCATCCAGATCTATCTTACGAATTCTCACCACAAGTGGGAGGAGGTGTGGAATTCCGGAGAACACGTCACGTCATTAATGGACGCCCCTTTAAGGGCTTTACGAACCGTGGCATGCGCATTATTAGTACGTATTTTATCGATCCAGGAAAGTTCCAGTTGGCTAAATGTATGAATTCGTGGAGCATGCTTTAAAAGACCACTCCCAAATCGAAATTTTACAGTTCGTTGTCGGAGTCAGGAATTTCGGACGTTGATTACGAATGTGCGACACAAGTGTGGCGGTTTCTCCATATCAAAACCATGGACAAATATGCAAATCTTTACATGGAGACAGATGTGCGGCTACTTGAAATCTTTTGGGTACGTATCTATTACGGCGTAAAATCTGCACCACGCCCACTTTATCACAACGCTAGGTCTTATGTGGCAGGTCATGTTGAGGAGCACTAATGTCTATCTGGTCCTTCTGACAGACATTTCAATTCTTTTGAAACGCAGAATTCTTGGTGGTATTTGTTTGTGCGTCCATCGGTACGCCAGCGTAAACAACCTGCACGTAATTGAGCACAACCTCGAGGAATCGGAGAATTTTATCATGTTTTTCGACTTAAAAATTTTGTATGTCGGGGGCCATATCAGAGAGTCTATCAGGTTTCAATAATTAAAAGCTGTAGAAATTGCTAGCATAGACTTCATGAGCATCGCAGCTGCCCCGCCTAGGTATTTCGTTCTAGAGGTAGATCTGATGATTGTCCTGGATAAACGCGACCGGCTAGTGAACCTACCGCCATCTCCAGACCACAAAGTTGCCCCTAGTTCTACCACACTCTACTTGATGATCACACTTGAGGAGAAGATTTAGTATGTTCTACATTATCAAGTTCGCATGTGCCACCAGAAACTGTGGATGGAAGTCTGTCTGAATTGACTTAAAGGAGAACCCTGTAAATTTCATCTGCAACACCGAATAGTTTCTGACGTTTACTATGAAAGCTTGAGCCTGTCTTGAATTAATTAGTAGTAAATTGCGTAGGTACTCTGGCTAAGAGCATATGTGAGTGTATCAGTGAATGAGTGTGTGGGTCAGCCTGTATAAATCATTAAATTAGTGTATGAATGAAGAGGAACTATAACTTTTATCCGTGGTTTAGTATGTAAATATTAAAGTTCACTTGGGTTTTCTATCACTAATGTATATAGCGTTTTATATAAGTGATGTAAATAATTTTGTAAATATTGTTTATATATTTTTTGAACATAGTTCGAAATGTTCAGCATTATTTTTATTAATTTTTGTAGAAGTAGGTGCATATTTTTTGGGAAAAAACTCTTAAGACATGTATCGTGGGTGAAGTATGCCTCTTAAATAGTGGGCGGTACAGAAAAACTTAAAATAAAATATGTAGTATTGATCTCTGAAGAGAGTTGACGGGTAGGTTTATCAATGCACTATAAAATCTAGTTATAGTGTGATTCATTTTTCTCCTAATGTTCGTGATTCACTGTAATAGTTTTCTAAGTATGAATATCGGTGTTTGTGATGCACTGCAATAGTAATTTCAGATATAAACACTTTTTCCTGAAGAACTGGTGTCCAGTAATTCACTGTGAAGGTAAAATTTTTCTAAGGCGCTATCAGTTTCTTTGTAAGCCAATTTTATCACACGGCTCACACCTACCAGTATCAGTCTTTTGTAATTCAATTTTTTCTCAACAATTTCATTTACTGGAAAGTACAAAGTTTATAATATTTATCGTGTAAATGAAATGAAACAAGCAATGTACAGAATAGTATAGTTATTTATTTTTCAATTATGGTTTACAATTTAATTTTTTAAATGATCGGTGTGTTTTTTTTTTTTTTTGCTTATCAAAACAACTACTCCACAACAGCATAATTTTCCTTCTTCTTATGTCTCTTTCGGCCAGAAATGTGCTTGGATGTTTTATTAATTGTAACTCTTGCTTGTAAAATTATCCTGCAATATCATTAGTTAGATACTTTTGTAATAAATACGTTATTCATTTGTTAATTTTATCTTTCTGATGACAAACATTTCTTCCAACCAGTCTGGCGGGTAGCCTTTTTGAAACTGTTCTTAAATCTACTGATTCTAACATGGTAACCTACTTTGAATTTTGATCGAGTGGTGGCCTTAATTCGACTATAAAGGGTTAAAAGAAGCGAGTTGTCATTAACGTCATACGTTTTCTTTGTGATTGTACTGAGCTAATTTCTATTGTATTGCAAATGAACTATATAAGTATCCTGTGATATGAACCACTTTGGCTAAATTCTTTCCACACTTACTTGTTCATGTTTAGTTATGTCGTCTAGCTATTGACAACTTAAGTATTTGCCTAGTAATTGTTAATTGCTGGTCCTGAGCGTCTAAAATTTTGAATTATTTTTTTCCGTTGTCAATCTATAGATTTTCAGGTACAGGACCATGACATAGTATACTCTTCATAGCGGCTGCAATGACGCTGCCTGTCTTGTTGTTGAATAGTAGACCCCACGCATACCTTGAATATATGTCGATCACTGTGAATACGTATGTGTATTCACTATTTTAACTAGAGTACCGTGTCATTTCCTTAGTATCAGCTTAGTATAGACCAGGTTCTATTATTGTTACGTCTTCTCTGGAAATTTCTCCTTACCGGGCGAAATGCAACAACCCGTGGCATTGACTCGGCAAGTCGTCGAAAGTCCCTTGAAGAAATATTCTGCGCTGTTGCTTCTTAAGCGGTCCATAATTGTGAAATCGTTGCCGGAGCACGACGTTGTGCACATATTGAACTTTCGACACGTCCCAGAAATGTTTGATTTGTCATGTGTGCCGATCTAGGTGGCCAAATCATTCGCAGGAACTGTCCAGAATGTTCTTCAAACCAGTTGTGAACGATTTTGGCTCAGGACATGATGCATTGTCATATTGGAAAAGTTCATCGTTGTTTGGATCATGAAGGCTGCGAATGGTTTCATGTAGCCGAACATAACCACTCCCAGTCAATGGACGGTTTTGTTTTATCCATACCAGAATGGAGTCACCACCAGTAGGCACAGTGCTCTTACCAACTAGAATCGTAACTCATCTGACCACGCAACCTTTTTCCAACCAATATATTCACGAGTGTAGGAGAGGCGTTGCAACCGATGGCGTTTAGTTAGCAGATGCACTCGTGCTGGTGTTCAGCTGTCATATGCCATCAACGACAAATTTCGACGAACTCTCCCCATAGCTGAAGGAACCCTGCCTCGAACAGGGCTCAGTAGTGCACGGCCTGTCCAGCCAGGCCCAAGACAAATTGTCTTGCGCACTTTCGGTGCACTATACGGACGTCAAACGGCTGAGGAAAGTCTTCGCCCTCAGCTGTGACAGCACCGCCACCGTCCCCGTGGGCACTGGGCAACACCCAGTAGCTAAAGGTGCTTCTACGTCAGGAGAGTCCGACCCCCGTTAAAGATTAGGAGGGGGGGGGGGGGTGATTCTTCCAACCCAATCCCGCGGCGGAGGTGTATTGAAGTAGTCAGATACTTCTGGTAAGATTGTTGAGACATGTTTAAACGCTGCTCCTGTGATGCCGATGACGCATCGTCCGCCCCATAAGGCATCCAATGGAACGGACTTGTCCCCACAAATGCGTCTTCTCGTACGTCCCACATTGAGTGTTGCTGTTCTTTGATGGAGTGTTGCCACTTTGTCAATACTGACACCTCGAAGCAGACGTCGTTGGTCACTGTCATTAACTAGATATGGTCTGCTAGTGTGTTGTCCAAGGGGGAAGGTAATGCCGGAAATTGTACACTTAGGACACACTCGTGACACTGTGGATCAAATTATGTTGAATTTGTGAAAAGTTTCCGAAATGGAATTCCCCACGCGTCCAGCGCCAACTACTATTCGTGCGGCCCGTAAGCGCGTCATAAAATCTTTTACAAGACCCTCTAGAGCACAAACGAAATCCCCGACACTACACGGCACATACAGGGTGGGGCATTTAATATGTTTTCTGGAAATATTTCGGAAAGAAAGCATTTTAACAAACAATAACCTATATAAAAAATAATCGTACAGTAGGGGGCTACAATTATGTGATATTGGTTTTTTCACAGGTGGCGCTGTTGTCGTTACAACAAGGTCAACTTAATTCTTTTAAATGGGAACCCCCCCTTTTTTTTTTTTTTTGAAGATTCCGATTCCTCATGAAAAAATAAAAATAGTTTGCTTAACTCACTTTTCTGTTAGCCTCACAGATGGCGCTGTAATCGCGAAAAATGAATATTCGCGTTTTTTGTGTATAATTTTAATTATTGTTTAAATAATTACATGTAGTTTTCATTCTGTAAACATGGAAGATAATTTTAAAGGATAATGACGAAATTGATTTTTTTAAATGCTTTTTCTTACTTATTTGCAGCCATGTCTACAGCAGGTGCTCAAAAAGGTGACCATTTACTTCCAGACATTTTCTGACCCTTTGCAGAAATGATGCCTGAACAACTGGAAGTGTGTCAGAAAATGTCTGGAAGTAAATGGTCACCTTTTTGAGCACCTGCTGTAGACATGGCTGCAAATAAGTAAGAAAAAGCATTTAAAAAATCAATTTCGTCATTATCCTTTAAAATTACCTTCCATGTTTACAGAATGAAAATTACATGTAATTATTTAAACAATAATTAAAATTATACACAAAAAACGCGAATATTCATTTTTAGCGATTACGGCGCCATCTGTGAGACTAACAGAAAAGTGAGTTAAGCAAACTATTTTTATTTTTTCATGAGGAATCGGAATCTTCAAAAAAAAAAAAAAAAAAATAGGGGTTCCCATTTAAAAGAATTAAGTTGACCTTGTTGTAACGACAACAGCGCCACCTGTGAAAAAACCAATATCACATAATTGTAGCCCCCTACTGTACGATTATTTTTTATATAGGTTATTGTTTGTTAAAATGCTTTCTTTCCGAAATATTTCCAGAAAACTTATTAAATGCCCCACCCTGTATATGTGTTTCTTCCGCATTGCTACCGCCATCTGGATATTTGAATCTTTCTATCCCACGACATTTGGCACTTCCGTGTGTATTAGGCTACATTATAATACATCTTTAACGAAGTTCTTCAACCACGGAAATAATTTCGTTGGAGTGTGCCGATGTCGCGCTTATGTTCTTCATGCAGAGAAGGCCAGAACCCGAGTAACGGTCAACGTGGGAGATTATATTTTTGTGTTTAGTGCAACGGACATGCTTCAAAACTTCATGAGACTCTCTTTTATTAATAACGTGGACAATTGTGGTTAATATGCCAAATTAGTTTTTGTTATCTTGGGCGATATGTGTTAGATTTTTTTTGAAAACAATAGATTTCCTTGTGTTATTTCATATTTATCATTGAGTGCAGTTACATCTTTCTCAATAGTCAGGAGTAAATTTACAATTATTAATTAATCGTCTCTCCAGCACAATATATTGAGTTATGATCTTTCACACTTTTGTTTGATGATATCTCCTGATGTATAATCAAGTCAGAAGCAGAAGGCTGCCGTTGCTGTATTGAGGTAAATAATTTTTTTTTCCATAGTTTCCGTCACTGGTCTTGACGAATCCTTGAGAAATTCTACAGAATCAGTCTTGGCAATCTTCAGTTGAAGTAACTTTCACCGAGTAGCATTTGTGGCCTTTTTCATACAACGATTACTTGTTGTTGATGCCTTGCTCAGCGAATGAATGGGTACGTATTGTACAATATTGCATCTGAGTTACATGTTCCAGAAGGTCTGGGTTGTTACGTTTAAACTGACTGAGTGAAAACTAATTTTACCAAGTCGTTTCATCATGATTGGTACCTCAAAAACTAATTTCCTCCAAGCTCAGTTATACGCGTACCCCTTAATGGAATGAATGTTTATATGGTCAGTTGTACAGGCAATTGAGAACACATTGTGTTTTCAGTTGTCTTGTAGTACACATTCAAATTGGAACAAACCACATGACGGAAAAATGGGTGCAACCATAGTGATTTCTGTCGTCTTTATATATTTCTATGTGACAGAATTTTCCCCAATTTATCAACATATCGTATGTTTGCGATATCATCATTTTCGGTGGGGTATAATAATAATAATAATTCCGTATGGTGGCAGGGTTTCTATTGCTGTC